>CM076582.1:868744184-869134584 GCA_034641835.2 Pinus albicaulis
AGAAATTATATGGCTTAAACAATTTTTTAAAATGAACAAGTAAATGAAACATTTTTATTTTAAAGGATAAAAATATATCTCTTTTCAAATATTAGCCTAAGAAAACTTATCTAATTGCAACCAAAACTTGAAAATCAACCATCAAAACGAATTGTCCCCTTTCAACGAGGCATAAAAAGTTTAAAATTTTTAAAAGTATCTTATACCAAATGTTAACAATACATAATATCATGGCAATATCACTGCATAATCTAAAAATTCAACATTAATTTCTTCTTCTTTTTTACTTTTAATCAAAATATCAACTTTGGTATATTGAATATAACATAAATTATTTTTGTAATTCATTGTTGCATTGTGGATATTCTAAAGGGATGAATTCTTCATAATTAAAACATAAAGTCCAACAAACATAGAAATGCCTCATAACTTCATGTAAGATAATATGGAAGTCAAAATATTTATTTCAAGTTAACATGCAAACATCAATTACATAAAAATGTCTCACACAGTTATTCAAAATCAATCATAGGTTCTGGCACACCATCAGAACCTACATCTTCATATGAATGACTGGATGCAGATGAAGATGATCTATATTCTTCTCTTTCATCAACTAGTGCTCCATCCGAGTCAATGTGCATGCCTACCATTTTAGATTTCAAAATTATTCTATATCTACGACTACATTCAGCAGAGTCCCATCTCAACACTATTTTTCTGGTAGAAATTTCTTCAAAATATTTATGGTCTTCAAGCGAAGAGTTCCTCTCTTTGTCAAATTGAATTCATACACAAGTATGTCAACATCCTCCAATTTTAATACATCTGTGAGGTGACGATTTATATTTGTGCCCTTTCTTTTTCTCTTTCTGCCAATTTTTTTTTCAACTACCATCTCTGGCTTGTACACACCATTGAATGGGTGGGTGCTTGTGGCATACCAATGTACTTCAACAGCTGTAATATCTTCATTTTCATTAATGACCTTTATAACCTTGGCAATCCAGAATAGATATCCAAGTGGATCTTCATCTGCTAACACTGCTATCATGCAACCCTCCTTAACATCCTGCACATAACCCGGTAAAGGTCGTCCATGGCTTCACGCTGTGCACGTGATCTTCTAGAACCAATATATATTTCTCTTTCCTCTACTTGTGGAGAATTAATATTACCTTGAGACTGTTGTTGTACAATAATGTGTGCTTCCTCATGTTCATTTCGCATATTTTGTGGCCAAAAAAATGGATTCTTCAAAAGAGTATCCTCATTTATTGATCTTGAAATCATATCACTTTGATTATTGAAAAAAAACTCCCACCAAACTGAATCAGCAACATCAAATTACTCATATGTATCTCTAATACATCTTTTAATTTCCTCTAGAAATTCAGAATAATTTATATCACTCTTATGCCTTTGTGCATTACGTATTTCAGCAAGTGACTGTAATAACAATATCTTTGATGAAAATATTAGATGCTCTGGAATGAACTTCAAAAATGCTAAACTTGATGATGACCCCCATTCTACAGCATTTGAATACTTCTTTCCCCATATAAGTGTCATCCCATCAATTTTTTTGATACAAAATTGATGTTGGAAGCTAATGTCATTAAGTTGTTCAATGCATTTCTCCTCACCATGCGATCCCAGAATAAACCTTCGCATGTCAATAGATTCTTCCAAAACATGAAAAACAGGCTCTGGAATGTAGGATTTCTTAATACATTCAATTAATGATGGCAGTCTCCCAATACCTTTCCTCCTCAATGTTACTAATAAACGACTAAACATTTGATCAATATTCTCATGAGTATGCCCAACAAGAAGGAAACCAACCTTTCTATTTTTAAAAATTCCCAATTCAACGAGCATGTTTAGATACCCAAAAAGAACTTGATTTTTGTTTTCACGGATTGTGTTGTCTAATTGTACTTACATAACTTCAGGAAGAATATGAGACCAATGAGTAACCACATCATGGATTATAGTTATGGTCATATTTGCATCATTATGAATATTTGGAGCTGTGAAGTAAACCATTGGAAACATACTCTCATTAAAGAACATACAACCAACCAAGTGAAACTGAATGAAATTTTCCTCCTGTAATTTTTTTGGCATGTAGACAAAATCTAGCGGAAGTGTTTTCTTTTGGTCCATACCATCAATTGTCAAACCCAAATATTTATTTGGATTATCATAACACTTCTTTCCATGTTTATACAATTTTTGCCTTTCACTTGTTTGTTGATTGTGATGATCTTGAAGTTATTTGACAACATAATCTGTAAATAAAATAAAAGAAACATATGAAGAAATTTATTTTCATAGTTGATAACTATCCAATTTTAAAAAATAATGTTTTGAACACATAGCTCTTTCTTCCCCTTGACATTTATCTCTTTTTTCTTTAAGAGAAGCACATGTATTGCAAACCCCCATCCTTGTCTTCTTAAGAATACGAACATTGTTGAATATGTTCTTCCATACCCTTGTAAAATATGAATATGTAATAAAATTACCAACTCCTTCAGTACTTTTTGCATAATCTTTGTATAAGTTGTAGATTTCTCGTCTCAAGAAATTATCTGGAATATGTATTGTGTCTTTATTTGCCATACACTCTCTGTTAGTGTCAGTATTTTCATCCTGCCATCAATGATCAAAAATCCTCTTTTCATATCATATTAGGGTCTCATTCAAAAAAAAATTCATTTCACTAGGTCATCATTCCAAAATTTACTCACTCATGGTAGTCCTAAAATCAAAAAATCTCACTTTTCCTAAGTTTTCATTACTTGTTGGCTTATTTTCATATTTTACTGAATGTACATCTATCATGAGATCATACCACTTTTTCAGTCATGTCATCATGAAGTCCACTCACTCAAGGTTTCATTAGGTTTCTAGGGTTTTTCAAGGTCCAATAATACTCCATTTCCATTGCATAAGAGCAGCAAGTAAGAAAGTGATACAATAACTTCTCTTTACCATGTAAAGATGATTTTTAAGGAGTAATTTTATTTCAAGATGTAATTTTGACTTCAAAATGTAATTTTTATTCTTTATTATGTAATTTTATGTCATTTAATTTGTAATAAGTTCATGGTTCCAAAGCTGCCAACTCAGCGTTCCACATGCCAACAAAACATCAAAAAGCCAAATGTAAGGAGTTCTCAATCCATCAAATGATCAATGTGTAAAGAATGAAGTCATAGTGAAAAGGTAAAGATTCAGAGTTTAAATTGAATGTGAAGAAAGAAAGGTAAGTCCCAAAGGAAAATTCATCAAATGCACCAAGTATAAAACCCATCAAGAATTCAAAACCACTCTCATTTGTCCCTCATGGCATCGAGCCACCTCCTCTATAGCTCGATTTCCAGTTCAGAAGGCGAAAATTTGATTTTTTTGGTGTGGCGTTGCGCTTTTGTTCATTGCATTGCACTTTTGCTCACTGCGTAGTGCTTTTTCTCACTATGCTACACTTCTATTCATTGCGTTGCACTCCTGGTAGAGGAGGCACTGCACTTCTATTCATTGCGCTCCGCTCATGGTGTTTTTGCTCAGCAACCCTCCAAACTCCTCCAAATCACTTCTAAACTTCAGAAAATGTTCTCACTACTTCTTGGCAAGTAAGTAACATGCAAATACACCCTCCTCCATTCCTCAAGTGCAATTTTCATGGTTTTTAGCTTTTTATGCAAAATTTGAAGGGTTCTAGGCTACAAACCTTAATTTCACTCCCTCATTCTCAATTTTATTTCCCATACCTCACACTCCCTTCCCACATCACAATCAACCCTATCATTACCCCTACAACACTATACCCCTTTTTATAAGCCCCTTTTCCCCAAACCGTAAGTCCTAAGGACCTCAATTTCCTAGGCTCCCATTACTATCAAAACCTGTAATAAAATAATCATTCCCAATTCCCTATATATTTTAACCCCATACCATCTTCCTAAGTTAACTAACCCCTTCCCCTATCTCCCTAAAATTTTTCATCCCATTCCCCACTCCCATTTCCTCATCCCTGGGGTTTCTAAACCAAAATACCATGGAGGAGGAAAACAAAGACTACATGGAGGAAGAAGTAAGAGAACAGAGAAGGCCACATAAAGGAGGAAGGATTCTTAGACTTGAACCTACAAACACCAGAGAACTGATGGAATCTCCTATGACTGTCACTTGTTTCAAGCATGTCAGATGCTTTGATTTTTGTGAAAATATACAAAGAGTCAAAAACCACCCTGTTTTGAGCAGACTTTTCATAACAAACCTTTAAGATAATCAAGTGACCCTGGCTGGTGTGAGTTTCACTTTATCCATAACCATCATTGTAGCTGCCATTGGGATTCCAAATGTAGGTGAGAAGTGGTTCAAGGCTAAAGACTTGGATGATCACTACTATGAGCCATACATCAAGCCCATGTACAAGAATGAAGGAAATAGATTTTTTCCTTTCAATTACCTCCTTGATAGGTATGATCCCACGATGAAAATCATCATGAAGTATTTCTCTTGTGAAGGAAGATTCTCTAGACTCTACACTTACCACATCAAATTGCTCATGCACTTCATAAGGGTCAAGATGATCAATATCCCATACTATCTATTCAAGAGCATATAAAAAATGGCCTACATTGTACAAAGGAGAGATTATGACCAGCAGATGAACAACCTCTTTCACCACTCTCTCATCAAAATAATTGTCCTCCATTACCTTAAGCAATTGAACGTCTCATGGAACACTTTCATTGCCAATGACATCTTCATTGTTCCACAAGCTCAACATGCTAAAGATAGGCCTCCTCCATCTCATCCTACAACATCTATTCCTCCCTCTCATCCCAAAGCACCTACTTCTTCATCAGCTTAGCCTACGATACCCATTTCATCACCATTTCAAAGTCAGATTGGGTCATCTAGCAGAGCTATGGTCAGCAAGCTTAAAGGGGCTGAAATGAGTACATTGGATAGAACATATCAAAGAGGGAATATGCAGGTGTTTTCCCCACAGATTGTGGGAGGGACCTTGCCTTCTTCATCGACAAAGCAGGTACATAATGGAAAGGAAAAGATGATAGAGGCAAATGTTCATGAGGAAATAAACCATGAGGAGGAATACCTCCATGAGATAGAGACATAATTTGACCTTGTTGACTTGGATCAACAAGATGACTATGACTCTTCATTGGTTTTCAAAGAGAAGGATACCCAAATTAGAGAGCTACAAACTAATTTGGATAGAGATAAGTATGTCATTTCATTTCTTGAGCAGGAGAATAAGCACCTAAAAGATCAGCAAGAACTCATGGAGCTAGAGTTGCTCAAAAAAAAGAGAGGTAAAACCTTGATGCCACTTGATGACCTTGATTAGCATGACACCCAAAGCAGCAAAACAAGACCAAAGACAAGGGGTCTTAAGATGTATTTACAACAACAAAAGATTGAGGATGAAAAACTCACTTTTGAGGAGAGGATTGCCAAGGAGATTGAAGATGACAAAGAGAAATGGCTTGATAGGGTCAGCATCCATCTTGAGAAACTCCTCCACAAGGAAAAAAAGGACAACAAGATGCTCAAAAACATGTCCAATAGGTATATCACAAGAAACAAGGTTTGTAGCATCAAATTCAAATAATTGCAGGAGAAACATAAGCAAACCCTAGCGAAGAAAAAAGAAGGAGACAAGCTTGAAATTCTTGTTGAGGCATCCCTCCATGCTTGAAACTCATCATAAGCAATAATTTTTCAAATTTTGGCAAAATTTTGAGCAATTTTGGAAAATTTTGAAGTTTTTTACACTTTTGACAGTCATGGACAGTTTGATTGTTAGGAGTGCAATGCCCTAGGCACTACGTTTTTCATAAGGACCTCCAATGGCCAAACAGAGACCACCATTTTATTCAGAATAATGAAGACATGCACCCTAGCAACTTTTATAAGTTTTTTTGGACAAAATGGTCAGTGAAAAGGTCAAAAAACACCCAGAAAATCATGTTTCTACCCTATTTTTGAGCCTGGTGTTGTGCTCCTAAATAGTCTTAGGAGAATGAATTTTTGGAGGGTCAAATCAGAACCATTTTGGAAACTAAGCACAGATCTGGAAATCAGATAAGATAAGATTTCCAATGAGCTATCCTGAGCTCAATTTGGACACCGGGAACCCCTCCAAATCTTGGCTGCAAGATGGCGTTGTGCTCCTGCCTTTAGCGTGGCGGTCCTGACCAGGGGATGATTTTTCTGAAATTTCTCTGTAGCTTTGATTTCTACCTCAGAAAATCATGTTTTTACTGATCTAATTCATGGATGTAACTGTAATTTTGACATTTTAAGTTACCTAGGGGTAAATACATTAGGTAAAAATTCTTCATGAGGTGTAATGAATCAATTCACTTAACTTAGGGATGAGTCACTTGGACCTCCCTACACTCTAGGTTTCAGTTAAGATTTTGGTGGAACTGCTCCTCCACTCATGGATTCGACCCCTGAGGTTAGGAGAAGTTGTTTCATGCCTATATCTTTCAATTCTTGACTCATTTCACAGGTTGGATGTTGTTGCATTGATCAGAGACTCTAGTGTATTCAATATTTGGCAGGAATTTAATGAAAGAGTTGCAGTTATTTCTTTGGGATACCTGTGGTATGGAAATTTAACATTGTTTCTTCTTCTGTTGCATATGTATGAATGTTTTGTACTCTCCATGATCCATTTCATTTCTATTATATGTTTATTTTCAAGTTGATAAGCAGAATACATCTTATATGCTATGTTTTCGGAAAATCTTCATAGTTTGTCTCATTTCTTCAGTTTAGAAAGAATACATGCATTGTCTTGCTCTTTCTAGTACCTCATCTGTCTAATCCATCCCACTCAAAAGTCCTAAAGTGTTACCCTTCCTACCTACCTTTCCCCATTGAATGGACTGCAATCCTAATATTATTTTCCCTGACCTAACCTCTTTGACCTAATTCACCCAACTAGTAAACCAATTCAAACAAACAAACCCCTGTACTCATACCTAGCCTAAAACCCTAATTCATCCACCCATATTGGTTGTGACTTTGTAGAGAGAGCCCTCTCTGTTTTGGTAGGGCTAGCTACCAAGCTAAAATATTGGTCTATGGTTACCTCTGTTTGGACTCTTTCTCAGCCTTAGAGATCTGGTGGAGTGATAAGACTCTCCATGCTTTGAAAATAAGTCTTTCACCCATGACATAGCATTATTCGCTAACGGCCCAACCTACTGTTTATAATGTACTTTTGAATAATATGTGGGATCATTTTCCAGTCTTGCATGGATTCTTGACAAACAACAATTACCAATTGAATGCAACATTTTGAAAGCCTTTCTGTAGAGCAATACATTCCCAATATGATAATCATAACCTGCTAGTGTAAATTGCATGCAACCCACTAAATATGAATTTTGCATGCTTTTATTCATTGACACATATATTTTCTTTTTCTCCAAAGCAAAGTTGAAATCCATATGTTTCAAGCAATCCCTTCAACAACATTCACTTGAAATCAAATGAATGACATCACTTCTTTTTGTGAGATATGTTGTCCTAACCCTTGTATAACTGGAATGTTTTAGATTGATATGAAAAGGTCTACTCCTACTCCTAGTTACAATATTTGCTTGCAACAGCTTCATCATTCCATTATCCTTTGTAGAAGAATTTTCATCGCCATTAGGAGGAATATTATCCCCACTATCATCATTCTCAACATAGTTAAGAAATTCATCAACATCATTGCCTGGAAAATATTCATTACCATCCTCACTTAAAGAAAAAAAATCACAAGAATCATCTATGCTTTTGAAACCCTGACTCAGACGAAATTCTTAACCCCATGCTTTCGAATTCTTCCCTTGGAGGATTCAATTCTTCATCACCATGAGTTTATTTGAAACACTCACTTAGAGAAAATGCATTATTCAATTATGTGCCTCTAAAATTATCATTTGCAAGAAACTCTTCATCCTCCCCTTCCTCAGTGGCGCTCTCATAATCCTTGGGATTAGGCCTAAGTGGAAGCTTTGTATCTGTATTCACTAGAAATTCTTCATCCCGCCCCTCCCCTTCCTCACTGGTGCTCTCATAATCCTTAGGATTAGGAATAAGTGGACACCTTGAATCTCTATTTATTGGAAATTGTTCATCCCCCCCTTCATCAGTGGTGCTCTTATAATCCTTAGCATTAGTATGAAGTGGAAATTTTGACTCTGGAAATTCATCCCCCCCTTCATCAGTTGTGCTCACATAATCCTTAGGATTAGGACAAAGTGGATATTTTGACTCTGGAAATTCTTCATTCCCCTCTTCATCAGTGGTGCTCACATAATCCTTAGGATTAGGACGAAGTGGATATTTTGACTCTGGAAATTATTCATTCCCCTCTTCATCAGTGATGCTTTTGTAATGCTTAGGATTAGGATGAAGTGGATATTTTGACTCTGGAAATTCTTCATTCCCCTCTTCATCAATGGTGCTCGCATAATCCTTAGGATTAGGACGAAGTGAATATTTTGACTCTGGAAATTCTTCATTCCCCTCTTCATCAGTGGTGCTCACATAATCCTTAGGATTAGGACGAAGTGGATATTTTGACTCTGGAAATTCTTCATTCCCCTCTTCATCAGTGGTGCTCGCATAATCCTTAGGATTAGGACGAAGTGGATATTTTGACTCTGGAAATTCTTCATACTCCCCTTCATCAGTGGTGCCCTCATAATCCTTAGGATTAGGACGAAGTGAAAATTTTGACTCTCGAAATTCTTCACCATGCCCTTCATCACTAGTGATCTCATAATCCTTAGGATTAAGACTAAGTGGAATAACTAACTTTCGATTTACAAAAAAATATTTTTGTTGTCTTTCATAAATTATTTTCTCATCATCCTTAGGATTATGACTAAGTCAAAAATTTGACTCTCTATTCATGGTGAACAAACTCTTGTTATATTCATCAATCTGAATAGAGTTGTTACGTGACGAAGATGTTGATGTTGCAGAAAGAAAAACTTCACTATCAGAAGAACCCATGACTTTCAACAAGAAGATGTTGAATGATACAAATGCACTTTCTCCCAATTGCAATATATAGCTTAAAGACTGAAAATTTTCCTCTAAAATTTACCCCCAAAAATTATCGTTAAATTTTTTAACCCCCAAATTTCCCCCCCAAAAATTTTCGCTAAAAAATTTCCCTCCAATTTTCGTTTGAAATATTTCCCTACAAAATATTTGTCTAAAATGTATTTCAAAACATTTTAATAAACTGTTGGGCTTCAAATATTTCACCCTACTTTCTATTCAAAATATCCAAAAAATATTCCTTTCATGCATTCCCTCCAAACTAAAATAAATTCCTTATTTGAATGATTTAACATTGACTACGTATCAAAATAAATTTTTAAAATTTTTGTTTTGTTTTTTCGCCGACATTGAATAAAAATTAATATAAACCTTTAATATTAACTACATTTTAATTTTCTTAATTTTAAATTTTAATCCCACATCCGCGAAATGCTAAAGCAATCACACAATCTTCGCTATATAATAGCAATCATTGTTTCTAGTCCTCATATCACATCAAGTCTTCCTGGTTAAGTTGGAGCAATTTTGTGGAGATGTAGCGTTTTCGCATTTTAAAAGTTAGTTTTCCTTCTATTTTGTCCATTTAAGATGAATTTGGAGAGAATCTTTTTTTTTTAATGTTTTTTATGGTTTTTATGTTCGAAAAAAAATATTTTTTATATTTTTATAGTGAAGAAAATGGATATATTGGGCGGTTAAATTTTTTTTTAACAATAAATCTTTAAAATTTTAAAAATTAATATTTTAAATTTTAAAATTAATATTTTAATTTTTAAAATTAAATTAATTGTTTTTAAAAACATTTAAAATTTTAAAATTTAATTTTTAATTTTTAAAATTAAATTTTTTATTTTTAAAATTAAATTTTTTATTTTTAAATTAAATTTTTTATTTTTAAAATTGTATTTTTAATTTTTAAAATTATATTTTAAATTGTTAAAATTAAATTTATTTGTTTAAATAATAATAATAATTAATATTAAAAAAAATTAACATTAATATTTTTTTTAACTTAAAAAATGGGCTAATATGAAAAAATTTTAAACTTTAAATTGTTTTTATTTTTAATTGATTTAAAAAACAACTTTACATTAAAAACTTTTTAAAACTATTTTTTTTTAAATGTATTAAAAAAAATGTTATATATATATATATATGCTTTAAAATGTTCCGTTTTTAAAAAATGAAAAATATATATATATGTTTTTATAATTTTAAAAATATATAGTTATATAGTTAATTTTATTTTTTATTTTAAATTTATATAGTTTTACAATAATTAATTTTTTTATTTAATTTTTTTATATTAATTTTCGATTAATTTTAAATTTATATTCGTGGACTTAAAAAAAATGTATTGATTAATTAAGATATGTGTTTTCTCATTAACTAATATATATATATTTCTTTTTATCAGGAAGATGGCATTAAAAAATATTTTTGTGAATGTTTCTGGACCAAGGGAAACAACTGCCAAATCTAAAGTTGCAGTTGGATGCACTATGGATATTGCGGGATGCAATAAGGATAATGATGGACACACTATGCATATTGTCGAAGACACAAAAATTGAAAAACGTAATAAAAGTCAAACAAGTGGCCCACCAAGTTCATTAAAGTTTGTTTGTTTGTTTGTTTGTTTTTTTTTTTTTTGGATGGAAGAACGCAAAGGAAATAAATAAAATTGATTTTTCGTGGTATCTTGAAGACAATGAAATGGAGGATGATATACATATCTATATGATTTGTGGTATGATTCACTTAGGTGAATCATATTAAGTGATGGGCATAGTACGAGACATATATTTAGTGCCAAATACAAACATTATTTATGTTCTTGCAAGAATGGCTAATAAACGTGAAAATGTTAGATATTGCTTATCAAAGGTCAAGTATGACACAAATGAAACATCTACAAATTTATCTGCAGAATCGTAAGAAACATTGCAAATAGCATTGTAAGTATGCTTATTTATATTTGTGCTATGCATTATTGTAAGGATCATTCAATTCTTTATAATTTATTGATCATTGACATGTTCTATTTTGTTTCATAGGATTTTGTTGAGCCTCTTTCAAACATGTTTGAAGGAATTTATTATATGGAGCCAAATGTTATGACTGTGATCAAGACTTTCCACACAAACAAAGAAGAGGAAAGGAGAATGTAGCAAAGATCAATAGCTTGTGACATTGCAATAGTACAAAGAAGGGATCAACCAAGAGTCATTAAGGTAGGTCAATCTAGTAAACCTAAACATGTCGCTTTTGAAGATGTAGAAGATGAAGCTGAAAATTATGATAGAATTAGTGAGGAGGAGATTAGAACAGTTGTGCAAAAGGAGAAAACAAATCAAACACCAAAAATAAAAATGGCCAAATATGTCTCTCTTCTACTTGATGATGAAGATCTTGTTTATCAAAAAAATGATATGTTAATCGATAAAAAGAAGAAGTCAAATTTTGGTCAACCTGTAAAAGTCATCAGAAGTAGTGAAGAACAAACTGAAAGCCCTAAAGGAAGTAGAGAAATCATAATGCCAGATGCTGAGTTAGAGGATAGCATTATAAAAACAAAACAAAATGCCTTTGATATGAGTTGAGGAAGGATAAATTAATTTGTGGTGGTGAAACATTTGAGCTTAATGTCAACCAATTTTATAGGCCAGATGAAGGACAATCAATAAATTTTCGTAGATGTTCTATGCTTGATGCAACTTTACTTTTATACCCGATATCAAACAACAATCACATAAACAAGAAAGTAAAATGTTGATAGAACATAGCAATAGATCGACAAAAGACAAGCCAAAAATACACTTAACTTAATCAGCAAAATATATGTGTTGTGGTGCGTTACGGCGGTCAATAGGATGCTTCAACCAGCAAAGTCTCTACATGGTCAGCCAACCAAAATGTGTCACACAACCCTCTCGGACAGCTCTACAACGGTCAACCCAAAGTCAACAAAAGTAAACGCTATCCAGTCAACGCAAAACAGCTGCAGTAAAAGTCAACGCAGCCAGGTCAAAGTCAACATCCAGCCTCGATTTCTATGCCAGAAAATGCAAATTGAAAAAATCAGAATGTTGGGAGAGTTTTAGGTCAAGTTGACCATGCATTGACTACAGTCAACACTAGTCAAATCTACGCTAAAACCTTAGGTCAAGACCAGAAAATTCTTTGCTGCAATTTCCCATGTGTGAGAGAAGAAGAACCTCCAAGATGATGATCAAACCAAGTAGATGATGAGAGAGAATGTGTGATGAGTGATGGTGAAAATGACCTCCAACGTTGACCTATATATATCTATCAGTGAGGGTGTGTGACACATCTTTTGGGGCTTCAAGCCTACATTACAATTCTGGCCAACCTTGCACATAAGTGGAATTAATTAAAAATAAATGTTCTGCTCATTGGATCAAGATGATCTTTAAATCGATATTGCACCTCTCTGAAAGAGGAATCCAATAAAAATATTGGCATCTTCATCTGAGCATCACAACATGGAGTTTGGACCTAGTTGTCCAAAATTAACACTCCCTCTCAACTAGGGAGAACTCCATCCATCTGTGCCATCCAAACATCGTGTGTCATCCCGTCGTAACTTGCTTTGATGGCTTCTTTATTTTAGAACAAAAAAAATTAAGTCACAAACATCACTCTCGGCTGACAAAATCAGCTAAGAGGTCCAAAACTAGGACTCAAAGGAGTCACATACCAACTCGAAGTTGGTTTGCCTGACCCAAAGTCAGTTGGAGGTCCGAGACCTCACTAAACTTGATCCCAAATTAAGTGGTTGGACACATGCCATCCTAGACATAGAGAGTACAACAATCTCTGATGCGTCCATCAGTCTTTTCTACTGGTCTCTAGATTTTCCCACCTCATTGGTCAAATGAGAGGTACTTCCCATGAGTCTGGGACTCAATGGGTAGGATGAATATGGGGCACAGATCAAAGAGAGGTGAACCAACTCAATATCATAACGGTGGGGTAGAAGCACACCAACAAGGTTCAACAAGCCTAGCCCTGTGGTTGCTTATAGCTCTAAGAAGTTATCCCCAAGGCCCCCTAGAGCTCCCAGATCTCATCGGCCAACAGGACCCTCAGCATAGGGTCGTTCCACGATACCAAGATTCTCACGGAAGGTTATTAACTTAACCTTCCCCAAGGGCTTTGTGAGAATATCCACAACCAGCTCATCAGTTCCTATATGATAGAGCCTTACGGTGCCTCATTGTACCATATCCCAAATAAAGTTGTACCTAATATCAATATGCTTGGATCACTCGTGGAACATGAGATTCTCGAACAAATGAATCCCACTTTGGTTATCATAGAGGATAACGGTGGTATCTAGCACATTCTCGAACAACTCACTGAAGATGTTTCGCAACCAAACTACTTCACAACAGGCCGTACTCGCAACAATGCATTCGGCCTCAGCGGTGCTCAAAGCCACCGACTTCTGCTTCCAGCTCATCCATGATATCGAAGCAAACCCAAGTGTGAAGCATCATCCAGATGTGCTCTTGCAATCCACCACACTGCCAGCCCAATCAACATTAGTATATCCATGGAGTGCCACACTCCCGACAGTGTATCTCAGCCCATGGTTTATCGTGCCCCGAAGATATCTCAACAGATTCTTGGCACCAACCTAGTGAATGTGATGAGGATCAACCATGTGTTGACTCAAAGTGTTCACTACAAAACATACGTCCAGATGGGTGTTCACTAAGAACATCAGGGCCCCTACGAGTTGAAGATACTCAGTAGGATTTGCTAGCACGGGCCCAACAGCGCTGCCACTCAAATTCTTAAAGTTGAGCTCCATCGGTGTCGACACAGACTTACAGTCCACCATTCCAAATGTTTCCAACAGCTTCACAAACGCCAACTCTTTGCCAGACCTCCAGGCCTAGGAAGTAATGCATCAGTCCTAGGTCCTTCATCTCGAACTCAGAAGCGAGCTCCCTCTTACATTGATGAATGAGAGGGTTAGCACTTGTCAGGAAGACGTCATCCACATACAACACCAGAATGAGAGGATTTTCTCTATCAACCTTGAAGTAAAGGTTCGGATCAACATTACTACGAGTGAAGCCTAGTTTCATCAGGTAGATATCTATCCTCTCGTACCAAGCCCTAGGGGCTTGATTCAACCCATAGACGGATTTCTTCATCCTACAAACATGGGTGTCTTGATCCTGGACTTCGAACCCCAGAGGTTGCTCCACATACACCTCTTCCTTTATCACACCATGCAAAAAGGCGGTCTTCACATCCATCTGATGAAGATTCCATCCTTGCATAGCAGCAAGGGCTATGATAGATCAGATGGTGGTATATAGGGCCATAGGTGCAAATATATCATCATATTCTATGCATTCCTTTTGAGAGAAGCCTCGGGAAACGAATCTTGCCTTGAACTTTTTAGCACTACCATCAGATCCATGCTTGATCTTATAGAGTTATTTCGAGGTGACAATTGCTTTGTCCTTTGGTCTCAGAACCACATCCGAGACATCATTCTTCATAATGAACTCGTACTCTTCATGCATAAAATCCTTCCAGACTTGATGCTTTACGGCTTCTTCAAAATATCTAGGCTCATATTGTACGATTGTACTCATGGATGCTAGATACCCTTGGTATTTATTCAGCTTCTTGCTTTCATGGAATGTCCCCCTTGGGGCCATGTGTCTCTTGACATCCTTGAGATTATCCCTGAGCCATGATGGTCTTCTCTTCATTGAAGGAGGTAGATTAATAGGTTCCATCGGTTCTTCAACATCGGGCATCGTCTCATCCTTCGATTCTTCCTGATTTCCAGACCTTACTTCACGATCTTCCTCGGAGTTCGAAAGATTGATTACTTTCCTGAGGGAAGCATATTCATCAAAGGTAACATCGTGGCATATCTCCACCTCTCTTTGACTACGCACATAGACTCTATAAGCCTTCGAAGTTTCACTGTAGCCCACAAACATTCCCTTTTTCCCAGAAGCATCCATCTTGCTCCTCTTCTCTTTCGGCACATGAAAATAAATGAGACAACCAAAAATTCTAAAATGAGAGACATCAGGTTTCTTACCAAATAAAACCTCTTCGAGAGTTTTGGAGTCCAGAGTGGAATGCGGGCATTAGTTTTGTATGTACACAACAGTGTTCGCAGCTTCTCCCCACAAAACTTTGGAAGACCTTGGTCACATAGCATGGCACGGGCAGCTTCCACAATGATCATGTTCTTTCTTTCAACAACGCCATTTTTCTTAGGAATCTATACAGTTGTGGTCTCCCTCTTGATGCCAGCTTCTCTGCAAAATTTATTGAACTCGTTCGTTTCATATTCAGTGCCATTATCACTCCTCAAAATCTTGATCTTCTTCCCTGTTTGATTTTCCACCAAGGCTTTGAAAGTACGAAACCACATGAAAGCCTCATCCTTCTTCTTCAAGAATTATATCCAGGTTTTTCGAGAGAATTCATTTATGAACGTCATATAATAAGAACATCCTCCCAAGGATGTCACGGGCAGCATACCAGACAAATCGGAATGTATCAATTGCAAGACATCAGATGTCTTTGTGACACTTGAGGGGAAAGGTCCCCTTGTATGATTTCCTTCGGCACAACCCTGACATACACCTTCATGATCATTTTTGAACTCAAGCATCCACGTCACCACCTTCCTTGATTCGGGAAGGGCTTTGTAATGAAGGTGTCCAAACCTCCGGTGTCGTAGTTCAGTCTGTTGGATAGTATCACATTTCATCGCTCCCAGTGGACTTCCTCAAACCTCGTAGAGTGTATCAACTCTAAACCCAATCTTGATAGCTTCCTTGAAGCTCTTCTTCCAGATGTGTACCTTCCCATCGATGAATGCCACATTGAAACCTTTGTCTTCCATGGTTGAAATAGACACAAGGTTATTCTTCAAATCAAGTACATATAGTACATCTTGCAAGTGGAGGACTTGACCTTGAGATAAGTGGAGAGTCACAATCCCTGTCCCTTTCACGGGATATGTGGCATTATCTCCAAGAATAATTTTCAGATTAACATCCTTCTCAACCAAATTAGAAAGTGCTTCCTTAAACCCAGTGAGGTGCCTTGAGGCACCACTATCAATTAACCAGACATCCATAGTGTTGGGTGGAGATGTAGCAGAGAGGGAAGATACAAGAATGAATTCATTTCTTTTATCATCAATGACATTAGATTCCTCATACCTGGAATTTCTCAACCTTTTGAAAGATTGCCCATTTCCATTGTGACCAAAAGGAGCCTTCCTCTTTCCTTTGAACCTGTTGTTCCTTTGATTTCCATTCCTTCAGTTTTTGTTGTTTTCATCATCCCCAGGAGAATCCCTCTTATTAGGGAATTCTCTAGCATAGTGGCCGGTCTTGTTACATGTGTAACATATTTCTTTATTTCCTTGGGCCCCTACTCTTCCATGGTTCCTCGGATCACCATTGTTCTTCTTCTTAGCATGAGCGGTGAAGGAGGCATTACCTTCATTTTCATATTCCTTCATTCTTGTTTCCTCTTGTACGCATCTTGATAATAATTTGTCAAAATCAGGTATCACATTGTTCTTGAGAATGGTAGTATTGAATACATGTCATTCGGAGGAGAGACCTCCAAGTGCGATGAGAACCATTTCTCGATTGGCTATTGTCTCCCCAATGGCCAGAAGATTATTTCTGATTTCGATCAACTTCAGAAAATAATATTGAATGGATTCATCCCTGCCTTTCTTCAGATTCTTCAGTTGGTTCTTAAAGAAAAGGAATTGATTTGCATTTTTGGCCTTGAACATGTTGACCAACTTATCATACATCTCATTGGATGTGTGTAGCTCAGAGATGTAGGCAACCAGACTCTTATGAATTGAATACCGGATCATCAACTTTGCTCTGATTTCCCCCTTCTTATATTTTGACTTGGTGGCAGTAGGTGCAGATGATGGAGGCTCTTGGATTTTACCCTACACATAGTCCATGACATCTTGGTCTTCCAACATTAGATCCAAAGTCATCTTCCACGCATGGAATTCTTCCTTCCTAGTCAACTTGCCATCGGCTTTGAAGCCATTATAGTTTGAAGTACCCATGGGTCCTTGAAAAATTCTCCTTCTTCAGTGATTGATCTCAATACAAACTTGGGCTTTGTCTTCACCTTAGCTCTGATACCATGTAAATTTTCGTAGATGTTCTATGCTTGATGCAACTTTAATTTTATATCCGATATCAAATATCAATCACATAAACAAGAAAGTAAAATGATGATAGAACATACCAATAGATCGACAGAAGACAAGCCAAAAATACACTTAACTTGATCAGCAAAATATATGTGTTGTGGTGTGTTACAACGCTCAATAGGATGCCTCAACTAGAAAAGTCTCTACACGGTCAGCCAACCCGAATGTGTCACGCAACCCTCTCGAACAGCTTTACAACAATCAACCCAAAGTCAACAAAATTCAACGATGTCCAGTCAATGCAAAACAGCAGCAGAAAAAAGTCAATGCAACCAGGTCAAAGTCAACGTCCAACCTCGATTTCTGTGCCAGAAAATGCAGACTACAAAAATCGGAATTTTGAGAGAGTTTGAGGTCAATTTGACCATGTGTTGACCAGATTCAATGTTGGTCAAATCTGCGCTGAAACCCTAGATCAAAACCAGAAAATCCTTTGATGCAGTTTCCCACGTGTGAGAGAAGAAGAACCTCTAAGATGGTGATCAAACCAATCAGATGATGAGAGAGAATGTGTGATGAGTGATGGTGAAAATGACCTCCAACATTGACCTATATATATCCATCAGTGAGGGTGTGTGACACATCTGTTGGGGCTTCAAGCCTACATTACAATTATGGCCGACCTTGCACATAAGTGGAATTAATTAAAAATAAATGTTCTGCTCGTCGGATCAAGATGATCTTTATATCAATCTTGCACCTCTCCGAAAGAGGAATCCAATAAAAATATTGGCATCTTCATATGAGCATCACAACATGGATTTTGTACCTAGTTGTCCAAAATTAACACAATTACAATATCAAATTAAAAAGGCACATCACCTACACGTACATAATATGAAAACATTGTTTAGGTTCAATCCATATACACATGTGGTGGATTATGTGGTTCTTGTTGATACACGTCAGGTTCCCAACAAATAGGCATTTTACAAGACAAATGTTTTGATTATAAAGATTATGTAATTGGAGGGAACCATTCGGTAGAGGCTAAAAGACAATTGATTGAGGAATATCCCAATAAATATCTTTTTCAAATGGTGAAATTCATCATTTACATTAGTTTAATAGAGAAAAAAAAAAAAAAATCAAAGTTATTGGCATGGGATCATAATGCAGATAATGAGTACATAATGAAAATGATTTTCATCCAAAGGGTCAGATTTATTCATAATGAATTCATAGAAAAATATGGTGGGGATAAGGCAAAAGTTAGTTTAACCTTTCGGAAGGAATGTTTAATGGAAACATATTATACAATTGATGAAAAAATTAAATCAAAAGATGGAAAAATGCATTCAAATATATTCAGAAGCATGGATAACATTTTTCAGTTGGAATTTAGAATTGGGGAGATATGGGAATTGATTAATGAGATTTTTGAGCGGTGGGAGAATATTTTCATAAAAAATGAGAAGGTTAAAAATAGTAAACCCATACTATGTACCAAAAGTATGACAAGTCATGAATGAAGCAACTTCCAGAGGATATGACTATCACACCTTGGAGAACAATGAAAGGAGTGAAGGATGAGAAACTAGTCAATTCAGTACTATCTTGTGTAAAGTCAAGTGAATTATCAATGGATGAAATGTGCGTAGAATTTCAAAAGTAAGTTTCTTGAATTATTTCTACTTTTCCTTTGATTATAATTTTCTTTTAAATCAAACATAATGTTGTTGGTAGAATTTGTTATACATATCACTATATTAACAATTTTAAATTTATTTATTCAGTCAAAAGATTTATATGAAAATACAAGAACATATGGTTAAAATATTGTGCGCCACTACCCAAAATCAAGTTCTACATCAACACTTAAAGATTTTTATATTGCATTCAATAAGGTATGTTGATTTATACATTCATTTTATTCATATGTAAACTATCTTTATTTTATTACTCATACACATATATTTTTTATGTCATTAAAGATTGCAAAAAATGATGGAAATGGAGTACTAGTTACTTTCAAAAACTTTATTGAAAAAATAAAGCTAGAAAAGATGAGAAAGCAACGTCTTATGAATTTTGAACGTGATCCTACTCTTAATCATTTCATTTGGAATGGGCTCGAACGTATCCAATATCAAATAATACAAGGTGATTGTGAAGACATTTCAAAACTCATGCCTAAAAGGGAATATGCCCTAGTTATTGCAGATATTCCTCATGGTTTCAATTTCCCGGACATTGAATATGATAGTTGACCATATACTTATCAAGATTTCAGTAAAGTGGTTACGGGTTTCAATAAGTCACAACATCACCACCTTGAAGATTTGTGACATTCCATGCAAACACACAGTTTGCAATGTTATTAACAAGCTTCAAGGAAAAAACAAACTCAAGGATGAAACTTACATGGTAAGACATTGAAATTGTATGTTTGATTACTGTTAATTTTTTTTATTTATGTACGATTTAATTGAAATTTTACCATGTTATGTTATAGGCAGAAGTCAAATCTTGTTTCTTCCGAATATCATCCGATTATAAATGATTGTGAGTTCGTCCATGTTGAACGTTGGACAAAAGAGGTTAGCTATAAGCCTATTCTTCTTAATCGAGTAGATGGGAAGAGTCATAGTCAAGTACTGGTTCATGATGTTGTTGTAAGAAAACTAACATATGAGGATAAAGATGCAAAAGGAGATATAGTTAACATTTATCAAAAAATGCAAGCATTGATTAACTAACTTATAGATTTATGTTCAAATGAAGGAGATTGGGTTTTAGATTTATTCTCAGGTTCAGGCAAGTTTTATTATACAAAATTGAATTTAAATATTTTATTTTTTAGTTTTTATGTGTTTATACTAAGTTGCTTAATTATTTCTTTTGTGCTTGATGATTAGGTACAACACTAGCATGTTGCCTAAAAAAAGGAAGAAATTGCATTGCCATTGAGAGAGACCCAGTGCACTGCAAATTTATTCAACAAAGAATTAATGCTCTTTAATTTCTTCCAAATGAAATGCAAGAAGTTGGTTTCAGGAAGGGGATTTTAATGAATCACATGTGGCAAAAAAAGCAAAGGACCCTCAACCACCATTATATGGAATGATTGGAAAAGGACACTTTGGAAGATTCACAAACATGAAGATCCATTAGAAGATGACAATGACCAAAATGAAGCAAAAAATGTTGTGAAAGAAAACATTAATTATGTTCTAGAAGATGTTAAACATGGATTAGTTGATATTATTGATTATCTTTAAGTTATGCTTGCAAATAAAGCTCAGTTTTGAGAGCTATTAATCAGTTTTACTTGTAATGTTTAGACTTTCATATTTTATGAGAAGAATCCTTATTTTTTACAAAAAACCTGTGATTACTATTAATTTTTGACACAAAATTCATAAAAAATGCGATTTTCTTAATTTTTTATTGTTAAGATTTTCCGAAAATATTAGTTTATTTAACATGTTTTTTTTTAACAAAAAGTCTCTAAAAATGTATTTTTTCCATTGTATTTATATTGAAAATGTGTATTTTTTTGTCATATGGTTAAAAATATTGGTATTTTAGTGCTAATTATTTGATGTGCATTGAAATATTAATTAACAATACATAAACATATAGAAAATCCAAACTTTAAAATACTCACCATTTTTTTAATTTTTTAGCTATGTGAAAAAATGAAGATTTCATTACAATTTAAAAATAAAAAATAAAAATAAAAAACAAGTACATACGTGCACTTAAAAATAAACATATAAGGGAAGAAAAAGAAATTAGAAAATGTATAGTGTCAAAATCAACCCTCTAAAAAAAAGTGGGTGATTAGGCACCACCATTATTCAAAATCGACATGAAAATCATCACATTAAAAAAACAAAAACAAAAAAAATTAAAGTGTCAAAAAAATGCTCTAAAAAAAGGGGGCGATTCTGCATCACCACTTTTCAAAATCAGGGGTTTTTTTTGCTACCTCAAAAAATTAGGTACCGGGTCACTTACCTATTTGATCGGTAATTATGTTTTAAGACCCTATCATCATGTTGTACATGCTCTTCCCAAGAGTTTTTGTAGATTATTATGTTATCAAAAAGTAGTAACACAATTTTTCTAAGGAAGGATTTGAAAATAAAATTCATCAAGCTTTGAAACATTGAAGGTGCATTAGTAATTCCAAATGACACAACCAAAAAATCATAATGACCTCCATGTGCTCGAAAGCCTATTTTGGGAATGACTTCTTGCCTCATTCTAATTTGATGATATCCTTAACGAAGATCCAACTTAGTACAAAAAATTTCTCCATGCAATTCATTAATGACGGGAATGGGAAACTTATATTTATTTGTCATTTTCTTGATCTCTTTGTAATCTAGACACATACACCATGAACCATCCTTTTTTATAACCATCACCATCAATGAAGAGAAAGTACTTTGGCTAGGTTAATGATGATTGCCTTTAACATTTCTTGAACCATGCACTCAATCTTACTCTTTTGTGCATATGGATGCATGTAAGGTCTAATGTTAGGCGGTACACTTATTGGTTGCAAATGAATAGCATGGTCATGGTATTGAACATGTATAAGACCCTTAGGAATTTCTCCAAATATCTTGAAATGATTGTTGATAGCTTTATGGAGATCCATGGGAATAAAGGATATAGATGTTTGAACATTTAATGAACACAATTGGTCAATTACACCATGGTTTCCATTTTAGAGTAATTTTGTCATGTTTTTAGAGCTTATCACTTTAGAGGGTTTACCTTGGATACTTCTAAGCTCAAATTCCTTGCCTTCTAAGGAAAATCTCATGAAAAGATCTTGAAAATTAAGGGCCATTATTCCAATGATTGCAACCATTAGATCCCAAATATAACATCAACAACACTCATTTGGATTGCATTCATGGGAACATTCAATATATTCCCCCCCATATTCAAATTAATACTACGTCACTTCCTTGAACAATTTATGGTACCTCCATCCACAACCATTACTCGAAATTCTAGTGTTGGATATACAAAACAATTGATAAGTTTTACCAATTTGTCATTGATGAATTTATGGGTGCTACCTAAATCAATAAACACTATTTTCTTTTTATTTTTGATATATATTTCTATCTTGAGGGTTTTTGGAGTGTTGATATTGGCCAACACATGACAAGATATTGTTGGAGTAGTCTCTTTTAGCTCTAGACCTTGTGATGGTTCTAATTCTTGTTCTTCTTCAACTTTATGGTATATGTAGAATAATTTATTCTTATGGCATTTATGCTTTTTACTGTACTTTCTTCACATTTGAAACATATTCCCTTGCTCTTCTTTCATCCATTTGTTGAGGTATCAACCTTGTTGTTGAGATAAATTGGGAAGGGGGCATTATGTTCTTTATAATTGTTAGTAACCACTTTTTGTAATAGCCATATTTTTACTTTCAAATTTCCTTGCTAGATTAAAAGCATGCTCTAGGGATTTGAGATCAAAGAGATGCACCCCATCTTGGATGGTCTCCATTAAATTTCTCATAAAGAGATATAACAAATTATCCTCTAAAATGTTCTTTACCATGGGATTTAACTTTTGGAATTGTTGAATGTGCTTTGTAAATGGACCTATTTGTCGAATATTAACCAGTTGAATAAATAATATATTTCTCTTAATATCCCCATAATGTGTTGTAAATTGCTTCGTAAAAATGGACCAAGATACATTTTTTTTTTTTTTCGCTTGCCCGTGCTCTGCAGCCACGGCCGCTCCCTGCAGTCTACTCCTCAGCTTTCAGCTGCGTGCATGACCCCTCTAAAATCAACCCCGGAGGTGGCCTCTCCCTTGGATCAAGCCTAATATTTTTCGGCTCTGATTAGCTCCTTAGATCCTCCCCGCCCTAGGCCGGAGATCTCCAAATTTGTAAAGAAGCTCGATGGCATTCAAGAGGTCTCCCTTCCTCTGACTATTCCGCGCATGGCTGCCCTTTCTCTAACCAAAAAGGGTCTCATAGGTTAATTTACTAGGATGTGGCCCTCCCCGAAGACTGTTCAAAAATGGGTTGAGCGTAACTGGTCAGAAAAAATCAATGGAAAAATTTCTATTCGTTTCTGCAGCAGAGGCTACTTCACATTCCACTTTGAAACGAAAGAGGACAAGTATTTGATCTTTAGGAATGGCCCTTACTTCATGGACACCAGAGGTCTCTATATCAACAAGTGGACACCTGAATTCAACCCCGAACTTGATGTGCAAAATGTCGTCCCAGTGTGAGTGCACCTTCCTCACCTTCCTCTACACTGCTGGGTGGATGACTTTGTTCGTGCGATTGGAAACACTGCTGGAAAATTCATTGATCAGAGTGAACCTAAAGACAATATGCAAGCATGTGCCAAGATCTGAGTTAAAGTGGATCTGGTTAAAGACCTCCCTAAAGAAATCAAGCTAAAAGTTGACGAATGGACCCACATTCAGCAGCTCGACTATGAGAAAATCCCTTTTAAATGCAAGGTATTTCACGAATATGGCCACTTTGCTAACATATGTTCTAAATTTATTAATATTGAAAGCCCAGATTCAGATGCGTAATGGGAAACCATAAAAAAAAAAAAAAAAAAAAAAAAGAGACCTCTTCTAACCCTAGAAACTCGAGCAACTCCTTAGCCCCTTTTGTTCCCCCACCCAAACAAACCCCCTCCTGCCCCTCCTCTTCCTCTCCTCCGGCCTCCGATCCCTCCCTCCAACCCACTGATCCCCTTAACCCTCCCCCTAGTGCCTCTCTAGCCTCCTCCAATCCCTTCTCCTCCCTCGCTCCCTCCGAAGATGATCCCCCCTGCTCACTATCCCCTCCCAGCCTGCCTCTTCTCATCTCTCCCCCATTAATCCTAATCCCCCCTCCTCTTCTTCAGACCCCTCTTCCACCCGAATCACTAGAAACTCAGTAAAAGAACATGGAGTCACTCTGGAAAACCCTAAGAAAACTAGACCTGGAAGGAAGCCATCCAAGCAACACAGAGATGAAACTGCTCAAAAGGATATAGTTCTCGGAACTCAGAACCCTATTGAAACCTATCTCTTAGGGAAAAACAATAAAGACTCAGGACAAAAGGAGCAAGGAGGGAAGCCAGGCTCTCGTTCTACTTTCCTAAAATGATGAAATCCCTCTCATGGAACTACATGGGTTTAGGGCACCCCTCAAAAACTTCAGCCCTAAAAGATCTAATGAATCGGGAAAATTCAGATATTATTCTCCTTCAGGAAACTAAGCAGGGAGATCTAGAGATGAAAACAATTATCAACAAAATAAAAAATCACTTGGGCACCCACTCTGAATCTAGGGGTGTCTCAGGTGGTCTTGCCACTATTTGGAATCAAAGCATTTGGAAGCAAAAAAGTTCATCAAAAATGCAAAACTGGATCAAAGTGACCCTTCAGAACATTAAAGAGAGCATTGATGTCATCATTTACAATGTCTATGGTCCCAATCATTATAGGGATAAAGCGATCTGTTGGGATGCTTTAAAAACTGACATTGATAATGAAGACAATAGTAATATCATCATTGGAGGTGATTTCAACTTAATCCTTCATGCAAATGAAAAAAGAGTTGGTTTTTTCAACCCGGACCCCTCTAGAGACCTGCTTGAGATCATCATTCAAGACAATGAATTGGTTGATATTGTCCCTAAAAACCGCAAATACACTTGGAGCAATCGCAGGATAGGAGGGGGAAACATCATGGAGCGTCTTGATAGATTTCTTGTGGTTGTCCCTCTCCTATCGTCTTTCTCCATTGCCTCTTCCAAAATCCTCTCTTCCTCCGCCTCTAACCACTACCCCATCACCCTCTCCCTTGGTGACCAACCCTCTCTCGGCCCCCTCCATTTTAAATATAACCCTCTTTGGAATGATATTCTGGAAGCAAGACAATTAGTGCGTAATACCTGGTTGCAGCATGTGGAGGGATGTCCATCTTTTATTTGGGAAACCAAACTAAAGAAGGTCAAAATATCCTTAAATGAATGGGCCAAACTACACTACAAGGAACCAGACAAGATCAAAACTGAAATCAAGACAAAGTTGGAGGTTGTCCATAACACCATTGACTCTCAAGGGATAAATCAGGAGAAATCCAATCATGAAAAAGACCTCTATTGGTAACTATATAAAATCAACAGAACATGAGAAGATAAGTGGCGAATAAAATCCAGGAATTTGTGGCTCCAGGCAGGTGACAAGAACACCTCCTTATTCCACAAACAAGCTACTCTTCGCAAGACTAGAAACAACATATCCTCTATCATAGACAATGAATGCAAAAGTTAGATAGATCAAGAGATAATTAAAGCTGCTGCCACCATTCATTACATAGATCTTCTCACTTAAACAAAAGAACATGAAGACTACTGTGATCTCTTAAGACATCTGCCAAATATGGTTACTGAGGAGATGAACAACACTCTGAAAAAAGATATAGAAGAGGCTGAAATCCAATGCACCATTTGGTCCCTGCATCCTGGCAAGGCTCCAGGTCCTGATGGCTTCTCCATCAGCTTCTACATGACTTATTGGGACTTAATTAAAAAAATATTTGACCAAAATGATACAGTGGGCTCAAAGGAAGAAGAAAATAGGGGGCTTCACCCTTGTCCCCAAAGAAAACTGCCCCTCCTCCTTCTCAAGGTTTTGACCTATCTCTCTCTGCAATTCCTCCTACAAAACTATTACTAAAATCCTTGCCATGCGCCTCAAGCCCTTTCTTCCTTGCCTCATCTCAGAAAATCAAGGAGGCTTCATCTCCCAAAGACATATTTCATACTTTATCCTCCTTGTTCAAGAAGCCATCCATTCAAGTATGACTCGCAAAGAGAAAGGTTTCATCCTCAAACTCGATCTAGCCAATGCTTTTCATAGGGTTAGGCACTCTATCCTCTTATCTTTCCTCCAAAAAATGGGCTTCGACAATTACTTCATTGCCCTTATCAAATCTTGCATCTCTAGCCCTTGGATCTCCCCCCTCATAAATGGCAGGCCTGCTACTGTCTTTCAATCCTCCCGCAATATTATACAGGGTTGTCCTCTCTCTCCCTTTCTCTTTATCCTCATGGCCAAATCTTTCAGCAAGGCCTTGGATTATATGCGAAGAGTTGGCCTCATCACTGGAATTAAATTTGGCAACGGTGTCAAAAATATGAACCACTCGCAATTTGCAGATGACACCCTTTTGATGGGTGGTGCAACTTGCATTATTGCTCACAGGTTTAAATCTCTCCTTGAAAAATTCATGCTCTACTCCGGAGGGCTGATAAACTTCCAAAAAAGTTGCATTTATGGTTGGAATACAACTAACCAAACCATACACAACATTGCTCAAATATTTGGAGTCTCTTATAAGCTGAATTGGGATCACTTCAATTATTTAGGTATGCTTTTCAGTGCTGGCGCTCTAAATTCTGAAGTCTGGAACATTACAATAGACAAAATGAAGAGAAAAGTTCAGCAGTGGGGTTCTTCTTGGTTAAACCTTGTTGGGTGAGTAGTTTTACTCAATTCTGGCCTTTCATATTCACCCCTGTACCATTTCACTATGCTCTATGCCCCTGCCAGCATTCATCACGAATTTGAAGCAATCCTAAGGCATTTTCTTTGGCAGGGTGGAAAAAACAAGAAGAAAAAATATAATCTTGTTAAATGGAGGCATGTCACTCAAGGCTACGAAAATGGAGGGCTAGGAATCTGCTCACCCAAACTTCTGAACATCACATTTGGAGGTTGTTGTAGCCGCTACAACACCACCCAAAATTTTGGGTATATTTAAAATTGTGGGTCCCCTTATGCTCGCTTAGTCGTTAAGGTCTTTCACCGAACCTGCAGTCAGTGACATCCCAACGACCTATCCCCAACCCCTCATAAGTTGTCTCGCCATCATGATCAGATTCTGTTGTTGCAATCACGCCATATGTGGGAAGGATCATCTAGCGTACGCCCAAACATTCTTACCGCAGTCGCGCCATGTGTAATGAGATTGCCATGCATATGTTTTAACGAAAACCTTTTGTGTATTGACTAGTAAAAGCCTTCCCGATGTAGGTCATTAAGCATGTTGTTCGAGTACTTTTCTTAAACTTGTTAGTTTCATATGTTTTATATGTGGTCACCATTATCAAAGAATAATTATGATGTCTTATTTTCCACGCAGGTCGACGCCACGGGTGACAAACTCCTCAGTCGTGTCACGACATCAAGGGAAATGAAATTGAGCTCAATGACGAGGCCAAAGTTGCGAAACAGGGGAGGAGGAGGAGCAAGTGACCAGTACTGTTAAAGGGAGGATAGTGTGATACATGTCGATCAGAGAAAGAACCTTTTATGTCACCAATGCAAGAGGCTTTCTTCATTAGTGCACACCAGAATTTTTGGAGATCCTGCACAATGTCAGCTCCGTGTCAATGTCTGTACACAAAGGAACATATGTCGCCATTTCGACAAGTATAGCCTGAAGTATAGCCCGGTGAACAAGGCGAACTCAGGAGATCTCCCTGGGGAATGACAGTCTCACTCAAGGCGTTCTCGTGCCAGGTAGCAGTGCATAGTCATACGTGTTGTCTGTGGCAAGCCAACAACAGGGTTTTAAATATGTGAACGCTCCCTTTAGAAGCAACATTTATGAATCCTAAGCGACATGGTGTGAAATTATTTATGGTGCAAGGAGTACAACGTGGAGCAAGGAAATGGCATTAAAACCCTAGTCTCCTTTATTCTTTCATATCCATAAAGTTTGTCTATGCAGAACCATAAGGGATGGAAAACTTCAAACTGAACCTAAAAGGTGATTGCTTAAACGCATGCACCTTTTGGCAGCCAGGCGCATTGATGCATACGCAAATAGTCTCTAGGACTACAAGGCAGAAAGGCTCAATATTAAAAGGGCCATCAATGTGGCTTGAGTAGCATATTTCGACTCTCGATCTTTCAAAACAAGAAGCCTTCATATTATGACGTAAAGCAAATGATCGAATTAAGACCAGATTCGAAAACATGGGTTTCAAAACCACCAGAGACCGTGGAACCAAAACTATGGGGAAACTTTGTAAGTGGGCGCGCATCTATATATCCAATACAAGGCGCCAACATATGTTGTTAAGGCCGTTGCAATTGAGCACGAATATTTTTATGATGGAATTTGCAAAGTTATATTTAGAGCGTGAATCAAAACTATGGAAAACATTATAGATAAGGTGCGCATCCGGTGGACTAGGGTTATGATTTTAAATGTTATAAAACCGAAGCGCGAGCCCATGGGTTTTCAAACCATATCAAATTTCAAACATCTGATGACACGGGTAAATTTATGATAAAGCATGAGAGGCAGATATAAGGGGGTGGTCGACTTCACGTTTAAAATGGCGGATCACAACTTTATGAAGACACGTTGCATGCGTGGCATGAAACCACACGTAAATACCAGCGGTCGGCTTTACAACTAAGACATTAATCAGAACTATACAGGTGAGCGCAAAAGGTTTTGATGGCGAGTTTTATTGAGTGGCCAGCGAAGTAATACAAATCTCCTCGGCATTAAGATATTCGAGCAAAAGGGTTCGATGGCATTTTCCATTCACGGGGTATGTTTGAAGCAATATACACATACAGCGGTCAACTTTGCGTTGGGAACATGGCACAGAAAGGCATGTTTACATTGCATGGAGCCCAACGTAAATGTTTGTACAAATACATAACAGTCAACTTTTCAACATTGCTAACATAGAGCGGGATACTATGACAGTCACGTAGTGGTAATGTTATGATACTTGCGGGGCGATATATGAATATTTTTTGCCATGTTTAAAACAATGCAGAGCGACGGTGTTGCCGGAGGAGGTCGGGTCTTTATTTTGTTTTTTCCATTTATATTCCCTGCATGCAAGAACACAAAACCAGTTTCTGCTAGAACGCCCAACCCTTTTCGGCATATAGAGCGAAACTTCCTCCCGGTATAAGGAGTCAAGGATAAGGAAGTTTTCCTTTGCGCTGATGGCTATGTATTTTCCGGACACATGTATGGTCAATAGAGATGGTGTGTTGTCACCAATCTCTTACATATACGCCGCGGATCTATTAAGCAGATGGTCACTAATGGTCTCCCATTCTTATAACAAATCAACAAACCTCTAATAGCATGATATAATCACTATAGTGCTTACAAATGCAGGCTAGTGTGTCGATGACGAAGTTCAACCTGTGGAGAAAATACGTAATGGTCATAGTCTATTTAAAGCACGGAACCAAACCTTATAACAGGTCTGATGCGGCGATGTTATGGTGACTATCGCGCTGTTATAATCACACTTTAAAAGATGATTGACAATGCATGTGCTTTTTCTTTTCCCATGCATACATTTTCTGGTTCACAATGATTAACATCCTTTGACAATATCGCATGTCCTTGGAGAGATTTCCATGCAGCAGTTGCAGCTGCCGTATATCATATTGACCGCCGGAGACGATGAGTCAGTGGGCCAAGCGCCATTGCACAGCCGAGTGCCTGCATATGCGTAAATCCTGTCAATGCCCATTTAGATAAAATCAGTTCTGCTCTGATCCCTGCGTTAACGCAACCATGATATTCGGCATGAGTGTTACATGCATTCATAATGGTTGTTCCCTGTCAGATTACACGAAAATGGAGAGAGGCATGTGATCCGCCGTGTTAGTAAGCGTCTTGAGCATATCTTATAACGTCGTTTTTAATATACGCTGGAAACTTTAGCCCATGATACACAGCATCTCTGCAGTGCTGCCCATCGCGAAGACGATCGATTCATTGAATGTTGCGGATCATCAGATCGCAGGCCAGCCTTCCACGCATCTGTGCGCCTTAGGCAAAGTGCGACTACGCGACCATGGGAGGTCGCAGCTCAACCCAGGTCGTTGAGTCGCAGCATGCCCGAAACTAACAAGGTGCGACCTACCAAAGAATGCGACTATGCGACCCCATTGAATCGCAAGTGCAGTCCAAGTCGCTGAGTCGCAAGTCGATGTGGAAAAGACGAAGTGCGACCTGCGACCCTTTTGAGATTGCGACCCACGCAAATATGAAGTCGCGCGACCCTATGAGTCGCCAGGTCGCAAATCCATGGAGCCAAACAAAATGCGACTTGGTGGTAATGATGACCATGCAACTCCTGCTTTGTGCTAGTTTTCCAAATGATGTTGTGGGGAAGTAGCATGGTGAGCAGCACTCTTTTAAATCCCAGACATGCGACAAGAGGAGTGGTGAGTTAGTACAGAAACTGTTCTTGGATGGGCGAGATGGGCTTGAGTACGTTGCCTCTATGCCAGTTGCAGTGCCTGCTCGGTCAGCAACAAGTTTACAAGAATAGCTGGAGGGCTCCTTGGCGCGTTGATGGCTATCTTGGTCATAAAGGGAGCTATCAGAATTTAGTAAATAAATTTTCCATGCTCAAGAATGAGAATCTCAGCGTTGATCGATTCAAATCTCCATGGCGTTTTCCAAATATACTCGTGGGACGGTTCGCGGATAATATGAAATTGGTAAATTTACATTTGGATCTTCATTCCAGACCCGTTGCACAATGACACCAATCTACATTACAGTTATTCAAAAGAAAATGGCACAAGCCATTTTCCCGATGACTCAGTAGCACAATACTTGACCACACAGGGGTCTATGCTATTATTTTAGCTCTTGCAAATCAATTAAAATGCCTTTAGCATTATTATTGTTTCAATCATAGAGATATGTGACCTACGTTATTTTATTGCAGGAAGAACCTTTTAGTATACACAAAGAGCCAGAGTTTTCCTCAGCAAACAAAGGGACCTTCTCAAAACAAGTCGTAGGTCGCAGATCCAGGGAGGTCGCAGGTCGCACATTTACCTGGGTCGTGAGGTCGCAAATCTGCTGAGGTCGCAAGTCGCGAATCTGCTGAGGTCGCAGGTCGCAAATCTACCTAGGTTGCAAGTCGCAGAGGTCGCCAGATCGCTAAGTCGCACTCCCTTTCAAAAGCCCGACGGCGCGATCCAGCGACTAGGTCGTAAGGTCGCATAACCTGGGCAGGTCGCAGGTCGCACATCTGCTGAGGTCGCAGGTCGCAAATCTACCGAGGTCGCAAGTCGCAGAGGTCGCCAGGTCGCTAAGTCGCACCTCTTGGTAAATGCCCGACAGCGCGACCCAGCGACTAGGTCGCAAGTCGCAACAACGACTCAATTCGCGGGTCACAGAAAATACTGGGTCGCAAGGCAGCCCAACGGTCAGGAAGTTGAAAGGTCAAAGAAGCCCAAAGGGCAGGTTCTGTTTTATAAATACTCCTTCGGGAGCTTGTACTAAGGGGATTTTTCTTTTGGAAACTCAAGAGCTACATGGCATTGTATTGAAAGATTATACTCTTGTACATATGAATACAGATTCTTGTTAAAACACCCTATGGTTATGATGTGTTTTGCGGTGTGAACACTGTGTGTATTCCTTGTACAGTTTCAGAACATCCTATGATTAATGAAGCTGCACTCTTCATGTCATCATTTATGCGTCATGGCTATCTGTGTTGTATCAATGATGTTCAATTTATCATCTGCTCTATTAATGAATGTTAATGAACTATTTTGTTAGCATTTCGTTTCATCTTTCAGAAAGTAAAGGGATATCTCACCATAAAGAACTATTTCTTTTGTGGTCAGACTACCTTATAAGCATTACCCCCAAAGATGTGTTGCTAATGACATCTCCTGAGGTGTACATGCTTTATTTATGATCTTGCTACGCATAGTGTTTGATTCGTGTTTAATGCATCAATCCTGTATTCTGTATCATGTGAATAAGTGTGTGTCCGCAGGTTCAATCAGGTTCTTTTGAGACCGAAGGGAAGGCGTCTTAAGCGGTAGCCGGACCCACACCCCGGACGGGATCCCTACTCCAAATGGTTTAAGGTCTAATTGGGACTTTCTACCGGGGAGATCCCCTACTGTTGGCCGGACAAATTTTCCCGTCAACAGAATTGGCGCTAGAAGGAGGGCCTGAACCTCCGACCAGATGTTTAACGAAAAGGGGGGGGGCAGATGACAAGCTGAGCCCTTAGAGCCTGCAGTTAATCTCATATCTGTAATGGCTCGTTCCCAAATCATTCTCCCGAGATGTTTGTCGGAGTTTTATGAGCCTAGATACTTCATCCCCGATAAACTTATGTATCACTTGTCCCAGTTAAAATTTGATGGTGAAAATGGGGTACCCATAACCCAACACCTTTTAGATTTCGACGACTTTGGTGAGTGCTACGAAATTGAAAATGAAGGTTTCATTTGTTTTCTTTTCTTCCTCACTCTCGAAGGTCGCGCTAAGCAATGGTGCTGCACTTTGCCGGAATCTTCCATCCATTCATTTGAACAACTCGCCAGTGAATTACAACAAGCTTTTCACAGGTATGATTTTCATAATGTTTTACTAAAGATAAATGACATCAGAATGGAACCTCAGGAATCTTTAGATGAGTTCTCTATCAGATTCGTTCATTATTGTTTTGAGTTCCCTGAAAAGGATGTTGATTGGAGGTTGTTAAGAGAACAGTTCGCGTATGCGATTCTCGTTTCCCTTGAACCATTTCAGTTAGCAACCCGACCTGAGCCTAGTGTTCCCTATGACAACCCGCAAGTCAACGGTTGTTCTGACTTTGAGTCTTTCACGTACCATGTCGAACCTGAACACCCCAGTGGCTCATTATCTCTTTTGGCTCATGAAACCTACCCCGAGCCCACTCGATGTCTCCCTGGACTTAGTCCTAAATCTAGTTCACATTCGAATTATGAATCAGATTCACATTCGGATGATGAATCTGGTTCACATTTAGATTATGAATCTGGTTCACATTCGGATTATGAATCTAGTTCATATTTGGATTACGAATCTGGTTCAGATTCGGATGAATAATATGGTTCACATTCGGACTATGAATCTGGTTCACATACGGATTATGAATCTACTCCTACCCTGCATAAAGTTGATTCCCTTACAAGGTCTGCTAGATCATCGTTTTCTCTGAATGACACGGATGCACGGGTCGAAAAGCCTCGTATGGTTAACGCCCCTGCGACTCAATCTATTCGTTCATTGCTCCTCGGTTGGTTTCCCGATCCTGGCACACCAGTAATTTCTTCGAGACATTCAAAATTTCCTTATACTGGTATTGGCGACAATCATAAGCACGCAGATGGTGTTCCACCATCACAGATCAAAATCGATGAATCTTTTAGATCTAATATTTCTTACTCGAAATCTTTAGACAGCCATGGGAGCGATTATCTGATTGGGCAACCTCAAGATGTCCTCTTTATTGATCCATCCCAGTCGGTAACTCTCGGGGAGCCTGACATGCCAGGTGCCCAACTCGACCACATCGATGGTTGTAGCGATCACTCCTTATCTGAAAACATATTCAATCATATCGCTGAGAATTGTCACTCACATCTTTTTTCCAACCATATGGAGACACCACCAGTCGATGATGCACTTTGGGAAGTTTCAAGTACCCATCAGAAAGTCGAAGCGCTTCAGCTTCTGCCAACCGTTTCTGAGATGACGATCCCCAAGTACCACGCTCCTCCCAGCATAACCGCGGTAAATCCACCCTACCTTGGCGAATCTAAAGAATTTGATATATCGATCTATCAATTAGTCAGCGCACAAACATTTGACCAAATTAATACAAAGCCCACTGACATTCTGCAACTCACCATAATGCATGATCACATCCATTCGCCTGTTGATCTCGCCCAACCATCAAAGTTGGGAAGCGCTCCGCTCGAAGGTTCCGAGTTTGTTCAAGGTGGTGAGGAATTTCAGGCTCCACTAAACGTGGATTCAGATCCCCATACCCTTGACCAAACCCAGGAGCAACCCCGGACTAGGGTTTTCACAACTAGGATTCCAACGCTTGGATGCGCATGCATCTATAATCTGCCCGACACTTGCTTATTGTTTCCATTCCATAAAACTGATGGTCCTCAACACCATGATGAAATTGCCGGTCAACTCGACCAACTCCATCTGGTGGATGCGCTTGAAAATAGGCGGTGGCTTACCAAGCGCCCATCAGATCTAGGATTGTGCATGAATGAATGTGTGTCATTTATAAATGTTGATTTTCAAGAACATATTGCTGCATATCAAGATGAGAGTGGGATTCAACTTGCACAATCTATGTTGGCTTGTCCTGTGGGAAGTATCTATGATCGTCTTGCCATTACACCTGCTCCTCAGGAAAGTGTTGTTGTTGCTGCACTTTTTTGGATACTAGCTCTGATCCTGATCATTGTTGCTCTTGCAGGTCAGGAACTAATGCGGTGGCTGCACTGGAAAACTGATTTTACATAACCCGACCGCATCATTGGTTAAACTAGGGTTTAGGTGTAGGTTAGCTAGGACCAGCAATAAACAAAAATTTAGTTCAAAGTTAATTAGGTTTACTTGCCGAATTTTTTACTTCATAGTTTAAAAGTATGTTTACTATTCTTGTTTACGACTAATATCCTAGGCATTATCATGTTACAATTGTTTTGCACTCATTTCTTTTCAGTTTGCTTTTTGTTGCATAAATAATCACTGCTTTTATTTGCGCTTACTGCTGGATTGATCGTTCTCGCACATGGCATTGCATCGCATCCTGAGCCTAGCCTTTTACATTGCGTCGTACTCTCTCTTCCTCACATCAGTTCTGTCATGTCGCCTGCCACTGCACGAGCCCTCATTACAACCCTATCACCTTGCAGTCTTGTTTTGACCCGATTGCTGAAGCAGTAACTCCATTGTTTTGGCGTGAAATGGTGGTGGCTATCTCAAGAGGCAACTTTCTCTTAGGACAAGTTATTGAAGTCGCATTCTCAACAAGATGCCTATGAGTCTAAAATTATTTAGCCTGGGAGATACGAGCCGGTTGTTTTTGGGAGACCTAATGAGTTTGAAATAGCCCATACCCGTAAGTCTAAACTTTGTGCCCAGCATAGCCTCGGACGTTTTAATGTTTTGTCTGCGCGCTTCGCCTATTGTGGTGAATGAGATGTGAAGGTTCGGCACAAGGGCAAACCCAAATCAGGATATCTTTCAGTTTCTGTAACACGAGAAACAACCTCTCTTGCTCATAAAATAAGTCGGGATCCCTCATCCGCCCATGAAAAATAAGTGCCATGAGCACATGAAAATAAGTGCCACGAGCACAGGAAAATAAGTGCTGTAAGCACATGAAACAAATAAGGGTAAAGGATCGAGAAAGGCTTCCTGCGCAGAGAGGTAATGCAACGACTCCGCCGGGGTACTGATCAGGCTCGCTGGCAGCGGAGCAACGTTTGTGATTTCTTGAAGTGACTCCGCCGGGGTACTGTCCAGGCCTGCTGGCAGCGGAGCAACACCAGAAGCTTACTTTAAAAATCCTGAGAATAATAAACCCAGTGCCTTGCTCTTCACATCATCAGCTAGCTACTGGCGTCTGTGAGCTTTCTCTTTGATGTGTTTCTGATTAGCGAGACTTAGTTGAGGCACAAGGATTAGGCATACCTGTAAAGGGCCAAAGTAATACAAACAGTACCCACAGAACTTGTTCAATATTCCATTGCATCATTATCTGGACTTAGACTATTGTGGTGATATTGACAGAGATGCTGGATTCTACCAGTGGTTCGCCATTTGTTGTAGCTGCTACAACACCACCCAAAATTTTGGGTATACTTAAATTTCGGGTCCCCTTATGCTCGCTTAGTTGTTAAGGTCATTCACCGAACCTGCAGTCAGTGATATCCCAACGACCTATCCTCAACCCCTCATAAGTTGTCTCGCCATCATGATCAGATGTTGTTGTTGCAATCATGCCATATGTGGGAAGGATCATCTAGCGTACGCCCAAACATTCTTACTGCAGTTGCACCATGTGTAATGAGATTGCCATGCATATTTTTTAACGAAAACATTTTATGGATTGACAAGTAAAAGCCTTCCCGATGTAGGTCATTAAGCATGTTGTTCGAATACTTTTCTTAAAATTGTTAGTTTCATATGTTTTAGCTGTGGTCACCATTATCAAAGAATGATTATGATGTCGTATGTTCCACGCAGGTCGACCCCACGGTGACAAACTCCTCAGTCGTGTCATGACATCAAGGGAAATGAAATTGAGCTCAATGACGAGGCCAAAGTTGCAGAACAGGGGAGGAGGAGGAGCAAGTGACCAATACTGTTAAAGGGAGGATAGTGTGATACGTGTCGATCAGAGAAAGAACCTTTTATGTCACCAATGCAAGAGGCTTTCTTCATTAGTGCACACCAGAATTTTTGGAGATCCTGCACAATGTAAGCTCCGTGTCGATGTCTATCCACAAAGGAACATATGTCTCCATTTCGACAAGTATAGCCTGAAGTATAGCCCGGTGAACAAGGCGAACTTAGGAGATCTCCCTGTGGAATGACAGTCTCACTCAAGGCGTTCTCGTGCCAGGTAGCAGTGCGTAGTCATACGTGTTGTATGTGGCAAGCCAACAACAGGGTTTTAAATATGTGAACGCTCCCTTTAGAAGCAACATTTATGAATCCTAAGTGGCATGGTGTGAAATTATTTATGGTGCAAGGAGTACAACGTGGAGCAAGGAAATGGAATTAAAACCCTAGTCTCCTTTGTTCTTTCATATCCATAAAGTTTGTCTATGCGGAACCATAAGGGATGGAAAACTTCAAACTGAACCTAAAAGGTGATTGCTTAAATGCATGCACCTTTCGGTAGCCAGGCGCATTGATGCATACGCAAATAGTCTCTAGGACTACAAGGCAGAAAGGCTCAATATTAAAAGGGCCATCAATGTGGCTTGAGTAGCATATTTCGACTCTCGATCTTTCAAAACAAGAAGCCTTCATATTATGAGGTAAAGCAAATGATTGAATTAAGACCAGATTCGAAAACATGGGTTTCAAAACCACCAGAGACCGTGGAACCAAAACTATGGGGAAACTTTGTAAGTGGGCGCGCATCTATATATCCAATACAAGGTGCCAACATATGTTGTTGAAGCCGTTGCAATTGAGCACGAATATTTTTATGATGGAATTTGCAAAGTTATATTTAGAGCGTGAAGAAAAACTATGGAGAACATTATAGATAAGGTGCGCATCCGGTGGACTAGGGTTATGATTTTAAATGTTATAAAACCAAAGTGCAAGCCCATGGGGTTTTCAAACCATATCAAATGTCAAACATCCAATGACACGGGTAAATTTATGATAAAGCATGAGAGGCAGATATAAGGGGGTGGTCGACTTCACGTTTAAAATGGCGGATCACAATTTTATGAAGACACATTGCATGCGTGGCATGAAACCACACATAAATACCAGCGGTCATCTTTACAACTAAGACATTAATCAAAACTATACAAGTGAGCGCAAAAGGTTTTGATGGCGAGTTTTATTGAGTGGCCAGTGAAGTAATACAAATCTCCTCGGCATTAAGATATTCGAGCAAAAGGGTTCGATGGCGTTTTCCATTCACGGGGTATGTTTGAAGCAATATACACATACAGCGGTCAACTTTGCGTTGGGAACATGGCACAGAAAGGCATGTTTACGTTGCATGGAGCCCAACGTAAATGTTTGTACAAATACATAATGGTCAACTTTTCAACGTTGCTAACATAGAGCGGGATATTATGACAGTCACGTAGTGGTAATGTTATGATACTTGCGGGGCGATATATGAATATTTATTGCCATGTTTAAAACAATGCAGAGCGACGACGTTGCCGGAGGAGGTCGGGTCTTTTTTTTGTTTTTTCCATTTATATTCCCTGCATGCAAGAACACAAAAACAATGTTTGTGAAATTTATGCCAAGGATAAGGAAGTTTTCCTTTGCGCTGATGGCTATGTATTTGCTGGACACATGTATGGTCAATAGAGATGGTGTGTTGTCACCAATCTCTTACGTATACGCCGCGGATCTATTAAACGGATGGTCACTGATGGTCTCCCATTCTTATAACAAATCAACAAACCTCTAATAGCATGATATAATCACTATAGTGCTTACAAATGCACGCTAGTGTGTCGATGACGAAGTTCAACCGGTGGAGCAAATACGTAATGGTCATAGTCTGTTTAAAGCACGGAACCAAACCTTATAACAGGTCTACTGCGGGGATGTTATGGTGACTATCGCGCTGTTATAATCACGCTTTAAAAGATGATTGACAATGCATGTGCTCTTTCTTTTCCCATGCATACATTTTCTGGTTCACAACGATTAACATCCTTTGACAATATCGCATGTCCTTGGAGAGATTTCCATGCAGCAGTTGCAGCTGCCGTATATCATATTGACCGCCGGAGATGATGAGTCAGCGGGCCAAGCGCCATTGCACAACCGAGTGCCTGCATATGCGTAAATCCTGTCAGCGCCCATTTAGATAAAATCAGCTCTGCTCTGATCCCTGCGTTAACGCAACCACGATATTCGGCATGAGTGTAACGTGCATTCATAATGGTTGTTCCCTATCATATTACACGAAAATGGAGAGAGGCATGTGATCCGCCGTCTTAGTAAGTGTCTTGAGCATATCTTATAACGTTGTTTTTAATATACGCTGGAAACTTTAGCCCATGATACACAGCACCTCTGCAGTGTTTCCCATCGCGAAGACGATCGATTCATTGAATGCTGCAGATCATCAAATCGTAGGCCAACCTTCCACGCATCTGTGCGCCTTAGGCAAAGTGCGACTACGCGACCATGGGAGGTCGCAGCTTAGCCTAGGTCGCTGAGTCGCAGCATGCCCGAAACTAACAAGGTGCGACCTGCCAAAGAATGCGACTATGCAACCCCATTGAGTCGCAAGTGCAGTCCAAGTCGCTGAGTCGCAAGTCGATGTGGAAAAGACGAAGTGTGACCTGCGACCCTTTTGAGATTGCGACCCACGCAAAGATGAAGTCACGCGACCCTATGAGTCGCCAGGTCGCAAATCCTTGGAGCCAAACAAAATGCGACTTGGTGGTAATGATGACCATGCAACTCCTGCTTTGTGCAAGTTTTTCCAAATGATGTTGTGGGGAAGTAGCATGGTGAGCAGCACTCTTTTAAATTCCAGACATGCGACAAGAGGAGTGGTGAGTTAGTACAGAAATTGTTCTTGCATGGGCGAGATGGGCTTGACTACGTTGCCTCTATGCCAGTTGCAGCACCTGCTCGGTCAAAAACAAGTTTACAAGAATAGCTGGAGGGCTCCTTGGCGTGTTGATGGCTATCTTGGTCATAAAGAGAGCTATCATAATTTAGTAAATAAATTTTCCATGCTCAAGAATGAGAATCTCAGCGTTGATCGATTCAAATCTCCATGGCGTTTTCCAAATATACTCGTGGGACGGTTTGCGGATAATATGAAATTGGTAAATTTACATTTGGATCTTCATTCCAGACCCGCTCCACAACGACGCCAATCTACATTACAATTATTCAAAAGAAAATGGCACAAGCCGTTTTCCCGATGACTCAGTAGCACAATACTTGACCACACAGGGGTCTATGCTATTATTTTAGCTCTTGCAAATCAATTAAAATGCCTTTAGCATTATTATTGTTTCAATCATAGAGATATGTGACCTACGTTATTTTATTGCAGGAAGAACCTTTCAGTCTACACAAAGAGCCAGAGTTTTCCTCAGCAAACAAAGGGACCTTCTCAAAACAGGTCGTAGATCCAGGGAGGTCGCAGGTCGCACATTTACCTGGGTCGTGAGGTCGCAAATCTGCTGAGGTCGCAGGTCGCGAATCTGCTGAGGTCGCAGGTCGCAAATCTGCCTAGGTCGCAAGTCGTAGAGGTCGCCAGGTCACTAAGTCGCACTCCCTTTCAAAAGCCCGACGACACGACCCAGCGACCCAGCGACTAGGTCGCAAGGTCGCATAACCTGGGCAGGTCGCAGGTCGCACATCTGCTGAGGTCGCAGGTCGCAAATCTACTAAGGTCGCAAGTCACAGAGGTCGCCAGGTCGCTAAGTCGCACCTCTTGGTAAATGCCTGACAGCGCGACCCAGCGACCCAGCGACTAGGTCGCAGGTCGCAACAACGACTCAAGTCGCGGGTCACAGAAAATACTGGGTCGCAAGGCAGCCCAACGGTCAGGAAGATGAAAGGTCAAAGAAGCCCAAAGGGCAGGTTCTGTTTTATAAATACTCCTTCGGGAGCTTGTACTAAGGGGATTTTTCTTTTGGAAACTCAAGAGCTACATGGCATTGTATTGAAAGATTATACTATTGTACATATGAATACAGATTCTTGTTAAAACACCCTATGGTTATGATGTGTTTTGTAGTGAAAACACTGTGTGTATTCCTTGTACAGTTTCAGAACATCCTATGATTAATGAAGCTGCACTCTTCATGTCATCATTTATGCGTCATGGCTATCTGTGTTGTATCAATGATGTTCAATTTATCATCTGCTCTATTAATGAATGTTAATGAACTATTTTGTTAGCATTTCGTTTTATCTTTCAGAAAGTAAAGGGATACCTCACCATAAAGAACTATTTCTTTTGTGGTCAGACTACCTTATAAGCATTACCCCCAAAGATGTGTTGCTAATGACATCTCCTGAGGTGTACATGCTTTATTTATGACCTTGCTACGCATAGTGTTTGATTCGTGTTTAATGCATCAATCCTGTATTATGTATCATGTGAATAAGTGTGTGTCCGCAGGTTCAATCAGGTTCTTTTGAGACCGAAGGGAAGGCGTCTTAAGCGGTAGCCGGACCCACACCCTGGACGGGATCCCTACTCCAAACGGTTCAAGGTCTAATTAGGACTTTCTACCGGGGAGATCCCCTACTGTTGGCCGGAAAATTTTTCCCGTCAACAGAGGTAAGATCGTGTGGAGGTTAATCAGCGAGCAACAGGCTTGGTGGAAGAGAGTTATGGAATCCAAATACCTTAACTCTCCCAGACAACATCTCCTTGATCAAGAAATCCCTAACAGACCCTGCTCCAGAATCTGGGCCCTCTGCAAGAAGTCCATTCCTTTCTTAACTCATAATCTCTCCAAAGTCCCTCATGAGGGAAGTAGCATTAATATCGAGGAAGACATAATTATGGGGATAAATCCTCTCTTGGATAGACCTAGCACTCATCGCATTCTCTCTCATTTTCAGGCTCTCGGTCTTAAATTCTTAAGTCAATTCTCTAAGTGGGATGACCAAAATAACAGTTGGATTGGATGGCACTTTCCCCCTGTCCCTCCTTATTTGGAAGCAGACCTCTCCAACCTACAAGCCCTACTCCATGGAGCTGCACCCACGCGAAAAGGTAGTATGGTTAGCTTTTGTTGGGATTCCATTGGCTCCGCTTACACCATTAAAGCAGCTCACTTCCAACACAACAAAGATGAGTTTCCCTCTCCTCCATGGGAAATTTGGAAACTGGTTTTGAAGTCAGAAGCCATCCCAAAGATTAAGATCTTTATGTGGACTCTCCTCAAAGGCAAGATCCTCACCTCTGAAAACTTAAAAAAAGGGTTGTGATTGGTCCATCCAGATGCCCCAATTGTCAATGTGCAGAAGATATTGCGCACTATATTTTTGTCAAGTGTCCCTTTGCTGCCCAATGTTGGGAATATCTCACTTCATCCTTCTAGCTTCACATGGAATCCATCAATGCCATCTCTGATTTGATAAAAAAACTAGAGGAAAAATTACCCTTGGGGAAAAAAGAAAAACAATTTGGCTAGAAGGGTCTGGGATACCCTTCTGTATGTGCTCTTATGGAACATACGGCTTGCCAGAAACTAAGTGATCTTCAATAACAAAAATTCCTCCTGCAGTAAGTTCTGCAACAAAACTTGGAGTCTCACTCTCGAAACAATTGTCTCTAAAAACAACAACAACATCAGCGTTAGTGATCTCCAAGTGGAAGAAAGGAATTTTTTGGGTAAGATATTGGACAGTTCTAGCTCCTTTGGGCCTTTAGCTAAACATCCTCATTAAAATGAAACATGGAAGGTTCCTTTAAAATAAAAGGAATTTATCGAATGGTTGGAAAACTGCTCAAGGCCTGCTCTCTTCTTAGATGGTGCATTCAAATCGAACCTAGGCATCATTGGAGCTGGAAGCATTATAAAAGATGGAAATGACAGCACTCTTCTCTCCTTCGAGTGGGGTCTTGGATCCCTCTCCAACAACAAGGCATAAGCTTATGCCCTCATCCAAGGCCTCTATCAGCTAAAGAAAAGCAACATCACCAATGTAATGGTGTTTGGGGATTCCTCTATCATCATTAACATGATGATCCATGACCATCTTGTCCACAATAAAGACCTCCATAGAATTTTTAGCAGATGTCGTAGCATATCCAAAGGCATGAAAGACATATCTTTCCATCATATTCTCAGAATGAACAACAAGATTGTTGATGCTCTAGAAAACAAAGCATGCACAAGAACAACTAGACAAATCCTCTGCAATGATGGCCTATCTCTGAATCCACTGCCATGATCTTGACTCCACTGAGGAAAATATTTTATTAGATTCTCCCTTCAGAATTCTCTGAAATCCGCAGATCCCACTGTACCTCCTCCCACCTATCTCCCATGACCCTATCTCCTCGGGCTCGCTCCCCTGTTGCCCTCTCCCCATTCCACTGTACTATATATCCCCTCACCCCCTCTACTTTCCCTCATCCTCCTGCAGCGCTCCCATGCTCTATACTTTCGCTCTCTGCTGCTGGGTTCTTTCTCCACACGTTTCCCTCCCCCTGCTGGTCTTCCACTCTTCGCATTCACTTCCCCTCCATCACGTACCCTCCCCTCTCTACTCCATTGATCTCGGTCCTACATCCTTACATTATGGCACGCAACAAAGATTGCCTTCACTGTGTAGATCTCCACGCTGAGTTGGAGAAAATTCGCGCTCAACAAAAAATCCTGGATGCAAAACAAAAATCAGATGTTAATCTCTTCCTACACAGGGTATCATCTCTTCAACAACAGTTCAATGAACTCTCCAACCGCTGCTCCCATGCAGAAGAATCTGTCCAAATTCTCAAATATATTCTTGAGAAACGCTCAGCCCCAAGTTCCGGTTCCAGCAGTGTGAGAAATGCTAGCACCAACGACAACACTGTTGGTTCAACTGGGTGCCCAATGAGCATCAACTGATTTTCTCATATCTTCTTCTCAGCATGGTTTTTAAGTTTGTGCTACTTCTTTCCCAGTTTTTCCGTATCTACTCGTTATTTGTATTTTAGTATTTTCTAAACTGTAGACACAAAGAAGGCTTAGCATTTTGTGGTAGCTACCTTCTATGTTGCTCCTCAGAAACACTTGCATGTAACAAGGAATCTTGTCCTCGCATATTTTTTGGAATATAAATTGCACCCGATATTTTTACAAAAAAAAAATGGACCAAGATACAATAGAATTCTTTTACCTTTTACAAAGCCATTGAAACATACAAATTGATCTTGTTCTAAAAACATGGATGTAATATATACCTTTGTAAGGGCATCACTTGGTAGAGATCAAAGTATTGCTCCATATGGAATATCCAAGTTATAATATCATTACCATCAAACATCCTCATATTGATGTTTATAATGAAGTAGTTCCTTGATGTTGCATTGAATCCTTGATGCCATCAATCTTGAGGTGTTGAAAATTCATGATTTTGGGACTAAATATTTATTTCTTCCACATTTTCATGATTTCATTGCATCTTGATATCTCCTTTAGGATGTTTCTCCTCTTAGGTATGTAAGAGGAGGATTGTTTAATTCTTCCATTTTCTTTTCCATCTTAGTCATATTGTTTTCCAGTTTCTTTTCCACCTCTTCAATATAGTGATAAATAATAGATCTCTTTGGGGTTTTAGTTGGTTTAGTATAGTTGGAAGTACCATTAGGATCCATGTGAGAAAAAAAATAATGCTCCTCTTTTTCCTCTTTATCACAAATTTTGAATCACTGAAAATAAATATTCCAATCAAAATTTAAGTCACTTGTAAGTTACATAACTTTAAAACCTCAATTTGGAGACTATCCAAAAGATTGAATTTGTCTTGATATATCTCTAAGGTATGGGCCCTTATGCGCGTGAAATTTTGGCCTATAGTATTCCAATATGTCTTCTAAGTAATGGCACTAGTATGACCAAAATTAGATGTGACAAGTGAAAGTTACGCTAACTTTACTAAAACTCAATGATTTTTAACATATTCCCAAAAGTGAAATTGAAAGTGTGCCATATCTCCAAATTTTCAAATTTGATTGTGAAATTTCTACCTAAGGTACTTCATTATGTCTTTTCAGATCTCTGAAAAATTCACAGTAAAAAAGACCCTAGAAAATTTTTATAGCAAAGGTTCTAAGATCATTTGTTTGAAACCGATTTCAGGACCATTCACAAACCCTAATTTTTGAAGAGTATATCTATAATATAGCAAACCATAATCTAAAATTTTAACAAGATATACCCCTATATTGTTCCTCAATATGGCCAAAATTTTACAATCTTAAACTTCCCATAAATTTTTTTATAGTGAAAATGCCAAGACTACTTATTCAAATAGGATCATTCACAAACCCAATTTTTCAAAGGATAATCTCTGAAAGTATAGCAAACCCAAATATGATATTTTGATCAATATTCATCGAGATCTCTTCTGATGCTTACAATTTCACCATATGAAATTTCCCATAAAAAAGTTAGAGTGAAAATGCCAAGATGACTTTTTAAAGTAGTAAAACCCTAGGTTTGCACGCTCTTATACCAAATGTTATGAAACATGCACCTTAAGAATTATAAGAAGTCAACAATTACAATCCACTTCGAAGAGATAACCTCATTTTACAATGAATACAATGTATAAGACAAGATTTCATGATCCTAAAACTAGGTTTCTTTGGTGTGTGCACATATACACGTATATAGGAGATAATTTGTATAATTATAATGAAAGGGTACAATGAAAGGTTACACCTTACATAACAATAAAACAATATAACTGTAATAATTGAATATTTGTGGCTTAATAAGGGGTTTAAGGGTTAACATGGGGCTTGTTTAAGGCTTGATAAAATTTAAGTTGAGTTAGTTCACATATTAGATGGAAGAAGGAATTTTTCAATAGTGGAATGTTGTTACCAGGATGCCAGACTTGATTGAGCCTAAATGCCCTTTGGGACAATTCTCATCTCTCACAATTAGCTCACACCCTCAACCCCTTCCCATAAAAATTGAACCTAAAATCTATAAAATTAAACCCCACACAAATTAAATAATCTACACCTCATAGGTAATATCTAACTCGAAATAATCATAAATAAATGAGATTTTTTTTAAACTAATTTAAATTGGATTTTATAAATCTTTACATGGTGGGATTTTTTTAAAACTAATTTAAATTAGATTTTATAAATCATTACATAGTTTTTAAAGTAATAATTAGATATTTTTATATATAAATAAGATTTTTCTTATTTTGTTGAATTAGAATTACAATCTTAATTATGTTGATAAAAATCCTCATATTAAACTGGACATATTAATCTTTCTTCTAGTTACGAATCTCAATTTTATAGTTAAGAATGAAAAATGTTAGGTATATTATGGTTGTCTCCTTAAATCAACCAATATAGTTTTTTATAATAACTATTTCACATCTCTAAAGTCAAGTTAGGTTTAAATCTTTAAATCAACCAATATAGTTTTTTATAATAACTACTTCACATCTTTAAAGTCAAGTCAGGTATAAATTTCAACAATTGCATAATATGACTATAAATTTAAATGAGACTTGTTGATGACCATGTATCATAATTAGTGAGAAGTAAAATTGAAACACAACTATATAGTATTTAAATTTATTGTTGATGACCATGTATCATAATTAATGAGAAGTAAAATTGAAACACAACTATATAGCATTTAAATTTATAAAACGTGACATGTGGTTCGAGTTATAAAATGTATCTCATGTTCTTTGTTCCTTTGTCGCATGTCTTGGTGGTTCACTATACTCTCATGTTCTTTGTTCCTTTGTCGCATGTCTTGGTGGTTCACTATACTCTCTTCAGCATCAACCAACCACTATTGACGTTTACCAACCTCGACTTAGCACACTATGGAGTTTTTTTAAACCAGCTTAGATTTTATCTCAATAGGTTACTTCACATCCGAACAAAATATTTCTCAATCAAATTAAAATTATTTTTCAAAATGGTTGGTGGGATCTTGGTAAAATGGTGATGAGGCGGGCTGTTATAGCACTTATCACAAATTCAATTCCATTTCCCAATAGAAATGGAGAAAAAATAAAATAAAAATTGTTTTAGATTTTTTTAATTGAAGAGTAAGGAAAATTTTTATAATACGTTTTACTTATCATTATATTTATAGTTTTTTTTTCCTTAATCGTTTTTTGTATATCATAATAATTAGAGAAAATAAATGTTAACAATTTTTTTCCATATTATGATTTTTTTTTTGTAAGCTTGGCACAACTACATCTTCATCATGTTCAATATATCACCCGATTAGGGCCGTGAATTGAACCGATGAATTCGCATCAATAGGTGCCTTAACAAAGCACTCGATCATAGTCTATCCAAGACCCTATGGGCTCCATATCATGATATTTCAAAAAAAGAAATGTTATCATTTTTATGTAGTCTTTAAGTGCAATATTTTGGAAATTTTTATAGCTTATTTTCCAATCTTTGTCTGGGACTGACAGGGATCCATTGAAATCACAAGTTTGACAAGTGAACTCTTCACAATCTAAGTGCCCAAAGGTTTTTGAGGGTGTTGAATCCATACATGCAGTTATGGACTCCATATCATGATATTTCAAAACAAGAAATGTTATCATTTTTATGTAGTCTTTAAGTGCAATATTTTGGAAAGTTTTATAATTTATTTTCCAATCTAATTTGTTTGGAACTGACAAGGATTCATTGAAATCACAAGTTTGACAAGTGAACTCTTCACAATCTAAGTGCCCCGAAGGTTTTTGAGGGTGTTGAATCCATATATGCAGTAAAAAAATCAGTTTAAGCAACACAAATAAAGATTTGGCCATATAATTTTTCCAGGGATTCTAGCCAGAAATCTATCAGAAACTGTAAAAAGTTGCATTTGAAGACTACTCCTATTTTTATACATGTCAAAGGCTTGGGTCAAAATGCTTTGACTCTTAATTAATTTTCAAATTTCTAGAAACTATTTCCAAAGTTTATTAAGTTTTTGGTAAAATTAAATATTAAACTTATTTTTTTATAAATTAAAAATTAGTTTTTGAATTTTTCAAATTTGAATTTCTATTTTTTTTTATTGATGAATGACTAATTTTATCGGAGTAGCCTTTAAGTGCAAATTTTTGGAATTTCTGTAGATTTCTTCCAATGAAAAAATGTGGTCAAATATTAATTTGAGTTGTTTAAATTGGTTTTTTGACTGCATATATGGATTCAACACCCTCAAAAACCCCTGGAACACTTCAATTGTGAGAAGTTCACCCCTCAAACTTGTGATTTCAATGAATATTTGCCACAATCTAAAGAAATTGGAATTGAAAACAAATAAGAAAACTTTCAAAAAGTTGTGATTTCTATGTTCTAAACAATTCAGAGGGAGGGCAAAATCCAGATCCCTTTTCCAGGACGAATTGTCGGACCTGACTAAGGTACCCATCTCCTCTTTTCAGGATGCCGGGGCGCTTAGAGCAAGTAAACCCCTCCAGGGTTCTAAATGAACTCCATCCTTTCCATTAATTTAAGGGGTATGGGCGACCCCTCAAAACAATACCGCCTGAAAGATGTTATCAACTCATAGATGCCTATCATTGTTCTCATTCAAGAGTCATTATGTGATCAACAAAAGGCTATCAAAAATGTTCTTGCCATATGACCAGGGTGGCATGTTGCGGCCATTGATGCTATTGGACGCTCGGGGGGATTGGTGGCTTTCTGGGATCAGTCCATTATCAAATTCTCTGCCTATATTTTCTTTGGGGGAATTTTATTATCAGGTTTCTTATGTGGTATTTAGGAAAAAATTAATATAATAAACTTATATGCTCCATACAACGCCTGATATGATTTTTGGAGGCATATGCACATATCTGGTATAATGAATTTGAGGAATTTAATCATAATTGGAGATTACAATTCATCCCTCCATTCGGACGAAAATTGGGGACCGAAATGTAGATCAGACCCTCTGGCTGGTTATATCACCCAATTATTTGAACTACACCAAATGTATGATATTCGGCCAAAACCGGTGTTTCCCACATGGTCAAATAAAATACAAGGAGAGGACTTCATTGCGAAGAGACTTGATCGGGCAATGGTGAAAGGGCAGCTGATTAATTATTTGGGAGACATGCAATCCCATTTACATATTTATGATATTTCAGATCACATGGCGGTGATATTATCTTGGAGATTGGAGGTAGCACGGTTTGGAATACCCTTTAAATTCAACCAGGCATGGTTGATGGATAAGGAATACACAGATGCCATTAGAGACCAGTGGAAGAAATTTTAGAATCCGGAAGGATTAAATGGATGGTCGCTTATGCACAATAAGCTGCATCAAATAAAACTATTCACCAAGGCATGGGAGATTAGGAAAAAACAAAGGATTCGGGAGGAATATCATGAGATATCCTGCACTCTCAATATGATATATACCAAATTGAAGATGGTACACTCGATGAACAGGCCCGCAAGAATATTGAACAGCTGCATATACGGCGAAGGGAGATCTTGAAGGTTGAAGAAATCACATGGAAGCTCAAGAGTCGAATTACATGGTTAAAGGAGGGAGACTTGAACACCGAGTTCTTTCATAGAACCGTAAATGAGAGAAGGAGCAGAAACTCTATATGGCATATTCAAAAACCGGATGGTGGGGTTGTTTATTCAAATGAGGAGATTATGCAGGAAGCATATGCTCACTACATGAATTTTTATCAAGCAGACGCCAATATCTCGGCGGATTGCCAGGAATGGGTTACACAACATTACCCGAGAATGTTTGATGAAGAGGCTATTCAGAGATTAAATGCCACGGTCACTAAGGAAGAGGTAGAACAAATACTCAAATCATTTGCACGGGATAAGTGTCCAGGCCCGGATGGTTGTCTTGTGGAATTTTTCTTACACTTCTTTGAGGAAATGGCCGAGGAGATCACCCAGATGATTGAAAATGGCATGGTTATGGGAATCATGATGGCTAATTTAAACTCCACTTTCTTGGCTCTCATACCAAAGACCTCCGAGCCCAGGTAGTTTAATGATTTCAAGCCTATCGCCTTGTGCAATATTTTATATAAGATCTCTTCAAAGATCATTGCCAACAGAATGAAAGAAACATTGTCAAGACACATATGCAAGGAGCAGTATGGGTTTCTCAAAGGTAGATCAATACATCATGTCATTGCTATAGCGCAGGAAGTTATGCATTCTATGCATACTGGAAAAAAGGAAGCAACCATTCTAAAAATTGACTTGTTCAAAGCGTATGACACAGTTGAGTGGTCTCACATTATATTGGTACTACTCAAAATTGGTCTCCCTGTACAATCTATAAGGTGGATTATGGCTTGCATTTCCTCGGTGACATATGTTGTCCTTATAAATGGGCGCCCAACAAAATTTTTCAAGGCCCAAAGGGGGATCAGACAAGGCTGTGCGCTATCGCCCCTGATATTTACCCTCATCATGGATGGATTTAGCAGAATCATGAGGATGGCGTTAAGCTCAAGATATATATCCAGATTTTCTTTCTCCACAGAGGTATGTATCACTCACTCCATTTTTGTTGATGATCTACTTATATTCTGCCAAATCAATAGGAACCATTGTTTTTACATTCACTATATACTGATTCGGTTCGGAAAAGCTTCTGGTCTATGTATTAATAAGGGTAAATCATTTATTATATTTGATATTGGGGATGAACATGAGATCCGTTTCATTGCCGAGTTTATGGGCATAAATGTTAAGCGGGTGGCTGAAGGCTTATTATACCTGGGTTTCCGAATCAAAACTTGTGCATATGGGATAAAAGACTGGTACTGGCTTATTGAGAAGATCAAAGCTAAGATTCACAAATGGTCACATCGTTGGTTGTCATTGGGTGGTAGATTGGTGTTGATACAATCAGTCCTTGCTCAATATGTGGTATACTGGGGCCATTTATATTACTTACCAGAAAAGACGGTGGACCAGATTAACCAGATTATGTCAAACTTCCTCTGGGGGGGCACGAAGCACAAATCTAAAATTAATCTGATGAGCTTCCAGAAGTTATGCATGCCCAAAAAGATGGGGGGTTGGGGCATACTCAATATCCGATATTTCAATTCTGCAATATTGGAAAAATCGTTGTGGCGTTCAATTAAAGGTGAAGGAATATGGAACAATATTGTATACACAAAATATATGGATAATGATCCTTTATATCTTTTATACATCAGACAGCTAAGATTGCCCAGGTTCGCCTCGACCATATGGAAGGGCTTCCAAAAAAATTTTAATTTCTTTGTAGACATGCTCATATGGTCGTTTGGAAATGGACTGGATATCATCATTGGAAGGGATCGAATATGTGGCATGGACAAGAATGCAATACCAGATCAGAGGATGACTCTAAAACTGGCACGAAGAGGCATATTTTTTCTCAGCCAGACCATACACTACTGGTCTATAGGAGTTTCGGTAATGAAAGACTCTGATATGTTGGGACTAAGTGGTGAGGATGCACAAGCCTGGACTGCATATGTTCATAGAATCAAAGTGACAGGCCTCTGTTATGATGCTAGGGGTGACAGGATAACATGGAACGATGGCCAAAAATGAAGAATGCTGATTGTAAAGGAAACATACATATCATTGCTTATGCTGGGTACACATGAAGATACATCCTCTGAGTTCTGGCCATTCTGGCACTGACACATTCCAACAAAAATATTGTTATTTGGATGGTTGGTCTGGAAAAAGAGAATACTTACCTGGGATTCACTTATTCATAGGGGCTTTCAGGGACCGGGTTGGTGTGTCCTCTGTAGGAATCATGAAGAGTCAGTAAATCATCTATTTTTTACATGCCCTATGGCTATTCAGGTATGGAAGCTTTTCACTCCACACTTCATGGACTCTCCTGGGATTCCCAGTGATTTTATGGATGGAGCTAATAGATGGGACAAAATCCGGAACACAAATTTCAGTCATTACCATTCTTCATAATCTGGGAAATATGGAAATTCTGCAACAGAATCATTTTCGATAATGGAGTTTTTTCAATTCAAGCCATTCATGGAGCCATAATGAAATGGATCTATCACCGTGAGATTCCTTGCAATCCAACTGTGGATAAGTCTATTAGGCTGAGACCTCACTGCATCGCAGTGCCTGCAATATTTTTTGATGGGGCTTGTCAGAATGGAACATTGGGGTGCGGGGCATGGATTAAAACATCAAATACTGATAGATATCACATATGCTGGAATGTGGGACGTGGAAGCCATAATCCACCTTATAGATTGTGGAGGTGGGAGAGATAGAAGGAGAGAGGGAGGGAGAATGAGAAAGGATTGGAGGGTAGATAGAGACATATATACATATATATATATATATATAGAGAGAGAGAGAGAGAGAGAGTAACATAATTGGAGAGATAGAAAGAGTGATGGGGAAAGAGACATTATTTAAGGGCACAAAGAGAGAGAGAGAGAGAGAGAGAGAGAGAGAGAGAGAGGAAGGAAAAGAGAGGGGACTTGAGAGAGAGGAGGAGAGAGGGAGGGATAAAGATATGGAGTTAGAAGGGGAAAGAGGGAAGGATAGAGAGATCGAGCTAGATGGGGAGAGAGGGAGGGATATAGAAATGCAGTTGGAGGGGGAGAGAGGCATGGATAGAGAGATGGAGCTGGATGGGGAGAGAGGGAGGGAAGAAGAAAGACATAGAGAGTGACAAGGGGTGAGAGAGAGGGAGTGATAAGGGAGAGGTGGAGAGAGAGTGTGTATGTTCGGGGGTGAGATAAAGAGACAAAGAAGGATAGATGGAGAGAATGAGGGAGAGAAGAGGAGAGAGAGAGGCATATAGTGACAAAGTTAGAAGGTGACGAGAGAGAGAGAGAGATTGGAGAGAGGTAGGGAAAGAGAGACGGAGATAGAGGGGGAGAGAGAGGGAGGTAAGAAGAAAGACATGGAGAGTTTAAGTTGGAGAGAGAGAGAGAGAGAAGGAGTGATAAGGAATATGGATGCAATGCGAGAGAGGATAGCATGAGGGAAGAGATATAGAAGCGGGGGAGAGGGAGGGAAGGGGAAGAGAGAGAGAGGGAGGAAGAGGAGGAGGGAGTTATGGATAGATAGATTGGAGTAAGAGAGTGTATGTTTTGGGGTTGATATAGAGAGAAAAAGGGATATAGAGATATATATGGAAGGTGAAGAGAAATAAGAGATAGATGGAGACAGGAAGCGAGGGACAAGGAGATTGATAAATATGGAGTGAGAGAGTGTGTGTGTGTGTTTGTGGTGGTGAGATAAAGAGACAAAGAAGGAGAGATGGAGGGACATATAGATACATATGGAGGAGGGAGAGAGGTAATAATATTTCTTACAATAGATGCATTAATTTCAGTGTAGATGGTGGTTTCTAATCCTATTTGATTGCTTGCACTAGATGCATTGATTTTAGTGTAGATTTTGATTTCTAATGATATTTGATTACTTTCACTAGATGCATTGATTTCAATGTAAATGATTTGCAATTATATTTGATTGCTTGCACTAAATGCATTGATTTGAGTGTAGATGGTGATTTCTAATCCTATTTGATTTCTTTCACTAGATGCATTAATTTCAATGTAGATGTTGATTTATAATTGCATTTGATTTCTTACACTATATGCACTGATTTCAATATAAATGATTTCTAATCCTATTTGATTGTTTGCACTAAATGCATTAATTTCATTGTCGATGGTGATTTATAATCCTTTTTTATTGCTTGCACTAGATGCATTGATTTTATTGTATATGTTGGCTTCTAATACTATTTTCTTACTTGCACTAGATGCATTGATTTCAGTGTAGATGTTGATTTTTATTCCTATTTGATTATTTGCATTGATTTCTGTGTAGATGTTGTTTTCTAATCTTATTTTATTTCTTGCATTAGATGCATTGATTTAAGTGTCATGTTGATTTCTAATTTGATGTAACTGGATGTATGATGGTACATTAATTTTAAAGTCATTGGATTAATAGTGTGCATTGATTTCACTATAAGCAGAAAAAATTATTGACAATGTAGAACGATTTTTGTGTTATAGTAATTAAACCTAATAATATTGGAGAGCAAGAGAGACAAGGTATGATGTTTACTACAACAACTCGAGCTAAATATTTAAATGATTTATGATTTATAATTTCTACTATCTTTTTCATATAATCGATATGGAAAGATGACAAAACTAACAAGGGTGACAATAAGAATAGTAAAAGAAAATAGTTTGAGATTGATCACAATGAAGGCTATTGTGATTGACTACATTATTATTATTCATATTTTGTATCATTCAATATTATTGCATTGTCACTTTGCATTCAAAAAATTCATTTCATCATTTCTCATCATTAAAGTTATTTTACAATATTTATCATCTCAACAAACTAAGAAAAATTAAAATTAAAATGACTCGATAAACTCAAACATATTTAGCCTATTTAAAATGGTTATATTAATATTATATGTATTTACATATTATTGATATAATTAATCATATGTTCCTCATATTATCGATATATTTTCCTTCGTCACACATGACTGAAACCAGCCTAGATCCATCTTAACTATGGATCTATCAAGCACCGAGAGGGATCAAATCTCTCGAGGTGAAAAAATTTCCTCAAGTTTTTTACTCAAAAAAGAGGTTTTCACCTCGAGAGATTTGATCCCTCTCGGCACTTATAGATCCGTAGTTAAGATGGATCTAGACTAGTAAATAGAAAAACATAGAAATCACTCCTACTACAAAGAAAGTTACCTGCAGTAGGAGTGATTTCTATGTTAGGTAACTTTCTTTGTAGTAGGAGTAATTTCTATGTTTTTTTATTATTTATAAATAGAAAAACATAGAAATCACTCCTACCGCAAAGAAAGTTAAATAACATAGCCTTTGATTCCTCTCGGTGCTTAATAGATCCATAGTTAAGATGGATCTAGACTGGTAAGTAGAAAAACATAGAAATCACTCCTACTGCAAAGAAAGTTACCTGTAGTAGGAGTGATTTCTATGTTAGGTAACTTTCTTTGCAGTAGGAGTGATTTCTATGTTTTTTTATTATTTATAAATAGAAAAACATAGAAATCACTCCTACTGCATAGAAAGTTACCTAACATAGCCGTAGGAGTGATTTCTATGTAAGGTAACTTTCTTTGCAGTAGGAATGATTTCTATGTTTTTTATTTATAAATAGAAAAACATAGAAATCACTCCTACTGCAAAGAAAGTTACCAGACCTTGAAGCTTGGGGTCCATTGTTCCGTGATCTACGGTTCAACAACTTGTGATTCCAATGAATATCTGCCAGAATCTAAAGAAATTAGATCTAAAAACAAATGAAAACTTTCCAAAAAGTCAACTGTAAAGACTACTAGAATTTTATGTGGTTTAAAAATCAAATTTTGAGAATTAAAAATTGTTTAAAAAAATAAAAAAATTAAAACTGCCAAGTGTATACATAAATTAATTATAAAAAAAATCAAATATATAGATTTTTCCATAATTAATATTTTATTTTAAAAAATAAATAAATATACGGATATTTTCCTAATCAATTTTTTCTTTTCATTCATTATCATACTTATTTTTAACAATAAATATTTATTGATCTATAATCATTATTTCATTGATTTCTATTGTATTTTTTTTTAATAATAATGTATGTTTGGGTCAAAATGTTTTGACTTTTAATTAACTTGTAAATTTTTAGAAATGATTTTCAAAGTTTATTATTTTTTGGTAAAATTAACTATTAAACATATTTTTTTAGAGATTGAAAATTATATTTTGAATTTTTAAAAATTGAATTTCTAATTTTTGATTGGTGAATTACTAATTTTACGAGGTTCAAAACCAAAATTTTAAAATAAAAATTGTGTAAAAAAAAAACCTCTTCATCCTAAATTAATTATCTTTAAAAAAAATATTCTCCAAATTTACTATTTTTTCCATAATTTATATTTACAAAACAAAAGCAATAAATAAATATGATATATTTTCACACTTCAATTTTAAATCATTATGCAATATAAATATAAAATTTAAGTCAACACTACAATAAATAAGATTTTTTCTTTTCTCTTCAAAGTTCTAATCATAATTATATAAAAAAAGGAATATTTTGCACACACTTAAGTCTTTGGGTAACTAACTCTTTTATTTTAATATACTAGTGATCAGATGATCATGTCCAAGAGGGAAAAAATGCTCAAAATTGGAACTGCTCAGAATTGGTTGCAAACTGAACGACCGGATAGGCCTCGTCGCTGCGATTTTGGCGCCGTGAATGGGACCCAAATCTGATGTCATATGAGGAAGATACTGAAGTTTTAAAATGCCCAATAACCTTCAAAACAGGACCTTTGAACTCAAAAAATTTTGTCATCTTCAAAAAAAATTAATGGAAAATTTTCATTTTTTTAAAGGTAATTTGGGGGCCTATAAGAGGGTGCCACGTGGCCTGCCCGGAGGCTGCCACGTGGCCCCAAGCCAAAGGGTTTATGACTGTTTTAAAATTTTGATGATTATGGGCAGCCCAACCTGAGCTGAACGCGTTCGGGTCAATCGGGCACGACCCGACCCGAACGTTCACGGGTCACCCTGAACGTATTATCGTGCACGCAAACGGGTCACTTGGTAACGGGCTCGTGCAGAAGCTGAACGGAGATGGGCGGAGGTCGACCCAACCTGCACGCGGATGGGTCAGCAGTCGAGTCGACCGTCGAATGTTAAACAGTGGAGCGAGGTTTTGATAAGCCCCAGGGCTTAAGCCCATTTCCATGTGACCAGTTGCGGATGACCAGGGGCGCGGCTTTTAAACCGTAACCACGCGGTTCAGAGGGCCATGTGGCCAGTCACCAAATGACATTTAATGCTCGAATAAGTCACGGTTTATTAGGCGGTTAGTGCGGAACTGCAATGTGACCACTCCCCATTGAACATTTAATTTAACTGACAGTTAGATCCGGCGGTTCCGACTGGCAGAACACCTAATCTGGCGGATTTTCCAAAATAGTGGAGTTAACTAGAGTTAGCCAAATTTGGTGGAGTTTTTTTAGTGACATTAGGCAAAATACTGTTTTTGGCCATAACTTCTTCAATATTGGACCAATTTGGACGAAATTTTGGTCAATTTTGGGTATTCTGAGAATTTTGGAGCCATTGAAATAGGTTGCAGAGCCAACAGAGGTGTCTTTCAGCCATTTTTGTTTCAGAGAAGCTTGGAGAGCCATCAGGGCCATGGGGGAAATGGAGCTGCATTGGGCTACACTTCACTGTTTGAGGTGAAATAAAAGCCATACTTAGCCTTTTTTTTCTTCTCAATTCATTTCCGCGACTGTTTCACCCTGTTTAGGCTTCTTTCTCACTATAAAACTAATTTGAGCATCATAATATATCAAGGACATACCCATTGGGAGCCTTGCACCCGACAGATGTAGCCCAGGAGGGGTGAACTGCCTCATCATGTTATTGTGTGTTTATGGTGAAGTTATTCTTCTATGTATTTCAAATTCAAGTTGTTAAACAGTAAATTTAAACAACATTCCCTCGCATTTAAACTCATAAACAATTACCAAGAACACTTTGTTTTACTTGCAAGACCTTACAAACACTTTGCACACTTAATTTAATGGAAATGAATACTTTGAAAAACAGTACAAATACTTTCATTTTCAGATCAGATGGTATCAGAGCTAAGGATTTAAGCCTTAGGAGCTAGAGTTTTACTCAGCATTTGTTTTGTGCTAAGATATAGTTGATTGTTTGCAAGTTTTGATGCTTACTAGGCTTAAACTCAAGAGAGGTGAAGGAAACTTGGTTAGTGCACAAACTAATCCACAACCAATAAGGGTCAGAGAGCCACCTCCAAGAGCCATAGAAGCAGCTTTGAGCATGTCTTCAAGAGAGGGAGAAACTCTTGAAGATATGGATCCCAAGGAAGAAGAATGGGTATTTCGAAAAGCTTTCTTGGACATGACTGAGATGGTGAGGATACTCTACTAAGAAAGGAATGATAGGCTTGTTGGAGAAGGGTCTAAAAACCAGAAAGAAGGTTCTTCAGGAGGAAAGAAAATTGATGACAAATCAAAGAAAGGACACGAAGGAAATGGTGATCCACCATCCCCATCTTCATCCTCTTCCTCTACATCGTCATCCTCAACTTCGGTGAATCAATCTCACAAGTCTAAAACCACTGGTAAAAGTCCATTTTTAAAGCTTGATGTCAAATTTGAGTTGCCTATTTTTAACGGTGAATTCAATGCAGACAGTTGGAAGTTTACTTGAGGATACAGAACCTTCATGATGACGACACCAAGATACAGTTAGCCTCATTGAGAATGGATGGAGCAGCATTGGTATGGTGGGAAGCCAAGACCAAGGATGAAATTAAAAAACATGGTAAGATCACTTTATCATGGGTTGAATTTATTACTGCAATTAAAAAGAAATTTTATCCATTAGCTCATTTACAAAAGGCTATCATGAACTGGAAAAACTTCAAGCAGCTTAAGGGACAAAATGTACAATACTACACCCAAGAGTTTAGGAGAAGAGCACTCTTATTAGGGGTAGACTTACAAAGTCAAGATACTTTGCTGAAATATATAGATGGTTTGCACAGCTACCTTAAACATACTATCCTTATGTTCAATCCTATTATTCTGGATGAAGTTTGTGTACAAGCTACGCATTTAGAGGCTAGAGGGAAAAACACTTTTGATGAGGGTAGAAACAAGACTTTTAGGGGAAGAAAAAAGATAAAACCTTTAAGGGAAAAGGAAAAAAGAATGCATCTATCAAACAAGAGGATGAAAAATTAATATGTAAACATTTTTCAAGAGAAGGCCATGAAGAGAAAAACTGTTGGAAATTACATCCTGAAAAAAGAACTCAGTTTAACAAAAACAAAGGAAAGAAGAAAACTGCAGCTACTATAACTACACCACAAGACTTAGGTGATGATTCAGGTGACGAAACCAAAATTGCAGCCATGGGTTTGAAAAGTATGAAGGGAAAGGAAACCGAAATTAAGCCAAGCACTAGTACTTCAAACTTTCATGTACAAGCTCCAAATGAGGAAGAAAGAATTGAATTGTTCAATGTGAGGGTAGTCTCAAAACATACAAAAATTGACACACTGTTTGACAGTGGGTCACAAGCAAATCTCATATTAGAAGACTTGGTCAAACAGCTTAAACTTGAGACCATTCCACATCCAAAGCCTTATCCACTTGGTTGAATATGCAAGGATGCAAACTTACAAGTCTCAAGAAAGTGCATATTGCGATTCGCAATTACTGCACACTTTATTGACACAGTTGAACTTGATGTAGTACCGCTTGATATATCAGGAATGGTTTTGGGAAGTCCTTACTTATTTGATAGGAAATCGATATTACATCGCCATGAAAATAAGTATCATCTCTTTAAATATGGCAAGGAGTTCATTGTCAGAGCACATCGCAAGAAGGCAAATATAGCGATGGTAAATGTGGGACAAGTAAAAAGGCTATTGAATTCTAGTAAGAGTTTTGTACTTCTTATGGTTAAGCCCAAGGTTGATGTGAATCATGAGTCATTTGAAAATTTTGATTCCAATCTTAAATCAGATTTATATGATGTAGTTGATGCACATCATGAGATGTTTCAGGAACCGAAAGGTTTACCTCCTAAAAGGGAGATTCAACATGAAATCCATTTACATCAAGATTGTCCTCTTCCTAACATAGGAATGTATTGCATGTCTATCATAGAGAATGCTGAAATCAAGAGGCAAATTAAATACTTGTTGGACAAAGGATTCATAAGTCCAATCACTTCGCCATGTGGGTCACCAATAGTGTTGATTCCAAAGAAAGATGGAACTTGGCGCATGTGTGTGGACTTCAGGGCATTGAACAAGATAACGGTAAAGAATCGTTACCCACTCCCAAGGATAGATGATTTGTTAGATCAGATGAAAGATGCTAAATATTTCACTAAGTTAGACTTACGTAGTGGTTATCATCAAGTTAGAATTGCAGAAAGTGACATTTGGAAGACAACATTTAAAACCAAACAGGGACTATTTGAGTGGCTTGTTATGTCGTTTGGTTTATGCAATGCACCTGCAAATTTCATGCGGGTAATGGATGATGTCTTACGTCCTTTTCTTGATGATTTCATTATTGTCTACTTAGATGACATCTTAATTTTCAGCAAGACTAGAGAAGAGCATGTCACGCATGTTAAGAAAATACTTGATATTTTGAAGAAAAATCAGTTATTTCTTAAAATGTCAAAGTGTGAATTTGGAAAGACTTCTTTGGTTTATTTGGGACACATAGTAGGAGGAGGTGCTTTGAGAATTTATCCTTCTAAGGTAGAAGCCATTGTGAATTGGCCTACTCCCAAATCCATTATAGAGGTAATAATTTTTTTGGGTGCAACTCAGTATTGGAGGAAGTTTATTTCTAACTTCTCTACCATAGCAGCTCCTATGCATGTATTCACGAGTGTGAAGCGTGCTTTCCAATGGGAGGAAAGCAACAGAAAGATTTTGAGTCTTTGAAAGAGAAGATAAGTTCAGCTCTAGTCCTTGCATTACCGGACTTGAGACATCCATTCGAGATTCAGACCGATGTTAGTGATTACGCCATGGGTGCAGTTCTCTTACAGCATGGTAAGCCTATCGCATTTCATTCTGAGACATTTAATGGTGTTGTTGTGAATTATCCTACATATGATAAGGAGTTGTATGTGTTGGTACAAAGCGTCAAAAAGTGGAAACACTAATTGATGGGAAAAGAAACAGTTGTTCATACCGACCATCGGCCTTTACAGTACTTGCAGTCGCAAAGTAAATTGCAGCAGTCACGACATTTCAGATGGATGGGTTTCCTACAACAATTTCACTTGGTAATAAGGTACAGGAAAGGTATTTACAATAAATTTGTTGATATGCTTTCAAGGCCTATTATTAGTGCTACTACTTAAGAATGATTATATTGTACATGAGAGCTACATAGAACAATATGCATCAGATGTTGATTTTAAGGATGTGTATGTTAACTTGAGTGAAGGGAATCATGTTGAGGAGAATGATTATCATTTGCATAATAATTTGTTGTTTCATATGGGCAAGTTCTGTATACCACAGGGGGAGAGACTAAGCATCACGAGAGAAGCTCATTCTTCTCTTATTGCTGGACATTTCAGGGTAAGCAAAATGGTGGCACATTTACAGAGGTATCGTTATTGGCCTCACATGGTAGATAATGTTTCACGTTTCATTAGATGTTGTTCATTATGTGCTACAAGCAAGCATAACAATAGGAAGATTGTTTTATATACACCATTACCGGTACCTTATAGACCATGGGAAAGTGTTTCTATGGATTTTGTTGGAGGTCTACCATTATCTAGAAAGCAGCATGATTATCTTTATGTAGTAGTTGATCGATTCAGCAAGATGTGTATTCTTATGCCATGTAAGAAATGTATAACTGCTAAACAAACTGCTGATTTATATTTTCAACATGTATGGGTTCATCATGGTTTTCCTACTTCTATTGTTAGTGACAGGGATTCCAGATTTGTTGGGAATTTTTGGTCCAATCTATGGAAGATGATGGACACCAAGTTGAAGAAGAGTACTGCTTTCCATCCGCAGACAAATGGCCAAACAGAGGTAGTGAACAAAACCATTGTACATCTTTTGAGAGGTTATTGCAACAAGCATTCCAAGCTTTGGGATGAGCACTTGCATTACATTCAGCATGCTTACAACTGGGCCAAGCACTCTTTTACAAATACTTCACCTTTTGAAGCTTGCTTTGGGTATTTTCCTAAGTCACCTTTAGATTTAATTCTTGAGAAGGATGTGGCCATTGATGGGCATATTGACATTGCCAAAGCTCGCATGTTCATTGAAATAATTTAGCTCATACATCAGCAGGTTCAAGAACAACTTGAAAAAATTCAAGGCAAGTACAAGGAGAGGCATGATAAACACATAGTTGATCATAAGTTTCAAGAAGGGGATGAGGTATAGCTGCATATTAGTAAGGAAAGAATGCAAGGAGAAGGTAAAAAGCTGAAGCCTATTCGTTATGGTCCATTAAAGATCCTTAAACAAGTTGGAAATAATGCTTTTCAATTAGATTTTCCTTCATATATGCAAATGTATTCCGTTGTGAATGCGGAAAATTTACGTTTGTATGAACCTCCTTTAATTGTTTATTATGAAAGTGACATTCAGCTGCCATCCATAGAGGATTTCTCGCCAGAATTTTTGGATGAGTTGAAAGAGGATGCTATCCTTGACAGAAGGACATGCACTTCGAGGAGGGGAAATGTTGATTATGTTCGGGTTGGTCTTAAAGGCAGAAAACCGAGTAGGAAAAGTGGATTGAGGTGGAAAAGGTGAGGGATCTGTACCCTCATCTTCTTAACAGGTAATTGAAGGCTTTTGGGGTCCAAAAGCTTCCCAATGGGGAGGTGTGATCAGGTGATCATGTCCAAGAGGGAAAAAATGCTCAAAATTGGAACTGCTCAGTATTAAACGGCCGGATAGGCCTCGTCGCTGCGATTTTGGCGCCGTGAACGGGACCCAAATCCGATGTCGTATGAGGAAGATATTGAAGTTTTAAAATGCCCAATAACCTTCAAAACAGGACCTTTGAACTCAAAATTTTTTGTCATCTTCATAAAAAATTAATGGCAAAATTTCATTTTTTAAAGTGAATTTGGGGGCCTATCAGAGGGTACCACATGGACTGCCCGGAGTTTGCCACATGGCCCCAGGCCAAAGGGTTTATGTTTGTTTTAAAAATTTGATGATTATGGGCAGCCCGACTTGAGCTGAATGCATTCGGGTCAGTCGGGCATGACCCAACCCAAATGTTCACGAGTCACCCTGAACGTATTATCGTGCAAACAAACGGGTCACTTGGTAACGGGCTCGTGCAGAAGCTGAACGGAGATGGGTGGAGGTCGACCCGATCTGCACGCGGATGGGTTAGCAATCGGGTCGACCGTCGAATGTTGAACAGTGGAGCGGGGTTTTGATAAGCCCCAGGGCTTAAGCCCATCGCCATGTGACCAGTTGCGGATGACGAGGGGCGCGGCCTTTAAACTGTAACCGCACGGTTCGGAGGGCCATGTGGCCAGTCACCAAATGACATTTAATGCTCGGATAAGTCACGGTTTATTAGGCGGTTAGTGCAGAACTGCAATTTGACCACTCCCCATTGAACATTTAATTTAACTGACAATTAGATTCGGTGGTTTCGACTGGCAGACCACCTAATCCAGCGGATTTGCCAAAATAGTGGAGTTAACTGGAGTTAGCCAAATTTGGTGGAGTTTTTTTAGTGACATTAGGCAAAACATTGTTTTTGGCCATAACTTCTTCAATATTGGACCAATTTGGATGAAATTTTGGTCAATTTTGGGTATTCTGAGCATTCTGGAGCCATTAGAATAGGTTGCAGAGCCAATGGAGGTGTCTTTGAACCATTTTTGTTTTAGAGAAGCTTGGAGAGCCATCAAGGCCATGGGGGAAATGGAGTTGCATTGGGCTACACTTCAATGTTTGAGGTGAAATAAAAGCCATACTTCGCTTATTTTTGTTTTCTGAATTCATTTCCACAGCTTTTCAGCCTGTTTAGGCTTCTTTCTCACTGTAAAACCAATTTGAGCATCATAATATATCAAGGACATACCCATTGGGAGCCTTGGACCCAGCAGATGTAGCCCAGGAGGGGTGAACTGCCTCATCATTTTGTTGTGTGTTTATGGTGAAGTTATTCTGCTATGTATTTCATATTCAAGTTGTTAAACAGTAAATTTAAACAACATCCCCTCACATTTAAACTCATAAACAGTTACCAAAAACACTTTGTTTTACTTGCAAGACCTTACAAACACTTTGCACACTTAATTTAATGGAAATTAATACTTTGAACACTAGTACAACTAGCAATTGCACCTTGTGGTGCAAAGGAACGCCGAAAGGAGGAGCTGTGTGAATGAGCGTTTAAGAAACAATGCTTGAGAACAACTTTCTTGAAGAATTTGATTTAAAGTTTAGATATTAAGATGAATCTTATTAGTCTTGACTAATTTTACAAATGCAATTTTTGCAAATACGTTTCTGACAATGTTTAGTTTAAAGGTTTTCCCTATGGAACATATATTTTGGAATAGGGCATGTTGAATTATTTCCATGGTAAACAAGGCATAGGCAGAAAATAGGTTAGGAGAGGATGTTGGTTTGTAGGTATAAAAGGAAAGGAAATAGTAATGTCAAATTACCATATTTGTAAATTAGTTTTTGAAGTATGCTACTTGCAACTGTATATCTTGAATATTCCAAGTTTTTTTTTCAACTCATTGCTAATCATGTTTGACATGACACATGCACATAACAGTTTGAAACGTAAGCGTATAAGCAAATGGAATAGATTGATTGGAATTGTTAATGGCACTAAGTAAACACTAAATAGTAGATACTGAAGCATAAACAGAAATAGAAAAACATCAGAAGTTGAAACGTAAGCATATACAGAAATAGAAAAACATTGATTGAAGTTGTAAATAGTACTAACTTGTAAATACTAAATAGTAAAGAGAGTAAGATTGAAATGGCTAGTTTGACTCAAACAATTAGAAAGTAATTTATTTTATTTTAGAAAGAGTGAAGCAGATGTACTAAATGTCTTTACGAAAATCACATTATAATAGATTAGGTTGACGCGTGTTGAACCACCCAGTGTGAGGCATCATTAGAATAAGATGGAAAACCTGATCAAATAACCTCTTTAAATAGAAACTATAATTCCTACTAGGCGTTTGTAAAAGAATGGCTAGTTTGACTCAAATAATAAAAATCATTCTATTTTATTTAAAAAAGACTAAACCAAATGATCAAAGTTGATAAACTTAATTTTAAATTTTAATATTTATTTTAATAAAAAGAATAATTATTAATTTAATATTAATAAAATGTAATTTATTTTATTTTACGTTATTTGTTTGTTTATTTATTTATTGTTTGTAATTCTATTTTTATTTTATTTTGTTTGTTTTTATTTATTTTTATTTATCTATTCATATTTTGGTTTATTCATTTATTTGTATTTTTTTTAAATTAATTTATTTATTTGTTTTTATATTTTTTTCTAATATTTTTTGTATGATAGCATTTAATTTTTGAAAATAAAATAAATATATAAATTCAAAGTTGAAGTATGATTTAGTTATTTTTAACGTTTAATTTATTCGATAATAGGATTGCAGTAGTGAGCAGTGAGCACATCTTCCACGAGTCTTAGAGTATTGTGGTATTTACAGTCATAGGTTGAACATTATTTTATTCAGATTTCCATGCTTGAATTTCTAGGATTATCAGAATCAATATTTAATATGTCCTTAAAGCAACCAAATCCCCTTTCAAGAGACGAATCATCTTTGAACAGCCTGTTTTGGGTACATGTTAGCTAGAACATCTTTTCCTGGTATTGTCTTCTTGTGCAATGATTTAGAAGACAAAATCACCAAATATTCAGCCAAACGACCTGATTTAGACAGAAATTGAATGATAAAACCCTCGCTGACCATGTAAAAAACAATCAAGATCAGGCAGAGAAACTTTAAGAGCATTTTAGAAGAAGCAGCAAATTTAAGAGGAGATGGCTCAGAAATGGTTCTGGATTTGTTTTGTGGTTCACAATTGTGCAGGGAAGCAAACACATATAATATTGAAGTTGAATCAACGACTTGGATCATGCGGCTCAGATCCAATGGTCTTGCGGCATCATAAACTAAACGGAACTTATGAGAAATAGTGCCCCCGCAAAATGGTTTGGTTTAAACCATTATTTACAAAATCTACGGTTATGATGCATTACGACATCACTCAATATTTTCTCAAGAAACTGTTATAAGTGCTTCCGTAAGCAGTTTTTGGTTTTCAAAACCATGGGTGATTTTATCAAAAGGGTGTAATGGTGGGACCCAAAATACACCATTCGTTCTTTTAAAGTTATCATATTAACGAAAATATTTATAATATTTACTGGTGCATGAAGGGCAAAGGGGGCTCTGAAAATGGGCTCTGCAATTACAGAGGAGTTAGGCAGAGGACATGGGGCAAATGGGTTGCTGAAATTCGCGAACCCAACAGAGGCGCTCGCCTCTGGCTCGACACCTTTGTCACTGCAGAGGAGGCTACTATTGCCTACGATAAAGCTGCCAGGGCGCTCTATGGTTCCTGCGTTCATCTCAATCTGCCTGAAACGAGATTGAATTGTGAAAATGGCCCCAAAAATTAGGCCAATCTGGGCAGCTTTAATGCCACAGCGGCTAGTACCAATTGCTGCATCGATGCTCCTGAGCGGACTTTTCAACTTTCTTCTGCAGCAACCAAGCGCCGAAGCGCTCACCATCATCATCCTTCGAAGGTTTGTTTTGATAGGAATGTTGTTAGACAGAGCTTCAGAGATCAAGATCACAATATTAGGAACAACAATGAGCAGTTACAGCATTTTTCTGATTCTGTTAATTCTGGGTCTCTTGATTCTGTGTCTCGAAGCAATTATGATGGTGAGCTACAGGGTGATCATCATCACAGTGCAGCCATTGTTGGAGCAACAACAAACAGCAATAGCAGCAGCAATGACAATACATGTTACAATGATCATAACAATATTATAAATTTAACTGGTTTTGATGATGTCAGTGCAGGGAAGGGGACCTCCCAGTTCCCTGCTGATCATCCTCATGATCACCAGAGTACTCATCCTGGTATTGACGCAATGGAACCACATGGCAGTGATAATTTAATAAAGAGTCTTGGCTGCAGATCTTGATTGTTCTTATGCCAGCAATACTGAATCAGAAAATCACTGCTGACTCCCATCTGTTTAAATCACAAAGCAGAATTTATACGAAATACTTCAGCAATGACATGCATTGTTACCTAAAGTGTCCGCAACAAACTTCTATACAGTAATATACTTCATCCTTGTTAAATAACATTAGGAGCAGCGTTGGAACATCTCCAATTCATGTGCCTTCTTGGTTTGCGTTTAGGCATTCGACAATGAACTTGTTCTTCTTCCACCTCCACATGTATGCCAACTCACAGAAAGCACCCAGCTGCATATTATTATCTGGTGAAATCAGCACCAGCATCTGCCTAATAATTGTGAAAATCAATGCCCTTCTGATATAGAGTTAGTCTCCGAAGAGAGCACTTTTCTTGCTGGTACAAATCATATCATAGTTTCATGTTCATTGTGTACAGGAACCAGGAGTTAAAAAATCCCCAAATCGTGACCCAATTCAAATACAAACTTCCATAGATCGCTTCAAGAAAACAGCCAAATACTCATTTTTTCCCTTGGAGAGAAGCTGGACCCACTTACAGTGAATGATATTATGACTGCCACTCCAAATCCTGTCAACAATCTCCTCAAATACAGGAATAAAGCACCCTAAAATAATATAGAACAAAACACATGCCAATTCTTAAACATCTTAGCAATTATTTCTCCTTTCAGTTGACCATGTAACTAAAAAATAGTTATCATGTGTGTATCTACAATCTGTTAAAATTGGTAAATGTGAATCTGTAACTATATCCACTGGGATAAGTTGATAAAGAAAAGGCTAGGTTACCTTTGCAACTCAGATTTGCAACCCAGGCAATGATTGTGACAACATGTCGATTGAAAAGTAACTAGATTCCAACAATACTAAAATAAAATATAAACAATGGCAAATAAACACAATGCAAACCCTCATCCAATATCAATCATAGCAATCATATTTTTTATTTTTAGCCATGAAACTTGCCCCAAGGCAAGTAAAATATCTCAATGTCAAATCTATAACTTTTAGCCATGAAACCTGGGCCACGGCAGGTCAAACAGTTCAACGTTATGAATGCTATAGTAGAGTATGAATGCTATAGTAGTAAAACATGAAAAGAAAAAAGACAAGCTTGCACTAGGCTGTAGACTCTAATGCTTGGAAAATGCAGTATCAGATATTTACTTTGATAGTAGTACCCATGCAGTACTGTGGCCAAAATGATATTGGTGGTTCCTATTTAAGGCAAACATACTCATGATAAATATTAAATTCTCATGCCAACATTTAAGAGACAGATTTACGTAGTTGAGTGAGTGCTCTCATTCATACTCTTCAAATTCTAAAATCACTAGTCATAGCAATGATTTTGTAAGATCCAAACAAACTGACAACACCTCCACGTTGACAACTTTAACACCTTCACATTCCCTTCATTCAATTCTAAAAGCTACTACACTCACCATGTGTTGCTTTCTTAGATGTCCATATAATCTACACAATGCTGCGGTATCTCAAACCTACTTGTCTAGACAAAACAGCAGGACATGATGGCCTTCAATATCAACGAAGTTTTTACTTTATAGATTGTGCATAGCTGTACTGTAACTCTTAAGTATAAAGTTGAATAGATATTTAAATTTCCTTAACATCTAATCAGATTCAAATAATTGTATGAAACAATAAAATAATTAAATCATATATGCTAATATCACTAGCAATTGTTGAGGTGCCAAACATTGTTTGAAGAATGTTGATAATAATTTGGTGTTTGGGCTTTATCCACAAAAGGCAAAGAATTGACAATATTATATTGGTGCCGGAGGTGATCCATACAAGCATAAGTAATAAGGGAAAAGGAATGGTTATGAAATTGGACATGGCTAATGCCTTTGAGCGTGATAGACATTTTTTTTAATGATGTCTTACATCAATTTGGTTTTACAGATTCTTTTATTCATTGGATTCAGACTTGAATAAGACCCCTTTAGATTCCCCCCTTAGTCAGTGGAAGATCAGCATGCATCGTGAACCAATTGCTACTGGAAAAACCATTGTCACGTGAACCAATAGTCACGGGAACAACCATTGTGAATTGAACCAACAGCTAATCACAGGAAGAGAAGAACCATTGCTCGCCCACCTGAGCCTATACTCTCGAGACCGAAGCTACCTCTACCTCCATGCCATCATTACCACGTCTACCTTGACTGATTCTACTGAACGAACCAAGCAAGTAGTTCTCTTCGTTTTCTTCCAATCAGTGGCCTAACCCAGTAAGTCTGGTTGTCACCCCTACCTCCTAACTACGGGTGATAAGCCCCACCTCTATGCTAGATTTTCATCCCTGCGTGTGGTAGCACAAATCTATACCACAAATCTGTTTGTTTATGATAGATGGATAATGAGAACTATGATAGATGGATATTCATAACTAAAATTAATTATAATGGTACTATTTGCAAGTACAAAGTGCAAAGTGCAGTTAGTATCCAAAGGCTATGTGCAAAGGGAAGGAATAAATTATGAATAAATTTCTTTACCTATAATTGAGATTACAACCATGAGAGTCGTGCTAGATATTGGAATGTGTTATAAATTGTCTGGTCATAAGATGGATGTAAAAGGTTCTTTTTTGAATGGGTGATAGATGAATAAATGGAACAACCACATGGATTCATGGAACCTATTTGCAGAAAGCATTGTATGAGTTTGAGCAAGGACCTAGGTCTTGGTAGGCATAGATCAATGATTATTTAAGAGAACTGTGATTCTGAAGATGTGATGTATATTCAAATTTGTATGTATAAAGTTTAAACCACTACAAGTGGAAGATTTTTCTTTTTTGGACAAGAACAATGGATAGATTTATATTTAAAAACGGTGTTGACAAGCCGAACAGTAAGAGAGTACAAAAGGTGGAGTAGTTGTAAAACTATTTGTTTCTCAAGAATTCCCATGAGTTAAAAAACACTGCCAAGCAGCTGGGCTACACATATTGTTCGGTGTACAAAACTAAAAATTATAGGAGTACAGGCCTTAACAAACTGGTAAAGCAAACATACTACTTTGAAATGCATTCAAAACACTTGTAAATCCTCATTTTCCCGGCTTGCCTTTTCGCTGCCTGAAGAGCTACCGAGGGAGGCTTGTTTGATTCGATCCCTTGACCACCGGGGACATCAGATCCATCCATAGCCTGCTGGTTGAAGCCATCTCCTAGCTTCCTCACGCGGATTCGAACCCTGGGCGAATTCCCATGAGTTAAAAAATACTGCCAAGCAGCTGGGCTACACATATTGTTCGGTGTAAAAAACTAAAAATTATAGGAGTACAGGCCTTAACAAACTAGTAAAGCAAACATACTACTTTGAAATGCATTCAAAACACTTGTAAATCCTCATTTTCCCGGCTTGCCTTTTCACTGCCTGAAGAGCTACCGAGGGAGGCTTGTTTGATTCAATCCCTTGACCACCGGGGACATCAGATCCATCCAGAGCCTGCTGGTTGAAGACATCTCCTAGCTTCCTCACGCGGATTCGAACCCTGGGCGATTGTTTCTTGCTCCGCTTCTCTGACTCGGGGACAACCAACGGCAAATCCCCCTCATCATCCTCGTCCAAGGCGGCCCACTTGCGCTTCGAAACCCGACCTCCGGTGACACGAGCTTCTATTGGTGTATCGATTGAACTGGCCACAGCAGGAGACTTAGGGCTCGAAAAGGCCTTATTTTTAGGGCTGGAAATGCCCTTGTCTTTAGAGCTGGAAATGCCCTTACTTTTAGGGCTGTCGGATGCTGAATCGTCCTTTGCGGGGGCATCTTTATCAGTTTTGCGCTTCTTATTCTTTTTCATCTCTTCCTCGGCCTTCTTGTCGTCCTTATTTCTTATTTTGGTCTCTTTATCTTCCTCGGCTCTGAGCTTCTTCACGCTCCCTTCAATTTTCCCCTGCATTCGCTTTCTCTTGAGGCCGATGCCTCCCATGGACCAGTGGGCGTCCCTGGCGCAGCTCATGAATGGTTCTATCACGCCCAACGGGGGATCGAAGGGCCATAGATGAAGGGCCTCGGGAGGCTGCTGCCATAGAATCTCGCTGGCCTCACAGGCAACACCATCGTAGTTACTCTGTAACTATTTAACTGAAAATGTATGAAAGAATGCACCGACTGTCATAAAATTGAGGTGATTAAGTTTGAAGTGATGATACAGATCTTCGAATCCGGTTTAGCTGCAGTTTCTATGATGTGCATGGAAGGGGGACGACGCGACAGCAGCACGGACGCGGAGGAGGACGCAGAGCAGTCGCTGTTCAGTTGCGTGTCTGAGACACAAAAATTTGAAACTCTGCGCTGGTAAGAAACTGTGAGGTGGTAGGAGGAGGAGGTGCCAAATGTCAGATTTTCATTGGCTAGAAGGACGATGAGAAAACCCTCTCATTGGCTGGAGTGAACAGTGACATTCAGCCAAAGCCAACAAAGGGAACGCCTTTCGGCGTAAATACTTTCATTTTCAGATCAACTAGACATTGTAATTTTTGTATATTAGATATTTTATTACATATGAATTCTTTGACCACAAGATTGGATACTTTATATTAATTTGATTTTTTCGACATAGAAATTCTACCATAGATTATTTATTTGTTTGTTGTTGAATTAGGATGAGTATAAATTTAAAGTTAAATAACTAGTTTTGTTACAATAATTAGTTTTTTTAAAATTCATTTATTTTATTTATATTGTGTATGTACATTATTTATATAAAGATACTAGACATTGAAATTTCTCCTCCTTATTTGGTCCCATAAGCTAAAAATGAAAGAAAATGGACACAAACACATTTCAATAAACTCTTAACTTTTGTAACAAATGATGATGTTGGGGCTAATGTTTCATCCAAAATTATCTACGCACTTATCTCTATTTTGCTCCAAGGTTATCTAGTCTAGGTTATATATTCCATTAATTACTTCTCTTACTTCCCTTCATCGTATACAAATGTGTTTCACTAGTAGATTATGAATTTGTTCAAACATTCAATAATTGCTATTGATTACTTTTTGCATACGAGGCAGGTACTAAACAACAACGCTGCATATTACACTTGTTTAATTGTTGCCAACCCTTTTTCATAAAATTGTGTTATCATGTACCAATAGATTATTAGTAATTTGATTCCCCCTCCATCAAGGTTGTGCCACTGAAATCATGCACTTAATATAACTAAGTTTTATGATCACATTCACCCCATAAGAGTTCTCTACTTTTTGCATAAGAGGTAGGTACTTAGCAACAAAGCCACATATTACACTTGTTATTCAATACAATTCTATTGTTATGGAGCTCATGCATTCATGTATCACTATTTATTGAAATTACATCTTAATAGTGGGCATTGAAAGTCAAAAGCTTTGATTATGGTGAATACTTTTGCTCCTCATAGAGGAGAAACATTCCAATTGGAATCAATTATAATTTGAATCAACCTCCCATCATCTTGCTCATTGGATTTACAAATACTACCTACCAATCCTCATGGTTTCACCATAAAATCTTCTTACTTCTTACTCCACTTTCGCTACTTACTTTTCTTGCATTTACTACTTTCTCTACTTGCTTGCATTTACTGATATTACCCGCATATGTTTCTTATGACTACTTATTATAAAGGCATGCCAATAGGAACTGGGGATCAAAATTGATTCAATGCAGGTATGGTTCCTTATTATCACAAATTCAATGCTAAATAAGTAGCATTCTCTCATTTTTTTTTTGCAAGTCAATATTCTATTCAAGTAGGAAAAAGGGGTACATACAGTCTTTTACAAAACATGTGGTCTCACCTCGACCAGGTTTGTTGACTAAAACTTGCACCAGATGACAAAAATACCAGAAGATAACTAGGGACATTGTCCATAAACGATAGGGCCAAAGGCACCAAAACACAGATAAAACATAAAAGACACCAGAAAGCATACTAGTCGTCCGACGTGATAGAAGCATGATTGTTCGGGGTTGTTCCTGGAGGTGGTGGAGGGTAGAAGTCGCACTGGACATGGCCTTCAAAGTGTGCCAACCAAGTCTCCAACTTCTCTACTTTCTTGGTAAGTTGGTTTTGGCCTTTCCAAACCACTACTAGCCTCTCCCGGACTTGACACTGAAAATAATGCAGTCGGTCCAGCTTGACCACCAGCTTTGCATGCTCCTTGCAACAGACTCTCTCGGTTTTGTCCACACGTTCCATGAGGTTGTTGATTAGGGCTCAACAATTTTCCAGGCAACAACGTTTGATGCCTTGCCCTTCCTTCTTCGCAGCTCGACCTATCCCATGACTCCCTCTGCCACCCCGGGCTCCTCCTCCTTGGCGACTCGATTGCTGTACCCTCGTACCGCTACCTCTTCCATCACCTTTCTTTCCTCCTCCTCGACCTCCATGCTTGCCCACACCAGCCAAGTGTGCATGCCCGACAGTATTTCCACCTTGACGAGGAGCCGCCATGAAAATTGTTGTATCTTCCATGACTGCGAGGCCAAGATTGACAGAGGAGGGCGAATGCCCTTGCCTCACCAGTGGTTTCATGAGCCACCCGGAGGAATATCCACCACTCACTGTCTTCACTAGGCCGACCCCCCACCAAAGGAACCAAACACCACACTCAAATGAAGCAACTACCACCACCCACCACACCAGAGACCTCACAGACCCAACCCCCCTCTAGAGGAACTAGACACCACACTCAAACAAAACAGCTACTGCCACCCACCACACCTGAGAAGCGCAGTGCCACCACCTGCTAACAAAGATAGACCGCCCCACCATAGCTTTGTTGAGATTTGAGAAGGAAGCACAAGCACAAAAACCATCTCCCAAGCTTTTTTGCCACTAATGCAGTTGTCCGCTTCCAACTCTGCCGCATAGAGACCAATCACCAATCCACCCTTCATTGTCCTTTGCACGCCAAAAGCAGCAAAATTGGATATGGAAATTAATTTTCCGCCACCAAACACGAGGATGCCTGGATTTCTAAGTCCAAATTCCCTTTCGAGCACAAGCATATCGGTTTTCCTTAAGCCAGGAGAGGATGAGCAGCACATGCACCCTTCCTTCCAACATTCCATCTTCCAATACACCATTGACAATCAAGAAACAAAGGAACAAGGCTCTGCAGAAAATCCCGCACCAGCATTCGCTTAGAGAAAACACCCACCAACCCCTCCCATTGTAGATATTTTAATACAATTATGTATTTCCTAGATTCTCCTGATCTAAAAATTATATGCCACTGTTAAATACAGAATCGCTTCTACAAAAATCTTTGCGGAAATTTAAAACACGACCGCCAATTGAAAACACATGAAGAAAGATCAGTCACACATAACACATATTTTTTTACCGAGAAAGCATAAAGCTAAAAACCCCACTATCATATATTATGTATATATCATGGATCATGAAACAATCTCATACAAAACTCTAATCCAAGAGCTATCAGTACAATATACAATCGTCTCACACTGTCGTGCAAAAATTGGCAAATACATGCCCCAATTTACTGCCTCCTGACAGCCTGCCTCCACTGAGCAGTCCCTGCTGATCACATTAACAATGAATGAATGAGATCCTACTTTCCTTGACTGCGTAATCCTCATTGGAATCTCCAATGCGTGTGTGGTTGCATGAATGCACCCACTAATTTCACAACTGATAGTCAAACTGTCCCTTTCACCTATCTCTCAATTGGGTCTCCACTGGATCTGACATGCATGTAGCTAACAATAGTAAATATTTAGTTGCATGTGAGACCACTGCTTGTGAATTAATTAAATAATTAATTCATTGATCTCTCACTAGTGTATGTTCAGTTACAACTAGCACATCTAACTTTAACTCACTTAACTGAGTTAAACTATTTTACAACTCACATAACTACACATCCAACTCTGTTACAACTCCGAATCACTCAATTACAACTAATTCCACTTGCATGTCCCACCAACCAACCACTCAACTCAAAATCCACTTAGCTAAATGATTTGCCACTTCAGTTAACTATTTCCAAGTTCTCATTGAGAATACATTAATGTTTATAATAATCGACATGCATTCTATATTTAGACATGCGATCTATAAATAGACTTCGCACATGCGTCTAAAAATAGAACATCATCTATAAATAGAATTTTCTCACCGTTCTAAAAATAGACTTACACCTAAAAATAGCCTGTGGGTCCCACCTAGTGTAGGTGTTTAATTCTCACTAGGATCATCATCTTGTTGAATCTCAACACTCCCTCTCAACAGGAAAGGGATTATCCTTCACCCCGATCCTGTCTCTATGGTATTCGAATTTGGTCCTGGTGAGCTCCTTTGTCAGAATATCTTCATCCTGATCTTCCGTAGGAATGTATTGAAGCAACATGGTCTTCCGCTGCACACAATCTCTGATATGATGATACTGGATATCTATGCTTAGATCTATCATGAAACACATGATTAATCGAGAGTTTAATGCAACTCTGATTATCACAATGAATGACTATAGGATCTAAATGAGAACCAAACAAACCAACCAGGATCTTTCTCATCCAAATAGCCTCACATGCAGCTTAACTTGATGCCATGTATTCCGCTTCCGTTGAACTGAGTGCCACGGATCTTTGTTTCCTGTTGTACCAAGAAACAATTGTAGATCTGATACTGAAGACCCCTCCTGATGTGCTCTTTCTGTCCATTGGGTTTCTCACCCAATCTGCATCTATGAATCCATGCAAATTCACCTCATCCGTCTGTCTGTACCATAAGCCATAATCAAACGTGCCCCTCAGGTATCTCAAGACATGCTTGCCCACCTTCCAAAAGAGCTCGGTAGGCTTAGCCATCGCTTGACTAAGCTGGTTCACCGCATAGCATATGTTTGGTCTTGTATTTACTAAATACATTAGTGAACCCACTAGCTGTTGATAGACAGTAGCATCCACTACCTCTCCAGATGTAGCATTCTCTTTCCTCCAATTTCCTGGAAGAGGAGTATCCATGAGTTTGCAGCCTTCCATGTGAAACTTACCCAGTATCTCCCTTGCATACTTGCCTTGAGACACAAAAATTTCACCTTCTCGCTGCCATATTTCCAATCCAAGGAAATAATGAAGGAGGCCCATATCCTTCATCTTGAACTCCTTTGCAAGGTCCTCCTTGCATGAGTGTATCAGCTGCTCATCACTAGTCAGTATTAAATCATCAACATAAAGAACAATGATTAAAGCTTACCTCCACCACACCTATAGGTTTCAGACCGCCTCTACCAGAAGCTAAGTTTGGTGAAATAGTTGTCGATCCGAGTGTGCCTGCGACGGTGCTTGCTTCAGCCCATACAACGCTCTTTTGAGTCTGCACACATGCGACTCGCTGCTGAAGATCTCAAATCCTTTAGGCTGCTCAATGTACACTTCTTCCTCAATGATCCCATTAAGGAACACAGTCTTCACATCCATCTGATGAATGTGCCAACCCATATGCGCTGAGAGAGCAATGATGGTCCTTATGGAAGAATATCGTGTGATAGGTGCAAAGGTTTCTTCATAATCAATCCCCTCTATTTGTGAGAAGCCCTAGGCCACAAATCTGGCCTTATGTTTCTCAACACTCCCATCAGCAGCTTGCTTTACCTTGTAGATCCATCTTGAACCTACCATTGATTTATCAACCGGCCTTGGAACAATTTCCCAAGCATTGTTTCTGACAATGGAGTCATACTCCTCCACCATTACATCTACCCATGTGTGCTCCTGCACTTCTTCCTGAAAGGAAGATGGCTCAGTCACAATACATTTGCTCATGAGAGCCATGTATCCAGTAAATCGGTCAGGACTCTGTCTTTGTCTGTGAAGTAGGGACTCCTACATTCTGTGCAACATCAAGTTTCGGCCTCTTAGCTTCTGTGGTACGCCTTCTTCCAGTTCTGATGTTTGGCTCTACATAAGTGGACTCCTCCACTCCATGAACCTCCTCCTGTCGCTGATCCACATCTAGAGACTCATCTTTGGGAACCAAAAGTTCCTCATTCGCATGTAAGTCTAGCTCCCTCTCAAGCGACAACTTCATGGCTTTCTCCTCGTTGAATTTTATATCCTGTAGCACCATAATCATTCGACTGTTTGGAAAATACACATGATAATTATGGGGTGTTTTTGTGTACCCCAAAAATATCCAAACTTCAGCAGTCGGCTCTAGCTTCTTCCTGGCGTTCTTGGTCACATGCACATAAAGAGATGAGCCAAAAATCTTAAAGTGAGAAACATCTGGTTTCTTACCAGTAAAATATTCTTCAGGTGTACTCATGCCAAGTACTCTATGAGGACAACAGTTTTGCACATAAACCGCAGTGTTGCATGCTTTCGCCCACAAATGCATTGGTAGGCCCTGATCATGCAACATCGCTCGTGCAACACCCACGATCATTCTGTTCTTCCTCTCCGTGACCCCATTTTGCTGTGGGTTATGAGGTGCAATGAGTTCTCTTCGAATTCCTTCTTTGCTGTAGAAGTCTTTGAATTCATTAGAGATGTATTCTCCACCATTATCGCTCTACAGAGCCTTCACTTGCTTCCCCGACTCTTTCTCCACCAATGCCTTATACTCACAGAACTTTGAGAATGTTTGATACTCATTGAACTTTGAGAAGAAGATCCAACATTTACGAGAAAAGTCATCAACAAAAATAACATAATACCTATGTTTTTCCGTTGAAGCAACAGAGAATGGTCAACACATGTCTGTGTGAAATCTCTCCATGATCACCAAAGCACGGTTCTCCTTTTCATGAAAGGTGGAATTTACATACTTCCCCATGGTGAAACCCTTGCACTGATCCAACTAAGCAAGTGTTCCCATTGGAAGTCCAGTAGATATTTGCTGCATGACTTTCAAGGCTCCATGATGAAGATGGCCTAATCGTCTGTGCCATAATTCGCCCTCATCCTAGCTCACCACTTTTTATACCTTGCCCATCATGGAAGCGAAGCCATCTACCTCCAGCTTGTAGAGATTCTTAACTCGAATCCCTATCCTCTTGGCTTGACCTATTTTTTTTATGTCGCAGCAAAGCTTTTCCGTCGCTGAAAACAACGTCATAGCCTCTGTCCTCCAACATCGCGACTGAGACCAAGTTTTTCTTCAGACTTGGAACATGCATAACATCTTTCAATTGAAATGGTTTACCTGAATCCCTCTCAAAGGTAATGGTACCAATTCCGATCGCACTGTATCATCCATCGTCGCCCATATCTATATGCATTTGGAGATCTTTCTCCTCCAAGTCACTGAAAAACTCCTTATCTCCCGTCATGTGGAAGGAAGCACCACTATCAAGATATCACACCGATCCCATTGCGCTTGAAACCAAGCATGCGATCAAAGAGAAATAAAGTTCAAATTGTGAGGCAAGAGCCTCACCAGCTACAGCTCTAGCAACCTTCTTGTTCTTCTTTTTCTATGGGCAGTTAGTGCCGAGATGCCCATGTTCGTGACAATGAAAACACTTCACCTTGGACAAATACAACTTCTTGCCTCTAGACTCGGATTTTGAATGGAATTTCTTCCCCTTCCCTTTCCTTGCCTTAGTAGCCAAAGCACAATCCTCTTCATCATCATGCTTTGATGAAGAGCCATCTCTAGTGTTCCGCCTGAACTCCTCCTGCACTATATCCGATCACATTCGTTCCCAATCCGACAGTTTTTCCCCTCTGTTAACAGAGTCTTGAAAACTGTGCCAACTCTTAGGAAGTCCCAAGAGAGCCAAGCTCACCAAATCATCATAAAAAACAGTGATTCCCACACTCCCCAGTTCATCCCGACATTGGACAAACTTTGTGAGATACTTTGGAATATTGTCGCCCTTCTCCATCTTGATCTTTCTGAGTTTATCCTTCAGCGCCAATTTCCTATGGTCGCTGCGGCTTTGGAAAATATCTGTCAAAGCCTTCCACATAGCATATGGAGTGGCTTTCCCATGAAGGCTTGAGACAATGTGGTATCGTACACCTTCCAACAGAATCCTTCTTGTCTTTGCTACTTTCTTTTGCCATGCGTCAAGTCATGCAACATTTGTCAAACTGGGCTTAGGAAAATCACTGTCGATGAATTCCTTCAAGCCATTATCTTCAAGCATAGCTTCCATCTTGTTCTTCCAGGCAATGTAGTTCGAGCTACCCTCGAGTGCATACTCTAGCCGCAAGCCATTGAAAGCCATTTCGATGTTTACTCAACTGTCGCACCAAGAAATTATTGTATCAAATTCGAATTGTTTCCACCAAAAAACTTAGCTACTGCTTCAAAATTGCAATCTTATGTGCTCCGATACCATGTAGAAATTTTAATACAATTATGCATTGCCTGGATTCTCCTGATCTAACAATTATATGCCACTATTAAATATAGAATCGCTTCTACTAAAATCTTCGTGGAAATTTAAAACACGATCGCCAATTTCAAACACATGAAGAAAGATCAATCACACATAGCAGAGATGTTTTTACCGGGAAAGCATAAAGATAAAAACCCCACTATCATATATTATGTATATATCATGGATCATGAAACAATCTCATACAAAACTCTAATCCAAGAGCTCTCAGTACAATATATCTTTAATCATCTCACATCACATGCAAACTGCAACACATGGCCAATTTATCATTCCACGTCCGCCCAATCGTGTTAACCCCGCCGATCACAACACCGAATGAATGAGATCCCACTTGCCTTTCACCCACAATCCGCATTGGCCTCTCCAATGTAAAAAGGCATGAGTGCACTTACCTGTCACAACTGATAGTCAAACTGTCCCTTTCACCTATCTCTCAACTGGGTCTCCACTAGATCTGACATGCATGTAGTTAACAGTAGTAAATCTTCAGTTGCATGTGAGACCACTGCTTGTGAATTAAAATAATTAATTCACTGATCTCTCACTAGTGTATGTTCAGTTACAACTAGCACAATTGAGTTTAACTCACTTAATTTAGTTAAACTATTTTACAACTCACATAACTACACATCCAACTCTGTTACAACTAAGTCCACTTTCATGTCCCACCAACCAACCACTCAACTTGAAATCCACTTAGCTAATTGATTTTCCACTTTAGTTAACTATTTCCAAGTGCTCATTGAGAATAGATTAATGTTTATTGTCCAATTATTATTAAGAGATAATAATAATCGACATGCATTCTATATTTATACATGTGATCTATAAATAGACTTCGCACATGCATCTAAAAATAGAACATCATCTATAAATAGAATTTGCTCACCATTCTAAAAATAGACTTGCACCTAAAAATAGCCCGTGGGCCCCACCTAGTGTAGGTGCTTAATTTTCACTAGGATCATCATCTTGTTGAATCTCAACACCCATCACATACCTTCCAACGCCACTTCGAATTCCTCCCCAAGTAACTCAAGGACGAACCCCAGACCTAGGTGAGGAGACGAATGACAATCACCTGCAGCATCCCACTCCTTAACTGCTCGCCAACTCCGAAATTTAATGCCAAGTTATTCTTCGCATGAGTTGCCAACCTACTGCATGTACCACTCCCTCAGTGATTGTTATGGGGAAGGGACCGGGAAGAATGTCCCTTAACCCCACTCCATCCGCTCCATCTGTTGTCACACATGAAAATCAATGCCCGCGTGTTGCAAGGACCTCACCCCCATTGGGGAAGCATTCTCTTATTTTTGTTGACAAAAAATAATGTTATTTCTATGTTCTTTAGCATATGGTGTCCTGCATCATAATTCATATGTGCACTAATCATTATCCCTACAATTCCTATGTCAAAAGATTATTGTAGGTTATATTTTTAATGAAAAATTATGTTGTTGGAGGTTTTAAATATTTTTGTTATTGTTTTTCTTTATTAGAAATTACAATGATATCCATAAAATAATACTATATTTTGATTGCTTTAAAAAAAACTAATTGCAATTATTTGAAACATTAAGCTCCTTACAATTCCATTGTAAAACAATTTCATAATATTCATCAAATAAAACAAATAAATAGTCCTATTGAATTTCCTCCATATCAATTATAAATAAATGATTTAATTGAATTCCTTTATATAATTCATATATAAATTATAAATAAATAATACTATTAAATTCCATCCATATGATTTCTATACAAATTCTAATACTAGGACTTAAGAGTATATGCTTCTCGAAGTTTACTTAGAATTTTGGCGTGTAGATAATATTTTCCATTTAAAATTTATACAATTTTAAAATGTGATGCGTGAAATCTGCATGAAATTTATAATTATTTTTTATTTTCACTACTCTATTTTATATTGTTAATATTGAAAACCATTTCAATTTAATCTTGATCCCCACATTCTGGTCCCTTGAAAATCTTTGAAACAAATTCTCCCCAAAGTTAGTGGGGACATGTCACAGAGGTGCAGAAACTACGTGAAAAAAAAGATAACTCGATTGAAATTAACGCCTCTTTAACCACCTCCACGATGGATGCGTGTCACCTAGAATAGGTCCACGGCATCAACCGTCCACCGTTATTGGTGCAATTTGCGTCGGGACACATCGAACTTCAAGGGCAGGACAGCATAAAGCTTGCTATATTTTAATTAAGACTACAAGAGAGCTATGGAAGCGAACAGAGTGTTACTGCTGTTGTTAACATTCGTGGTTGTCATCTCCCCAGTCATGGCGAACGTCGGACGCGAAGAAGAACAAACGAAGGTGAACGATAAAGGCACCGTGCAAATTGTGTACATGGACAGGGCAGCAGGCGAGGATGATCCCGAAGCTACCCACGTAAAGACTCTCGCTGCTGTTCTCGGCAGGTACACACAATACCCATTTGGGGATTCTGTTTCTATGGTCCATTAATTCAAAATTTGGCCCCCTAATTCAAAATTTAGCTCTGTTTCCATTTCGGGTGGAGCTGAATATGTAGAATTCACCTGGTTAGCATTCCATCAAAATAGTATTGAATTTTAGTTATATCGAGACGAAATGGTGGCTGTTGGTAAAGCTGATGTGCGTTACCCTGAAAATATGTGTTGCTGACGGGGACTGTGCTGATACCCCTTTTATCTGTACCATGCATTGGGCTTAGCATTGATCTGATCCCTGGGATTGTTTCCCGCAGTAATCTTAGGTGTAAAGCAACTGCGTTTATCTAGTTTTTAAGTTTTTTTTAATCTTCAGCCCTACTCTGAGAGCTGATCTAGTTGAGGAACAAGGCTATCGCTAAAACAATTAAGCCGGAAAATAAGTTGGAATCTAATAATAACAGGTTAATTAGGAGGTAGAAAACCTTCTTCTTTAAACCCTGGTTTGCAATGGTGATTTTGACTTTGGGCTGACAAAGTCCAAGGGTTACCATGGCTTGGAATGTCTGCACTCAGAGGTTATGAGATTCTGATCATGATGGTCTATCCCTTGTAGTAGTCATGGTGGCCTAGGGCAGATCGCATGTCACCCTCTCTAAAGGGATCCAGCGTAATCGCTTGAAAATAGCGGGAGGGTGTTGACCGGAAAAAAACGCATTATTCTGGTCCTATATGCTTTGAACAGAGGGCAGTATCGACCTGTACACACCCGTTTAAAAGCCTTGATGTTAATTTTTCTGAAGATACAAGGACCCTTCTAGGTTGAAATATATAAGGAAAACCAGGTGCTGTTATGAACTGATGCAATTTTGTTTAATGTATGTCCCAAGAAAGACATCTAGGTGCAGCCTACATCGTTATGGTGTCAAAGGCTATATGCAGCTTAACTGTGGTGTAGAAGGTGCGGTTGGATGTGCAACTGGAAATAAACATGATCATCATCTTCCCTTATTTATCACTATAAACTTATAAAGGGGCCCAGACCTTGCAAAGAATATAATATGGGAGAAACCCCATATGCAATATCGGGTAGCAAATTGTAATTTAGCAGCTGCCTGCGAAGAAGATACATCTCCGTCGGTAGCTCCTCACACAAAGCATAGAAGTTAGTGATCCAATCTCGAGCAGAAAGTGCATATATTGGGACGATGCCCGTAGAGGGACTTCCTAATGTTAGATCTACCGTCTGGTACCCCTTTTTCAGAGGTCTTTGCCTCGTAAATTTATGCCAGTTCCCAGGGTTTGAGCTTCAATTTTTGTCCAATGGTGGCAATGGGCAGTGAAAAGAATTGTTAATCTATGAACACAAAACCGGGTGTCTTCCACTTGTTTATCAACAAATGCCACTTGTGGATAAGAGAGCTCCTTCTTAAAAAAGGCAAGTGCATCTATACTCATGTCTCTGTTAAACACCATGTTGAAGCACACACATGGTGTATGAGGAAGAAGAATGCACACACAAGAGAAACAACACAATGAAAGATAAGTGTGTAGGCTTTCTTATTTTCCATTATACAAAGATGTACATTTATAGTACAATGGTGTGACTCTTGGTTTCATATTCCAAGGTCACTTGGACTCCATTGTGACTTTTTGTATTCCACACCTACCCATGTAGGATTAGGTGTTCCAACATCCCCCCTTAATCCGAAGGGGTATGTGTGAGTCCAAGAAAAGAGTTGTAATACAAATATGCAAAGTATACATGGCAGCACTTGGGCTAAATCAACTCTCCGAAATGTTGGAAAAAAGAGGTGGTTTTAGGATGACCACAAACACTGGAACGCAAAACTTGTTGCAGTTCGCGGAACTCTTCCAAAACTGGCAAGAAGCTGAAGGCTTCTGCTAGAGGAATTGTCCCTCATATAAAAAGGGAGACCTTCGACCTATAAGAAGGGAGGTCTACTACCTGTGATGGTTTTAGGATTACCAACAACTCTGGAATGCTTGTAGCATTTCCTGGAACTCAACCAATGCTGGCAAGAAGCTGAACGCTGCTAAGCTGAAGGCTTCTGCTAGAGGAAGTGTTCCTCGCTTGTGGTGGTTTTAGGTTGTCCACCAACCAAAGATGATGGTTTTAGGTTATCCACCAACCGAAGGCATGCTCATGGGCATCCGTATCTCTGGCTACATCTCTGAATCCGGAATGACGAATTGTGGCTCAGGCTCGCTTGAACTCTGGCTGCAACTCTGAATTTGGAATGAGAGATTGTGGCTCAGGCTCGCTTGATCTGTCGTCGAAGCTTGTACATGACCACCATTTTCCCCCCTGTCAGGGACAAGGTGAGATGATGGCGAAAACTCAACTGCAAGTTTGTTCAATATGCGTGAACAAGTTCTAACATGTGTCATAAACATCTTCTTGGCTGCTGATGCCCATTGCCAAGAAGCGATCCATCCAAGATAAATCTTGGTTCTTGCAGGAGGCTTGTGTCTGAAGCATCTGTCTGAAGAATGAGTGTGTCGACCACAGTGCTTGCATGGATGAAGATCAAAACAGTGATCTTTCATATGGCCAACTCGATCACAGTGTTGGCATTTCTCAATCTGTTGTGGAAGTGGAACAGGATCTGGAACAGCTGCAGGTGAACTGTCATACAAGAATCCAGCACTCTGAAATATAATGGGCTTGGTGTAGTCCGGAATATGAAAGGACACATCCTTGTCATATCCAAGACCAGTTCGGTGCTTGTTGTGGACAAGCTCTTCCCAAGGTCTGATGATGGGCTTGAGAAGTGCAGGTTGAACTGCTGCATCTGCATGTACATCTGCTCTAGTACAAGGAACTGAATGTGAATCAACTGAAACTTTGTCTTCTTTCTTCTGATGAGAGTCCTTCACAATGTTCTGAATAGAAACAGGTTCAGAATGGTGACTCTTTTGCTGAAGTTCTTCTTGTTGGAGTTGAGATTCCAACTGCAAAAATTCAATCTTCACATGTGCATCTTGTAAACAACTGTGAATTTTACAAAGAGCATCCTTGCTCATTTTTATCATGTCATCAACATTTGAATGAATGAGGTCATTCAACAACATTAATGCCTCATTGATTTTGGCCATTTTCAACAATTTAGGCTCAAAAATGAATGAAAGGGTGTCGGCTTCAACCGAAAATGCACCCGTTTACAATGTGATGCAACAAATACAAATGGCTTATAGAAATGTCAAAGTACAGAGTGTGCTCCTCAAATGATGGAGGGCAATCAACAATGACTTACATCAACAACTCAAATTCACTGATTCCAATTATGAATGAAGAGGCAAATTCACTCACAATGTGAGTTCAATACAAAATCTCCACAAAATGTTTGAAGCTGGAAACACTATGCAAAAACACTTTAAGGCAGCTGAATTTTCTTCTTCAATGAGCTGTTCAAATGATGGCAAACTTGTCTTCTTATGTAAAAATCTTCAGAAAATCACTCTTATGTCAATACCACAATTCACACAATGTCAAATCTGCAAATTTCTCTATGTCATTCAGTCCATCTTCTTCATATGTCGAATCTTCTTTTACTGCTGTTCTTATTCTCTCTCTCTTCTCTCTCTCTCTGCTGTTTTTTTTTTTTTTTTTTTTTTTTTTAAAATTAAAAATTAATTAAAAAATAAATTAATAGAAATAATTAAGAATGGGAGGGGAATTTTTTTTTTTTTAATGGGTGAAAGGGATTATTAAAAAAAATGAATTTAAAACTAAGGGAATTTAAAAGAGAAGGGAATATTATAATGGGAGAAGGGATTAATTAATAAAGGAGGGGAATTTAATTAAAGGGGAGGGAAACTTATATTAAAATAAAATTAAAAAGGAAGGGAAGGGAATTTTATAATGGGGAAAGGGATTAATTAAAGGAGAAAGGGAATTTATTTTTTAAAAATTAAAAAGGTGAGGTTAAAAAATGGAGGGGAGGGAAATGTAATTGGAGAGGGAGCGTATCATATACGTGAGAGCTGTATTGGTAATGAAGGCGTGGTATTATATTAATGGGGGGAAGGTATATTATAAAAATTAAAATTTAAAAACGAATTGTGAAGGGTTGTGAAGCGACGGGGGTAGGATAGAATAGGGAGCGTTTTCGTAGAGGTGGGGGGCGTAAGTCTCGGTGAGGTCGGAGCCGAGTTGAATGGAGAGGCGGCCAAGTGAGCGTGGGTGCGTATTGCAGTTGTGGGTTGGTTGAGCGTTGGAATCGTGGGCCAAAGGCCGTGGGGACTTAGTGATAGGGGGTGTGGAAAAACGTGAAGAGAGGAGTAGGGTGTCTGAAGATAAATGGAGTTCGTAAGGTGTAGGGGCAGCGTTGATAGGTGGAGCTGTGTAGGGTATGATGCGCAGAGTTTGTGCGTTGGAGCTGTGTAGGGTAGGATGAGGGGCGCGGATGTATGGGAGGGTTGTGGACTGGTAGGGAGAGGCCGTAAGGCTGTGTTGAAGATAGGAGTAGTTGCAGAGTTTTTTTTTTTTTTTTTTTAAATATGTAAAACAGCAGAGAATAGAGAGCAGAGGATTTTTCCTTCCAGCAGCAGATATTTTAAATACACAGCGAAATAAATTGCAGGAATTTGTAGACTTGCAAAAATGATTTTTCCAGCAGCAGAGAAACACAGTCCAGAAACTCAGAAATTTGCAGAGATTTTCCAATGAAAAACTCAGAAATTTTACTTGAAAAACTCAGAAATCTTTCAGAAGCCCTCTTTAAACTATTTCCAGCAGCTCAAAATGCAGAATTTAATGAGCAGAAATTGCAGAAAAAATGAGAATGAAAACCTTCAGATGGGCAGTGCTGCTCTTCTCCAAACCAATTTCTGAATGCTGGGATTTTGAATGCTGCTCCTCAAAACCAACGCTGGTCTTCTTCAAAACACCTTTGAATGGCAGCAAAAACACTGCTACAGAAACCTTGAGTGCTGTAAAAATGACAAGAATTTTTGCAGATATGCAAGGCCATAAACACAAATGGCTCACTCAATTTGGAGCAGGGCCAGAAATCGCCCGCTCTGATACCATGTTAAACACCATGTTGAAGCACACACATGGTGTATGAGGAAGAAGAATGCACACACAAGAGAAACAACACAATGAAAGATAAGTGTGTAGGCTTTCTTATTTTCCATTATACAAAGATGTACATTTATAGTACAATGGTGTGACTCTTGGTTTCATATTCCAAGGTCACTTGGACTCCATTGTGACTTTTCATATTCCACACCTACCCATGTAGGATTAGGTGTTCCAACAGTCTCAAGAAAATTTGAGAGTGAAATCCCTTTCCCTTAGTCCCATAATAGATCAAAATTGAAAAGATAAAGTGCTATATAGTCCCAACCTAAGTCACCTGGTAAGTTTGAGAGTGAAATCCCTTTCCACTAGTCCCACAATAGATCAAACTTCAAAAACTAAAGTGCTATGTTGTCCCAACCTAAGTCATCTGGTTCTAGTTTGAATTCGAACTGATATTGAAGTTAAAGAATATAATAAAATGAAAATGTTATTGCTGCCATCAGAGAACAGATCACTGAACAACTTAAAATATACATCTTGACATATTATTTCATTGGAAGCAAGGGCATATTATGTATCTATCAAGGTACCGATAACAATAAAATGCACCATAATCAATGAATATAAGATTGTGTAGCCGTGATGATCAAATGGGATATAGAGATTCCCTTTTATGCCTTGAATTGTGCATAGTTAAAACTTAATACCTTCTAGGCCAATTTGAGACCCTGTAAAAAGTACATGGTGATTGAGATATATGTTAGTGATTGAATAAAATTACCTTGCTATAAATTAGGTTTGTCATTACTGTAGGTTATAGGTTAGCAAGATGTTTTTGGAAAACAGGAGCCTACAGGCTGGAGGCTGGTGGGAATGATGAATTAACCCTCGGTTTCTGTGATCTAACCCTCGATCTGTTCTTGGAAACAAGTCTGGACTGAGTAGGGACATAGGCAAGGCTGTTGGCGTCAGGTAAAGGAAGAAAACTGGTGTTGGGGTCTGGAGCCTGTATTTATTGCGAAGGAGATTGGGTTGGAATGAAAACGAGTCTACCATTGGGCGGCTGAAACCTTGGGGGAAACGAAAACCACGTGGAGTGGACAGCTAGGGTTCGACTTTTTATTTTATTTTTTACTTCTCTGAATTTCAAGATTGAATTTCAACAAACCTGCTCAATTAAAGGGAAATTTATTTGCCTTGGAGTTCAGGTTCAACTTGAGATTCACTGAACTGGGGCTGAATTAGTTTGAAAAACTTCCAGATTTGGTAAATTTCAAATTTCAACCAAAAAATGCATAGAATGCGGTGACTTATGTCCCAACTTTCCAGTAGCAAAGTCTTAAGATATGTTGATATTTGGGGCTGTGATGTTTTGCCTTGGTTTAGAATTGATGTTAACAATTCTGATGTTTAAGGAAATCTTAGAACACGTGGCTAGTAATGTCAAAAACAGTGGAACAGATAATGACCTCAAAAATTACATAGAAATAATTCTCAAGAAAGAAGTATAGTTATGACCTGAGAGTTTAAGAGGAATAGTCCAAATGTGATGATCATACCTTGCATTGATGTTATATCCTCAGGAATTTTCTTTTATTTGCAGGAGATTAGGGGTTATAGAAAACATGTAGGGAGAGGAATAACCCATTGTAGACCAATCATTGATGAGTGCAGAGTAGTCAATTATCCCCGGTCCCTCCGAGGCTTAAAGAGCCAAATAAGGATATCTATCTTAGGTGATATGTGCTGTGCGTCAAGTCTTGTACAAGTATGAAACTAGTGGAAAAATGGTCTCTACAAGAAGGGGTCATGAATAAAACTCAAGTTGAGTAACACACCAAGGGAATATGTTCTTGCACTGTAATATCCATTGGAGCAGTCATTTGAATTCATTCGTGTGGGCCTAGTTTGTTATGACAAAGATGTGCCTACTCAAACTTTGTAAATAATTGTGGATGTCTCGGCAAAATAAAGAATTTCATTTTGACTTGATGTTGTCCATGTGATCTCTTTCAATATTGCAAAGGAGAAAAAAATTTGCATTTCAACTTCAAGAATTTCAAATCACACTCATCGTTGAAGGTTGACCACTAAATGTTTGTTGTGCATTCTCCTCCCTTCTATTTGTAGAATTCTAATTGGACCCAATGTAAGAGCCATAAGTTGAATAAATCTAGACTCCATTGTAATAAGAGAGAATGAAGTACACAAGTTGAGAAGAGAATTATAGTGGTATAATTCAACCAAACATTCAAAGAGCGCTGCAAAAAGATTCATGAATTTCAAGAGCTTGAATTATTAGAAGATATGCCCCAGAGAAAAAAATTTACAAGTTCTAGTGACCTTCACAAGAAGAGTTGGCATATCTATCGGAGAAACAACATTTTATGAGCTAGCCTGTATTAAGAGAGAAAACTAAAGATGCAAGTCTGGGTTGTGAATGCTTGCATGTGGACTTGTCCAAAACAAAATCATGAAATGGATGCATTTATCAACTAATACGAGAATGATTGTATATAAGCTAGCCAATAGGGGAAGAGATATGAGAAGCCTCCCAGAAGGACTAAGCCTCACACAATAGATTCTTTTTAGATGTTCCTAATTGTGATCTAACAATGAAGGATACTATTTAGGTCTTATAAGATGACATGCATTAATGCTATTTTTGCATTGCATAGAACTATAACCTTTCTTGGATTCTCAATCCAAAAATATTCTTTTACACTAAACACTTATTACATATTCCACATCGTCGCTCATCACTGCATTAAACAATGTCAGTTCCATAGAGCGAAACTTTCTTTGATCCAATTTATAGTCTATTTATACCAACTCAGCACTGAGGCAGAACACCACATGCATAAAAACCTGTTGATATTTCGACTGTATTGGGAGGAGATAGAGGTAGAATAAGAGTCTTAATAATTCTGGATCTCTTGTCTATATAATATTAAAAGTCAAATGCATTATTTCTTTTGACAAGCAGGCAGTTCTCCATACCTTCATGTATAGGAGTGAGGGCCAGATATGTTTAATTCTCTTGGTTAAGGAGTGCTTCCTAACCTTCATAGCAGGTGACTTGCAGGATAGTTAGTTGATCATGTTACTTCATTCGACTAGCCATTCATATCTGTAGAGGGACAAAGCTATCCCAGTAGCCTTGTTCTGGTCAAAACATATGAGATATTAATCATCAATTAGGACTATTAGGCTGTATGCTGAACCCATTAGGTCATCTTTAAGCCTTGTTGAATGGTCATTGGAGCCACAAGTACTAGAACTCCCTGTCAAGGCCTTGTGACCAGCATTTTTACTTCTCTGGTTATATTTTATTTTTGAATAAATGAGACAACTTCTATTGCCATTTCAAGAGTCTGTACCAGACTACTATACAGGATTATACAACAAAGTACAATTGCAAAATTATCTTCACCAGATAATGTCTCCTAAGTTTTACCTGGTCTTAGGACTGTAATCATTCTATAGAAGCTGACGGTGATGGGAAGTCATTTTCTGCAATTGTCTGTCACTTCAATTTTAATCGTGTCTTGATGCACAGCTATATTGTACCCTATTCTATGTTTTTTCCTTTGACTTTCAGGCATAGTGGATATGTGTTTTCATATTTCTGTAGTTTACCATACCCAATGTAATGTTCAAGCCAGTTGTTTGGTGATCTAAGGATATTAACACATTTCTTTATTTGTTTCTTCTTTCATGGTGACTATGTTAACTGATTTAGCAATTTATTATCTGCATGTTATCTCTGTTCTTATCGAAAGTAATTTTCCCCTTTGGATGGGGATTCGCCCTTGCTTTTTTACTACAGCTCCTATTTGGGCCAGTTTGTTTTATCATACCCATTGTAATATTCAAGCCAGTTAATCACTTTTAGTGATCGAAGGATATTAACACATTTCCTTTATTTATTTCTTCTTTCATGGTCAGATATAAACATGGGAAAGCTAATAATACGATTTGACTCCTTTATCGAATAATTGTGATGAAAGATTTCGTAACTGATACACATTAAATGACTTGACTGGACTGATCTACCTACACAACATTAAGGGTACAATGCCCAAGAAACATAATGATGAGTTTGTCATCAATTATAGATGAGGTTTGGAAATTCAAAGTTTGTTAAAATATTTAAATATTGTTATTTTTCATCCTGTGTTATGGAACTATTTTGGAATAATTAACCTCTTAGGGCGCTGCATTCACAAGTGTCTGGTACCTTTAGGAAAGCAAAAAGTTTCTGTTATGTATTTTGTAGAAAGGATTTGCAACAGAAATCGATTGTTATCAATCTTACATTTTGTGCAGTCATATTGTTATGGTCTCTCTGATATTTTGGCTCCAAACCATTTCTTGTTGGTGATGACAGTGAAGAAGAAGCTAGGAAAGCAAAATGTTTCTGTTATGTATTTTGTAGAAAGGATTTGCAACAGAAATCGATTGTTTTCAATCTTACATTTGTGCAGTCATATTGTTATGGTCTCTCTGATATTTTTGGCTCCAAACCATTTCTTGTTGATGATGACAGTGAAGAAGAAGCTAGGAAAGCTATCCTGTATAGCTACAAGCACACTGTGAATGGCTTTTCTGCAAAACTCACTCCAGAGCAAGTGGATTCTCTTTCAAGTATGCACTGATATATTTCCTTCCTGGACATTCATAATAGATGCTTCTTGCTTTATTGTTGTGAATAATTGTTGTCTTCTATGATTTGCCTTCTATGCTGCTTTTGGCTCTGGTGTTTGATTAAATAACTGTGAAGACTATAGCATAATTTCTTCTTTAAAAGTTTTCTAGTTGTAAAGATAAATTATTCTCCAATGCAGAACGAGTTTCTTGCAGAAAGAGTCTATTTATCAGTGATGTACTTAGTCCAACTGCTAGCTAGAACAGAATGGAACTTGGAAGGGACTGCTTACTTTGAGCAAGCATAGAACTATATATTTAACTAGACATTTTGATTTTATCCAGAATATGCTGGATTTTTTGTTAACTATGTTGCATGGATATGTTTGGGTGTGGGCACTGGTCCGGCTACAATAAGGACAAAGGCATTTTCAACTTCTCTTATGGGGGTACGTTGATTGTCCTTTGTCAAGGATGTCATCAGGAAGGGGGTGTGGTACGGAGGGTATCAATATGTTCTAGGAGGGACTATACTAATACAACTGTGTTTTTTCGTGATATCTACAGAGGTTAAACTCATAAGTCTATTCAATTTGCTTGTGATTAAAAGAATTTATTACAGGTTTCAATAAATGATTTAGATTAGATCTCAAGGAGATGATCCTTTTATTTTCTAAAAGGTAAAGGGTCTTTTGCTATAAAGTTTTATGTTGACTATAAATTTGTGTTCCCTGGGATAGATAGAGACAAATCAGGTTACGGCAGGTTGTTAGGATAAGCAGGAATAAGTTTGTAATATGGCCAAAGGGTTGCTGGGAAAAGCCAAATGAGTCTTGAATTTATATGATAAAACAAGGACTGTAATATCCCAAATGGGAAATTTTGCAATTCTTTCAACAGAATTCTTCACAGAGAAATTTCATTCATCCAACATAAGATTGCCATGTAAAATATAACGAATAAAGTGCTGCAACTCAATAATATGATTGACAGAAATAAGAGGAACAGAAGTAATCTCAGCTTTTATTATAACAGATAATCCGGGGTTTACATGCTGCTACAGCCAAAATAGCTGAGATGGAAGAATCTGGCCTTAAGAATCTACTCCACTGCTGCACTGGCCCTCTCCAAACTAACTGCACTGCAATTGCTAAGCTCTCCTGTGAATTCTGGATGAACTCACCAAGGGGAGATGGGTACTCGTTCGCTCTCGCTGAATCACCCGAGGGTTTCCGTCCTGGTACTACTGGAGTAGATAACTATGTTCTCAAACCTCTCACACAAAGACAATGCACAACTCCAAGATGTCCTCAAATGGTCTCCTCCTCCCCTTTTATAGATGTGATGGACCCCTCTAGAAGCCTTATTTTATTATTATTTTAATCACTTACTTTTTCCCTCTTTTAGTTTTAATTAAAATACCCTTTTAATTCGGGAAAAAGGTAAATCGGCCATCCCTCCCCAGGGCACCGAAAGTCACTTCTAAGCATCCCATCCTATAGATATTCTCGTTTCAGTTCCAATGATTTATTACACTGAGGTATTTCATCAAATTTTCTTCTTGGATTGCCACCTCAAGCGCAATTAATTAAGTTAGGTCCATTAATAACTCTGTTTTTTGAAAGTTGTTAGAATGTAATGGAACGAAAGGCAAACTGTGCAGATGATCGTATGTGCCAAGCGAATGCCATCGAATCCCATAAAAAACCCTCAAAACTCCTCCAAGACCCCTGATGACATAATCTTGCTCCCTTGACCTAGCCATCACGTGCCCCATAAATCCACCCGGGTTGCACTATAGAGGAAAATAAAAATGGGGACATGACAAATCCTCCTGCCCCAAGATTGCTTGCCCTCAAGCAATCCATGTATGTCCACTGCAGAGGCATCCACAAATTGATACCAGGATCCCATGTGAATCACTGTGCCACACCAAGCCTCCACGCTAACCAGACATGGATGAATCCCTCAATACATGGATCCCAAACAAGTCGATGACTCAATCCATTGTCCATGGATCCACCTGGATCCCAAAGCCACCATGACCAATAGCCATCACCCATATTCCATGGCTCTAACTATGCTCCGCCTCGAGCCATAGATGTTGCTCCACTAGTAGAGTACCAACTCATCACCTCTCTCGAGTCTAGCCCTTGGCATAGACCAAGGTCAACCCCACTATGCTGATGTAGGCCTAGTGCAAATGGTATGCTGATAAAGTGACAACCTACATCCCTTTGCCAAATGAAACATGCAACATCCCTTACATCTAAGGGCCCCTACTGCACTATGTCCCTGACTAAAAATATTGCTCCATCAATAGGATACCAACTCATGATCTCTCGCCAATCCATCCTTATGGGAAGGATTAGATGCATAGGCACCTATATATGTGATAAGTCCCCTATGTTGCACCATGCCCAACTCACGTAACTTTGTTTAGTCAGTCAACAATATCCATCAAGAAAACCCTGCCTCTCCCCTTGTAATGGGTATAGGTGGCCACACTATGTTGCACGCCTTGCCTATGTACTCCTGGGGAGGGGTGCTCCCTGAAAGTATTGCAACTCTGCCAACTTCCTATGCATCTACCCCCACCTCATTAGTGGGTAGGCCCATACATGGATGCACCACCATCTCGAAAAGATCCTCCCTCATCTGACCGAAAACTCCATGCTCCTCCAATCTACCAACCTCTTGCAAAACTATCTTGTCAGACACCAACACCTCATGACGACAAGTGTCTGCAAGTACTACAACCCTACTAGCTATTTGTGCATCTGTTTGCTCCTCATCAATGGCTGGTCCAAAAGATAGTTGCTCATCCTCCTCTATCATAGGTTCAACATTAACCTCCAACTGGCTCTCTACAACAGGCTCATCATGCATACTATGCATATCATCCTCATCTGCTGACTCATGCTCCACCATATGCTGCTCATGCTAAATCGTCATTGGTGACTCATCACCCTGAATGTCTCCCATAAGGTCCACTGACTGCTCATTATACACACCAGCATATAAATATGGCGTGTGTTGTAGCTCCTAAAGACAACCTCGAGTTGCAAAAGACCAGTGCCTAGGACATCTTAAAATCAGAGGTTAAAAGTGGGCAATGGCATAAATACCTCTGACAGGATATAGTTCAGGAGAATAGTGGTTTTGGTGGTTCGAGAATAGAGAAGACCATTTGAGAGGGCTTAAGAGGTTGTGAGAATGGAGAAGACCATTTGAGAGGGCTTAAGAGGTTGTGAGACTGATGGCTTTTAGATGGGCCAAGTATAAAACAATGAGCAGAAGCTTTAAAATACGCATAGGTGTTGAGAGAGAACTTAGAAGGACCTCACAAAAGACAGGCTTAAGAAGATTAAGAATCTGTCCCTCGTAAACTCAAAGGAAATGGATATGAATGAGGTGTGAACAACAACAGAGGTTTGTGGGGCGCAAATTAAGGGAGTGCAGCAAGCATAATACATGAGCGTTAACACCTAAGCGTTATGTAAACACGAATTCATGAATAAAATTGTAGACTATCAGCAAAAAGGAGATCACTAATAACATAAGGAAACAGATGATTGTACGTAAAAAGGAGATCACTAATAACATAAGGAAACAGATACATACTACTCATTGATCCATCTGGAATCCAAATATCAGCTCTGTATTCAAATTAAATTCAGACAACTCTCCCAAGTATGTGTCTTAGAGAGTAGGGAGCACAATCATACAAAACTACAACAGATTTCTTCCAAATTCCTGAACCCTACTTTCATCTTAGAACTTACTATATATAGAGTTTTCCTGGAGGGTCTACGATACTTAATTATTTATGATCGACCCATATCTATGAAATCAAAACATGCTATCTAACTTGCAGAGCATACATTGAGCCATTACTTATGTATTGAGAGAATTAAACAGGAAGGGAGAGAATTAAAACAGGAATGGGGTGAAATTGAGATTTCACCAGCAAAATCATCAAAATTAAATCGGAAACAGAAAGGACATGGTCGCCCATTGAGGCCAATTATGGGGGCCTTTATAACGGGATGGCGAGGAACAGTTGTAGGTGGGCAGGCATGGCTGTCATCATACGGCTCCACCTGTTACTCGAAAGTTTCCACTCCCTCAGTCCTCTGATTTCCACTCAATTTGTTGTGAAGTGGCAGTCGTACTGCGCGCGCCTGGCTCTTCAGCGGAGAACTCCTGAGCAACCTGAATAGAACACCCCTGTAAGTTCCACGTAGAAGCCCGTGCTGTATTTGAATTGCAAACCGGAAACCGGATTTCGGAGGGGGGCGAGAGTGGTTTGCAGTATTGGATGGGGGGGGGGGTGCGAGATGCAACGAGGACCATCGGATGTATGGCGGGCATGCGGAGATGAAGGAATGATGGAGGGCGATGAGGGGAAAGAAATGACGTGGAGGGTAAGTGGGACCGGACTGTCGGCCCATTTCGCAACTTATAGCGTTTAGTTATAAGTGCAGATGGTGAAAACATTGAACACTGCGAAGTGCGACGCACGGGGGAGGAGAAGAATGACATGGCAGGGAAGGAGTGGAACCGAACCGTAGCGCTAATCGCAAGTTTTAGCTTTTAGTTATACGCTGCGGGGGTTTAAGTTTAAGGATTTGCGATGTGCGGGGAGAGGGATCCACTGGCTATCGGCGGAGTGTTATGAATCAATGAAGGTTTGAGCAGTAAGTATTATAAAGTTTATATGGTATATGTATTGCAATGGCTTATGAAGCGGAGGCGGAGCTGCGGGGGTGGGGCCGGCTTACCGCATCGCAAAGTAAAATGGATAGACTTGGGGGTGAGTACAATGGTAAGTCAAACGCGATGTGATATCACAATCGCAAATCGATGATCGCAATCTTTAGGGTTTAGTCTCCATGCCAAATACGTAAAGTTTGTGAAATGCGATGAGGGCCCACTTTTGATCGTGATCGGGAATTGGGAAGCGGAGCAAGGAAAAGCAATGAAAATGTAGAGTTTGATTTGTTTTCAAAGGAAAAATGAAATGGAAAGGAAAGGGCGGCGGGGATTGGGTCCCACATCATATCGCATCGGCGATTTTATGAGTTTTGGCATTTGATTGTTATAACAAAAATGTTGCGACAACGATATGCGATGAGGCATATGGGGTCCCACCAAAGGCTTAAACTGGTTTTTTTATATATATGATATAACGATAAGGCTTAATATAACACGACTGTTCATTGAATGCTTGCCCCTTTCACAGTTTTACCCACCTTCACGACTTGACCTGCATGCGTGCACGACTCGACCCGAACGCGTTCAAGACTCTGCCATTTGCTGTTGTTTCTCTCTAACTACTTCTCTGCCTTTGCCTTTGATTTCCTTATAGGGAACGCTGTTCCATGTCATGTGCAGTCACAGGCTAACATTGGCTCCATCTGGGGACAACGTGTTGCTTCCAGTGCATTGAGAACCTGCAGACCTGAATGCCTGTGCTTTGTTGGGCTCATGGAGTCAGAAGTACATGCTGATTAGACAAAGTTTTATACCAACAGTCAAGTGGACAAAAAAATGGAAGATGAAATGAAAGACGAGAAGGGAGGAATGTAAACAAAGTGGAATAATATATACAATGAGATGGATTAGCCCTTGTTAGTGATAAAAATAGAACTTGAGGAACTGCCCATTCATGGGTGCCTCAAGTATATCTCCTTCTAAATTCTCCAGGGCAAAAATATTGTTTCCTTTGACTTCTGCCACCTTGAAAGGACCAAACCAGAGGAGGTCGAACTTCCCATGTTTCCCTTTGTCCACTCTCCTGACATCCCATCGCAACACCAAATCCCCTACCTGGATTTCTCTACCTTTAGCTCTTTGGTCAAATAAGCCTTTTCATTTTTTCTTGATACTCTGCCAGTTTAAGACTTACCTACTCCCGTGTTTCGTTCAACTCCACCAACTGATTCATTCTTTGGATCAGGTCGTTTGGCTCCTCCTCACTTTTTTGTAAGAACCGAGCCATAGGTAACGCAAGCTGAATAGGGAAAACTACGGCCCTGCCATACACCAGTTCATAAGGGGATTTTCCCGTGGATCTTTTCGCGGTGATGCGATTTGCCCAAAGAGCAAACTTGAGCTGGGAATCCCAATTCTTTTGATTTTCATTGATGGTCTTCTTCAAGATCCTCACCAGTGTCTTGTTAGATGATTCCGCTAGTTCGTTCCCTTGTAGGTAGCACGCATTGGAGTGGCCCAGTAGGATGTTGTAGCACTGGTAGAATTTAACAAATTTAGCCGACTTGAAAGCCTGGGTATTATCTGTAATGATTTTAGCTGGGCATCTGAACCTAGCTAGTATGTTCTCCTCCAGGAACTTGATCACCACCGAGTCTGTAGCATTTCTTGCGGGCACAACTTCTACCCACTTGGTGAAGTAGTTTGTAGTAGTGAGGATCCATCGATTTTGATTGCTAGAGGCTGGGTGAATCTCTCCTATGAAGTCAATCCCCCATTGTTTAAAAGGTTCCTCAACATGTACTAGAATTAATGGGAGAGGTGCATACCTTTGTTTTTCGGCGAACGCCTGACACTTCTCGCAGGCCCGAACTTGGGCATGTAAATCGCCAAACAACTTAGGCCAAAAGAACCCTGCCTTCAGGATCTTGTGTGCAGTGGATTGCCAACTGTAATGCCCATCGCATATCCCTTCATGGAACCCGGTCATTATGTGGTCAACTTCTTGCTCTGCCAATCATAATAATAAAGTTCCTGCGGGGTCTCTCCAATATAGTCCCCCATTTGCCACAATGTACTTTTGAGACCTCAGTCTCAAAGTGCGATACTTGGTTTCATCATAGTGAGGGGGACATCTCAACGTTAAAAGATATTCCACTATATCTTTATACCATGAGGATAGGAGGTACTTGACATGTGTTTTCTGAGCGGAAGATTCTATGCCTTGGTGTGCACTTGTGTCCTCCTGTGCCTCTCCTCTTGTCATAGACAGATTTATCCCCAGAGCTTTGACAGTTGGAATCAAACAGGATTTTTGCCAGCCCCTGGCCTTTGATGAGTTTAGTGGGCTTTATCTCCAGTTTGTACTCCTAGATCTTAGTTATCCATTTGCCCCTCTTCCCCTCACTGTCACCCTGTACCAGAATATCCTTCACTCCTGCAGTGGGTACATAAGCAATTATGGCTAATTGTAACACATATACTTGGAATGCCTTCAATGATTTGACGAGAGCATAAGCTTGCTTCTCCAGGATATCATATTTTAGTTCAGCGTCTCGTAGGACTTGACTGAAGAACGCAATGGGCTGTTCATGCCCATCAACATTTTTCTGTAAGAGTATTGCCGCTATTGTGTGAGGAGAAGCGAAGGAGAAAATCATGAACGACTTCCCATAATCTGGACCTGCTAGCACTGGGGCTTCTGCAAAAGCTTGTTTGATCCTTGTTGAAAGTGTCCCTGGACTCCGGGGTCCATCTAACTTCACTATCCTTCCTCAACATCCCGGTGATATTACGGACAATCTCGGCATAGTTGGGGATGAACCTTTTGAGGAAATTTATTCTTCCCACAAACACTTGTACTTCCTTTTTGTTTCTTGGCATGGGAATGCCGTTTATCACCTCTGCCTGCTTTGGATCGATCTTCACTCCCTCCTTAGTTACTATGTGCCTGAGTAACTTTCCTTCCTCCAAGGCAAACATGGATTTTTGAGGATTCAGAGACGGGCCATACCTGCGGCATTTATCAAAGGTTTGTCGAAGCTGCTCTATATGTTCAGCGTCACCCTCTGAAAAGACGGTGATATCGTCCAGGTAGATCACCACGAACTTGTCTTGCTCTCCTATGAAAGCAATGTCCATCGCCCGCTGGAATGTGGCACTGACATTAATCAGACCAAAGGGCATTTGGGCGTACATGAAGGTTCCCCAAGGCGTAGTGAATGTTGTCTTCTTTTGGTCTTCAGGGAGCACTGCTACCTGGTTATATCCTGAGAAGCCATCTATCATGGACATGCGGGAGGATCCCACCACCTTCTGCACGATGTGGTCCATCTTCGGGAGGGGGTAGTTATCTTTGAGGGAGGCTCTGTTTAGATTGCGGAAATCTACGCAGAGCTTGATTTCACCGTTCTTCTTTCTAACAGTCACCATGTTCGCCACCCATTCGGAGTACCTTAGAGGGACGATAATCTTGGCCTGTAGCAGCTTCTTGATTTCCTTTTCAATAGTGGGGAGAAGAAGGGGATTGATCTGTCTCAACTTTTGCTTATGAGGTTTGGCGTCCTCTTTGATTGGTATCTTGTGCTGTATAATGTCAATATCAAACGTCTTCAGATCCTGGTATGACCAGGCGAAGACATCTCTATATGACTGAAATATCCTGAGGTATTGATCTTGGTATTCTTCAGGGATCCCTTTTGACAACTTTATCACCTTTGAATCTTCTTCGGTCCCAATGTTCATGTCCCCGACAGGATCATTGAGGGTAAGTTTGCTAGGATTCACCGGGATATCATTTTTATCGAACAATCTCTCCAATGGAACAAGACCCCTGGGGATGACATTTCCCTTTAACTGTAGAACACGGTGCCCATCCATTGTCTCTTCCCATCTGGTTTTCGGCCCCTCATCGTCATCCTCCGGGACTGAATCAATCACCATATGGGAGAACTCGCCCACCATTTTCATGAAACGCTGGACCTGCTCTTCATCTTCGAAGACTTGCCAATGCTTAACGTTGTCTGGAATGGAAAGGCAATATCGCACTTCGACCTCATATCTGAGCAAAGGATTCTGCGGGGGACGGAAATTACTAGCAGCGACAGCTAGGGAGTCTGCCATTCTGTTTCTATCCCTTGACATGAATAGAATATTAAACACAGAAAAGAAGTTCTCAACTAAATCCCATACCTCGTTCCTGAAGGCTTTGAGCTGCGGGTGCTTAGTTTGGCATTGGCTTCTGACTTGTCTCACTACCAGCTCTGAATTTCCAAACACCTTGAGGTTTTGTATGTTCATATTCCGCGCTGTCTGCAACCCCAATAGCAGGGCTTCATATTCAGCCACGTTATTTGTGGCTTTGAATTCTAGCTTGAAGGAGAGGGGAACCAAGCATCTTTCTGGTGATATCAAGAGTACCCCGGCCCCATTCCCTTCTCTTGAGTTAGCTCCATCAAACTGCAAGGTCCATATCTTGTTTTCCTCTCCGCTCATAGGATTCTCCTGTATCATAGGACAAATCTCCATTTCTTGCAGGAAATCTTCATCCTTCTCTAGCATAAGACACGAGAATGCGCCCTCCTTACCATATACCGGAGAATTTGTGGAACCATTGGCTTTGGTGACCATCTTCACAAACCTAGATTCACGGTATAATCTTCTCTCCTCCCCATCGAACACTGGAATAGTGGCATAGGTGAGGTTGAGCTTTATGGATCCTCCAATCTTGGTACCCCAGGATCTGGACAACAACATTCCAAATCGCGCTGGGATATTGGCCACAACAATGTCCATTACCACGCTTTTGGCCGGAATCTGGGCTAAATTTACTACCAGATCTTTTATCATGCCCAAGCATTTCACCCTCTTGGAATCAAAAGAATATAGATCTTTATAAGGCCTGGTGATCTGCAACCCCAACTGCTCCATGACAGACAATGGCAACAGATTATGTGAAGCCCCAGAATCTAACATGCAGTTGTGTAATAACAAGTCATGTATAACTAGGGTCACATAGAATGGAGGAGTAGCTAAATCCAACTCTTCTACACGAGGTCTAAAAACTACCATGGGTCTTTCTTCTTGGAGATTGAGGCTGTCTAGCAGAGGGCCTACACCTTGGGGCAACATGAATTGAGAGACTTGGGCCTTGTATGAAGGTTGTTTTAAGAGCTCAATCAGGGGTACTGGGATCTTGACCTTTTCTAATTCTTTCTGGAGAGTAAAGGCCGTGGGAGCTTCTTTAAACTGCTCTTTAGGAGGGTCAGGCAGTTTCAAGGGTATAGCTGTAGATCTCTCATTTTGGGGAGGATAGAGCCTGTTTTGAGGAGGTGGACGCAGAAGCTTTATGATGGGCAGACTCTTCTAAAGGCTTTTTTCCCTTACCGATAGAACTAGAAGGGGTCTGCTCTCTGGGTGTCGACTCTTCATATTGTTCCTGCACTCTGGTTCTCTTCCTGGAGGATCTGAGATCATACTTCCCGTGGAGTTGAGCTTGCATGAAATCCACAAACTGCCTGCAGTAATTGTCAATGTCTCGATCCTCTAGGGGGACTTCCTTCTCTTCTTGCTCTTCTTGTAGAGTGAGTTCACCTTCTTCATCCTCTTAGTAGGCGAGGAACTGATCCTCTTGACTGTGTGTGACTTCCTCGACCTGTCCCTCCATTTCCCCTTCTAGGTATAGGGGAGGATGGATGTGATCTTGCTGCTCTTTCCTTTCTCTCTGCAACAACTACAGAGGGGGCTTCTGGTACTGGGGATTAAACCCACGATTTGGAATCAATTGGTTAGGACGAGGAGGGGAATTCTTTGCCTCTAATTCAAGCTTCACCAACTTATTTGAGAGGTTCTTGATCAACTTATTCATCTCTTCAATCCTATACTCTTGTGATTCCCTTTCTTGATTAGAGGTAGAGGCCTCCTCCTTGCCCCTTCTCCTAGCCTCATGTTCTGTCCTCCCTTTGAATTTACCAGTAGAAGCAAAGTTTGCTTCTACCTCCAACGTATTAGTCTGAATATGAGAGAGGCAAACTTTCTTTCTCTTAGGGTTAACCCAAACTCTGGTTCAAAAGCTCTTGCGAAGACCACCTTAGCAGCGGCTTGGGGAGGCTTTATTTCAGCAGGAGGATTATTATAAAGCTTATTGTACCTCTTTATAAATTCTGTTACACCCTCATGTTGTCTCTTTTTAAGAGCGTTGAACTCTGTGAAGACATATCCATGGTCCCTCTTCTCTCCCCATTTTTGTGTGAAGAAATTCTCCATTTCTTCCCAAGTGGTGACTGCATTATTAGCAAGAGATTTGAACCACTTTCAAGCCTCTCCATCCAAGGATTGGACGAAAAGCCTCAACACCACATCTAGGTGCTTCACATTCACATTCTTAGCAAAGGCGCAAAAGTCTTCAATATGTTTCTACGCAGAAGTGCTATCTTCCCCAGTGAACCGAGGCAAGAGCTTTAGGTAATCTTGAGGCATGTCATGCAATACTTGAGGTAAGGCCAATGGAGCATATTTATTTATGAGGAAGCCATGTACAACCATGAGGGGTGGTGGTGGCAAGTTCCGAGGATGATTTGGTTGTGGTATAACAGGTGTGTGTTGAATAGAGGCTGCTATATTGGTCTGTAAAAAGGTATGGAGTACTTCAACCTCTTTAATTTCTTCGACTTCAGGAGTAGGGTGCAAGGGAGGAAAAGAAATATCAACTGATTCAACTTCGTTTTTTGTGATTGAGCTGGCTAAAGCAAAGAATTTTCAGAGAACCCTCGAGTACACCGACTGTGGTGTCAGGACTCAGGACCATAGATGTCGACTTCTTGAGATGAGGAGGGCGAAGTTTCTAGAGTAAATGAGGGTAGGTCTGCTTGGCTGGGCTGCTTCTCCTTCCAGATTCTCTTAAATATAATCCTTTCAGGATCAATCGCAAAAGGAGTTCTATGTTGGGAAGTGTCAGACCTAGTATGGGGCCTTTTGTAAGCCATGATTACAACTGACTTGAACTTTCTTACAGTGGAGTCGCCAAGGTGAGGAATATGCAACTCTCAACCCTTCGTACTCACCTGGTTGAAGGGTGAAGATAATGTCGCATCCCAGGGAAAATATTTTGTAATTCGTGTCCCCGGCAACGGCGCCAAAAATATGTTGTAACTCCTAGAGACAGCCTCGAGTTGCAAAAGACCAATGCCTAAGACATCTTAAAATTAGAGGTTAAAAGTGGGCAACAGTATAAATACCTCTGACAGGATATAGTTCAGGAGAATAATGGTTTTGGTGGTTCGAGAATGGAGAAGACCATTTGAGTCTGTTTCAGGTGAATTCCCCTAACAGTGAGAGGGCTTAAGAGGTTGTGAGACTAATGGCTTTTAGATGGGCCAAGTATAAAACAATGAGCAGATTCTTTAAAATATGCAGAGGTGTTGAGAGAGAACTTAGAAGGATCTCACAAAAGACAGGCTTAAGAAGATTAAGAATATGTAATCTGTCCTCCATAAACTCAGAGGAAATGGATATGAATGAGGTGTGAACAACAACAGAGGTTCGTGGAGTGCAAATTAAGGGAGTGCAACAAGCTTAATACATGAGCATTAACACCTAAGCGTTATGTAAACACAAATTCATGAATAAAATTGCAGACTACCAGCAGCTACATTACACAGACCTTCAAAGCAGAGTTGTACGACAGATGATTGTACGTAAAAAGGAGATCACTAATAACATAAGGAAACAAATACATACTACTCATTGATCCATTTGGAAAACAAATATTAGCTCCGTATTCAAATTAAATTCAGACATCTCTCCCAAGTATGTGTCTCAGGGCGCAGGGAGCACAATCATACAAAACTACAACAAATTTCTTCCAAATTCTTGAACCCTACTTTCATCTTAGAACTTACTATATATAGAGCTTTCTTGGAGGGTTTATGGTACTTAATTATTTATGATCGATCCATATCTATGAAATCAAAACATGCTACCTAACTTGCAGAGCGTACATTGAGCAATTACTCCTGTACTGAGAGAATTAAACAGGAATGGGAGAGAATTAAAATAGGAATGGGGTGAAATTGAGATTTCACTAGCAAAATCATCAAAATTAAACTGGAAATAGAAAGGATATGGTCGCCCATTGAGGCCAATTATGGGGGCCTTTATAACGGGATGGCGAGGAACAATTATAGGTGGGCAGGCATGGCTGTCATCATACGACTCCACCTGTTACTTGAAAGTTTCCACTCCCTCAGTCCTTTGATTTCCACTCAATCCGTTGTGAAGTGGCAGTTGTACTGTGCACGCCTGGCTCTTTAGCGGAGAACTTCTGAGCAACCTGAATAGACCACCCCTGCAAGTTCCACGCAGAAGCTTGTGTTGTATTTGAATTGCAAGCCAGAAACTGGATTTCGGAGGGGGGCGACAGTGGTTTGCGGTATTGGATGGGGGGGGGTGAGAAATGTAACGAGGACCGTCGGATGTATGGCGGGCATGCGGAGACGAAGGAAAGATGGAGGGAGATGAGGGGAAGGAAATGATGTGGAGGGTAAGTGGGACCGGACCGTCGGCACATATCACAACTTATAGCGTTTAGCTATAATGCAGAGTGCAGAAATAATGACACACATGTAAGACAGGGAGGAGAAGAATGATGTGGCAGTGGAAGGAGGACTCCAACTGCAACGCCGACTGCTGTGTTTTAGTTTAATTACACGTTGCGGGGTTAAGTTTCGTACCATATGTGTGGAGAGGGACCGTCCACATCGACGCGATACAGTGAATCGTCGAAGGGTTGAGTTGCATATTAGGCAAGCTTATATGGTATATGTATTGCAATGTGGCTTGCGAAGTGAGGCACGCTCATGGTAACGACTTACCGCATCGTCAGCAAATGGATAGACCTATGGTTAGCACAATGGTAAGTCAAACTCGATGCGATATCGCAATCGCAAATTGGTGATCACAATATTTAGGGTTTAGTCTCCATGCCAAATACGTTAAGTTTGCGAAATGCGATCAGGGCCCACTTTTGATCGCGATAGGGAATTGGGAAGTGGAGCAAGGAATAGCAATGAAAGGTAGAGTTTGATGTGTTTTCAAAGGAAAAATGAAATGGAAAGGAAAGGGCGACGGGGATTGGGTGCCACATCATATCGCATCGACGATTTTATGAGTTTTGGCATTTGATTGTTATAACAAAAATGTTGCGACATCGATATGCGATGAGGCATATGGGGTCCCACTAAAGGTTTAAACTGGTTTTGTTATATATATGATATAACGATAAGGCTTAATATAACACGACTATTCGTGGAATGCTTGCCCCTTTCACAGTTTTGCCCACCTTCACGACTTGACCTACATGCATGCACGACTCGACCCAAACGTGTTCAAGACTCTGCCATTTGCTGTTGTTTCGCTCTAACTGCTTCTCTACCTCTGCCTTCTGATTTCCTTATAGGGAACGCTGTTCCATGTCACGTGCAGTCACAGGGCAACAACATGCTAGCAACAACTCCACATGACTATTCATGCTCTTTAGAGGCATCTTCCTATGAACCCATGGACTCATCCAAAGAAGAATCCTCATCTTGAAAGTCGGAAAGAATCTCCTCCTGCTCTACCCCTATCATCCCCTGGGTGTCACTCAAGCATGAGTAGTCAGGTCTCCAAGGTTCTTTGCAAATGAAGCAAATACCCTTCCTTCTCAACTCATTCTTGTTGCATGGTTGGTCACCTCCAATCCTCTGCAACTCCTCTTGGGTCAATCGTCTCCTAAACAAACCAATGTTCTGCTTAACGAACCTTTTGGTTGGTTCATACGCAACAAGCGAGACCAATTGTTCTCTCCTCCAAAAGGCCAACAATCTAGATTGCAACCTTCTGCAAATGGCATTATGGCCTCCCATACATGAGGACAAAATAGACTGCATGTGTGTTATAACTGTGTTAGGATGATTTTTCCTAATGCTGAAGAAGCATTGGAACATCTATAGGATCAAGTTGTCACACTCTAGCTCAAACATGAGGTCATAAGATCTAACCAAGGCCATGACTTCTAGGATCTCTATTCTCTTTCCAAAGGTAGGGCCCTCATTGTTATCCAAATCCTGAAAGGTCTCTACTATCAGTCTGAAGACTCTCCTCATTATGTCATCACTATAAAGATGTGTAGGTGCGGTCAGCATCATGATACTTATGAGACAAGAGGCAACTAAAAGTTTTGACCCCTACACAAGGACGCTCCAAATATTTGTGTGGGCCTAATGGTTAAGAGCATGTGTTTCCTCCTAAGAGGTCACAGGTTCAAAACCAGAGTGGGGTAGAGTATGTATGCCTTCATAGACTTAGAAGTCAAATCGCTGCTTGGAGGTGGGTCCCTTGTCCCACAAACAAGGGGGTCTCATACACCAATTTGGTGTTTGGCTTGGCCGTGACCTTAAAATTGGATAATAATAATAATAACTAAGGCAAGCATGGCTGGTTTGAGATACCAAATTAAGCTTTTACTATCTGATTGATGCACCTTGGAAAGGAGTGAAGCAAGTTTTTCCAGCTTGAGAAGGGTTTTTGTTGTAAATCCCATGAATTTCAAATTTTTTCCAAGACTAAAGATTTTGTGTGCCATCTCATGTTCTTTCTATGGCTGTTCTTGCTGTAGCATAGAAAGTATCCCCTTGGAAAGGGTTCTGTTGATTGCTGCTGCTAGTTTATTAAGGGAGTTTATGAAGGTTTGACCCATGTCTTAGTCCAATGGTGTTAAGTACATCAAACTGATTCATACAACGCCTTAACACAATAGTGACCAGACCTTGGCGACATATAACGCAACAACTATACTCTGTCCTTGATCATCCAAGACACAACTTTATTGACCCTTCTTAACCAACATACCCTTTTACCAATAGACTCAATACAATAATAAACTTCTGCAAGACTCTATCCTCTCTCTAAACCATATCAGTAACAACTTTGCTCATGGCAGTAATACAACAATAGTACCGAAGACAATTACAAAACCTCGACCTGACTGTTATAACAGCTTGTCATTAGTACACAATATATACTGTGAAATCAAGACAGTATACACATCACATTTTTAACCCTCTACGAGCTGATGACAAGATACTGACAACAATATATTTTAGACCAATCAATATTTCAGATGACAAAGACTCAGCAACATCAAGTTCTTATACGTAATCATGTTAGAAGTGAGCAACCATAGCATCTGAATTTTGTTAACCCCTGGAAACTTTGAGTACCTGATCCTAGATCAACAAATTGATCACGAGACTAAACAGATAGCAAATGAGAAATAAGGAACCTGGTTGTGTTTTAATGCTCTGGTGACAGTGCCCCCCCTCTGGAGCATGAGGGAGCATGCTAGACAATATCTGAACAAGCTCAAAATGTCTAAATTGACTGACAACGAGATAATTGACTGACAATGAGATTCCAGCGTCTAGCTTCTTATATCAACAGTCACTTCAACTCCAATAAACTCAGCGTAGTTTGGAAAGGCACTCATAGGAAACCAACCTAGCAACTCACTTTCACACTTGAACTTGAGTTTGTTCAATGCACAGTCCCACAGCCCCAACAGTGGTCATGCACAACAAGAAAAGCACGAGGAATTGTGCTAGTTCTGTTAAGGAAACTTGACCCTTATGAAGACGTAACTCGGCCCAAAATTTGTCTATGTCTCGTCCAGCTCCAAGGGAGATAACCACGACTCAGATATGGCAGAGATTCCTGTCCTTTCATGCCTAGAATATGGTTGTCACAAGTGTAAGTGGCCAACAATCTACTGAACAAGGATTTCAACCTCTTTATATGCAGCAACTCGATTTCTTCAAAGTAGAACTCGACTTCCTCTGATACGGGTCTGAGCGTCATAGTCTATTATTCACTGCCAAACTTATACAAATCACTCTGTGCATGGATATTCAACGTGGGATGCCAATCATCTATTTACAATCAGACACTTCAGCATGTCATTTGGCTTTCAAATACAATCAATTTGAGCTGCTTTGACTGATAGCAATTGATTCTCGGCCCTCGATCTTTTCAGGGTGTGGCCCTTCCATCAGCTTCCACTGGTGAGTATTAAAACTCGTCCGCAGCTGTCACATTGGATGAAACCCTGCCAATGATTCAACCTGATGTAGCTTCTCCTCCGTCTGTGCAATCTTGGCCCAACTACTCTGCGTCGTTGACAATTCTACATGCAATTGTAGTTTGTTTGGCTTCTGTCGATCCGACAGCACGATCTCCGCGATCAACTTCCAGGTGGTGAGATACTCTGGTGGTGTCTACATTTGTGCTTGATCTGACGTTCAATAACAACAATCCATACGCACAGGGATTTCCAACATCATTCATACCTCCTCGGCATTCAACAATTTATGTCCAAGTGCTGGGGTTAACTCTTGCAGACGAAACGATTGCAAACTGTGTGATTTCAATCAGGTGGTAATGACCCTTTCTCGTGTTGGCTCCTGCGCAGTCAAACCTCGGAGCGTTGCTACGTCCGCACACTCCGATCACCAACAACACGCCCAACGACCCTTCAACATGAACTCGGTCCCTTGCCAATTACCAATGCAATTTGGCCCTAATCCCTTCGACAAAATAAGCTTGGTCTCTGAAGCTCAAAAATCATGGCTATCAATGAATAATCACAACCAGAAAATGTGAAAGCGTTCGGCCTTTGACCACAATAGTTCGGCCTTTGCTTTTGGCCCAGTCAACACTACAAATGTTTTTGCCTCTCATAAAAATAATACACTACTGCCTTTACAAAATAACGTGCCACCACACTTTTAATAATTTTGATTTTCACCCTGGGATAAAACAATTGTTCTCCACCCACAATTAATCTGGTCGCATAACATAAATTTTCTCTTTGAGGAGTTTGTCGAATGATTATTTGGCAGACAACAAAATCAAAGAAATTTGGCGAGCACTTTTCAGCAGAAATTTTGTAGGATATTAATGTCCAGGACAAATTTTCCTGTAACAAAATGATGGCGTTGGCACCTTCAAAATAGACCTCCGACAATCTGCAGTTAAAACCCTTAGGCTGGCAGGAACAAAAACTCTAATACCACTGTAATATCTCAAATGAGAATTTCAACAAAATTCTTCAGAGAGAAATTTCATTCATCGAACATAAGATTGTCACGTAAAATATAACGAATAAAGTGCTACAACTTAATAATATGATGGACAAAAATAAGAGGAACAAAAGTAATCTCAACTTTTATTATAATAGATAATCTGAGGTTTACATGCTGCTAAAGCCAAAATAGCTAAGATGGAAGAAGCTGGCCTCAAGAATCTGCTCCATTGCTGCATTGACCCTCTCCAAACTAACTGCACTGCAATTGCTAAGCTCTCCTGTGAATTCTGGATGAACTCACCAAGGGGAGAATTGGTACTCACCCACTCTCACTGAATCACCCATGTGAATTCTAGATGAACTCACGAAGGGGAGAATTGGTACTTGCCCACTCTCACTGAATCACCTGAGGGTTTTCATCGGCTATTGGAGTGGAGAACTATGGTTATCAAACCTCTAACACAAAGACAATGCACAACTCCAAGATGTCCTCAAATGGTTTCATCCTCTCCTTTTATATATTTGATGGACCCCTCTAGAAGCCTTATTTAATTATTATTTTAATCACTTGGTACTTTTTCCCTCTTTTAATTTTAATTAAAATACCCTTTTAATTCGGGAAAATGGTAAATTGGTCACTATCCTTCCCCAAGCCACTGAAAGTCACTTCTAAGCCTCCCATCCTGTAGATCTTCTTGTTCCGGTTTCAACAAGCTATTACGCTAAGATATTTCGTCAAAAATTCCTCCCAGATTGCCACCTCAAGCGTAATTAATTAAGTTAGGCCCATTAATTATTTCGTTTTTTGAAAGTTGTCGGAATGCAACGGAACGAAAGACAAACTGTGCGGATGATGGTATATGCCATGCGAATGCCATCAAATCCCATAAAAACCCCTTAAAACTCTTCCGAGACACCTGATGGCATAATCTTGCTCCCCTACCTGGTCATCACGTGCCCCGGAAATCCACTCTGACTGTACTATAAAGAAAAATAAAAATGGGGACATGACAAGGACATTCTTTTGTATGCATATTTTTGTAGAGTTCTTATTTTGTGCTTAGCTCTACTCGTTCCTGGATATGAAATCTCTGCGCTTCTGTGTGGCATGTGTGTCTTACAACTACAACTTCTGCCCTTCCATCTTCTAGATATTGAAATATTTTGGGATTCTCTTTCCTTCAGTGGAGATGCTTTATCTTTTTCTGTGGGAAATGAAGCTGTTTTTCATGTTAGGAGTTCCTACAGGCCTTAAACCTCTTATACCTAGTAAAATAGTGATAGTGATGATGTATGTTGGGGATAGCGGAGAATGCTTTTACCTTTTTACATATACACGACTTATTTAGATTCTAGATGTAATCTACTCGAAAATGATTCTCGTCTTGGTTAGTTTGGCTTTACATTGTCGAAGGAACATATGCAATCAAAGTTACCAAACAAATGGACCAACACCACATGACTATAACATTACCACCTCTGCTTAAGACCCACGATAACTATACAATCTCTGTTTGAGACCCATGAAACCTGAAAAGTGATTCAGAGGACATGATGGACTTTATGCCCTGCAAATGTAGACTGGATTTAATGTTGGTCAACACCACCTCTGAGTTTTCGAATCCAAGAGGTGTGATGAGTGTTAATTCAAGACTTTGGGAAGGGTTAACTGAGTCATATTGTAGAGCTGAAATGTTCTTCCAAAAAGCTATATTATGACTTGTTAAACATTAGGTATGTTTCGTGCAATCTATGATTATTTTAAACATATTTTTACATGTATAAATGAACTTTCAGTCCAATAATTTCGTGGGAACTTCTTCGGAACAACTACATTTCCTGAATTTTATAGATGTCTTACAAACTGAGTTTTACCACTTATATAACTTAAATGGAAATTTAATAGCAATATCAAATCAGTAATTGTTAAATCACTTTACCTGCACAATCTAGTGAATTTTCCCACTGTAAAGCTAAGATGTGGAAGTCTACGAAATTTAAGATTTTCCTTCAAAATTCTACTAACAACACTTTTTTTTTTTGGCAGAGCAACCTGGTGTTGTGAAGGTTGTTCCAAGTGGGACTTACCATCTGCATTCAAGGGCAGGGGTTTCGTCCAGATGAATTACACTACGAGAAGCCGTCTATGCCTTCTGAAAGTATATATGCATACAAATTTAAAATAAATCTAGAATGCTGACTTTTTGCAGTATGTAAATATGTTGCTTCCTCAGAAGTTCCAATTACAATCATTGGAGCTGTTTAGAAGTTCAATGGGTGCTGGCACGTATTCATCATATTGAAACTTCTTGGCTGCATTCAGCAATAATACGTTGTTAGTGTGCTACTGATAAAATTTACTTTTCGACATGATAGATTGTTTTATTGTTTTCTTCTCTTTTTCTCTTTGGAGTTACGGAATGGTATATTAACTCTACACTGAAAGCATAAACCGGTCTTAAAATTTGATAAAAACAAACGTAATGTAATTGGTATATATATTTTTTTGATGGTCGATTTCTTTAATTTCACATCAAAGAAAGTTGCATTCATTTTTTGCTGCAAAAGAACAGGAAAGATGCATATGACTGTCAAAATTTAAAGCTTTATAGCCCATATGAGAACTACCAAAGGATTGCTAAATTTAAATAGTGAAAAGGAGGATCACCCCTAGTATCCATAAATAACATCCAAAATTATCTGAATTAACTACTTATCATTTATGTTTTCTTCTTACTGCGAAGAATAGATTATCTATTAACCTGTTAAAAATTTACGAGTATGTTCTGATTTTAGTGACTTGTTCCTGAACAGGGGTATTAGAGATTTCCCTATGTAGGTTGGTCATGGGACCAACTTGCTCACACGTTCTGATGTCCTAACAGATGCTAGTTCAAAAAAAAAAAAGAAGGAAAAACCATACAGACAGACATATGTTCCATTACATTGCCAAAATATTCCATAAAAATTTACGTATGTTCTGATTTTAGTGACTTGTTCCTGAACAGGGGTATTAGAGATTTCCCTATGTAGGTTGGTCATGGGACCAACACGCTCACACGTTCCGATGTCCTAACAGATGCTAGTTTTTTTTTTGAAAGGAAAAACCATACAGACAGACATATGTTCGATTACATTGCCAAAATATTCCATAAAAGAACTATCTATCATTTAACGCTGGGCTGAGTTTCTTGATAGTTTCATTGTTTTTGCCTTGAAAGTGCTTCTTATTCCACAAAAGAGCAGTCCATCATTCATTTAACTTTGGGCTGAGTTTCTTGTTAGTTTCATTGTTTTTGCCTTTTAAAGCACTTTTAAAGTGCTTCTTATTCCACAAAAGAGCAGTCCATCATTTCAACGTTGGCTCTATTTTTTTTATGTTATGTTTTATTTTATTTTACTGAAAGTGCTTTAAACTCAAAAGAAGCATTTGGGCTGATTTTCTTGTTAGTTTCATTGTTTTTATCTTGAAGGTGCTTCTTATTCTACGAAGAGCAGTCCATCACTCATTCAACGCTAGGCTCTATTTTTTGAGGTTCATGTTTTGTTTGTTTTAATTTATTTTCTTGAAAGTGCTTTCAAACTCAGAAGAAGCATTTGCCATTACTGTGAACAAGTTTGGGCATTACAAATAGTCCATTTGCACGCTTTATGTTGTAAGAGGCTCCACGTGATTTGTATCATGATGGAGATTTGTTGTTTGGTATTTTGGAGTATTGAATCGAATTAAGTTGTAAGAGGCTCCACGTGATTTATATCATGGAGATTTGTTGTTTGGTATTTTGGAGTATTGAATCGAATGAGGAGAATACATCTTTATGGAGACTTTTCTTTTTGGTAGTCATTGGGTCATTAGATGGAGGTTTTTGGTTTGTGGAGTTTAACTTCTTTTTGGTTGGAAGACTGTGCTGGCTGATTTCTCATGACAATGTTACTAACTTAATGAAAACTTTATCAATTTCTATTCTTTTTTGAATTCTTTTTTGAGGTGGCATCAAATCATAATTTTCGTGTTGATTTTGAAAATGTTACTAACTTAATGAAAACTTTATTTACCAATTTCTATTTTTTTTTTTTTTTGTTTTGAGGTGGCATAAAATCATAATTTTCATGTTGATTTTGAAAAGTAGTGATATAGCATCACATCTTTTTCATTGGTTAAAATTCTAACATTTTTCAACAATGGTATTAAAAACCAAATATCATGATTGCAAAATACATGAAAAACCACGCCAAATGCAAAAGGTGGTGTTTTAATAATTTTGTGTATACTAATTATTTAAGGTTGTTTTTATAATTTTGTGTATACTAATGATTTTATAAGTTATAGTAAAAAGAATATTGTAATTTTAATGCCTCATTGAAAATAAGTCAAGTTGTTTTAGACTAAGATCTCAAAAAAGCTATACTTTTAGTCTTAAAAAAAATTGCTCTTAGTAAAATGAATATTTGATTTTTAAGGTTTCTTTTGTCATGATATTTGGTTTATAATGTCATGGTTGATAAATATTGAAGTTTTAAGGTTGTTTATACTCGGTGATCTTTGATTTTAATTCCATGGTTGGAAATTGTCAGGATTTTAAAGTTTTTCAGAGTCATACTATTTGATATTTAATGCAATGGTTGAAAATTGTTGGATTTTAAGGTTTTTCATGATTTTGATTTCTAATGCCATGGCTAAAAAATGTTAACACTTTAACCTTGGAAAAATGTGATGCAGCATCATCATTTTTCAAATCATTTTTCAATTTCAAGGTTTTTTTTTCAAGGCTATTGTTCTTGTTTTGAGGTTATAGTTCTTGTTAAGTGTACTTGCTTATCTTGCTTAGGGTGTTGAGTGTACTTGCTTATCTTGGATGTGCTACATCTTTTTCTTAGATGATGGTGTTAGTGCCCCAAGGGGTGATGATAGAGTTAAGATGTAGATGTTTAAGGGGTGATGATAGAATTAAGATGTAGATATTTTATGAGATTGTTGGTGTTTCCTAGTGAATTTTATATGGTGTGTTGATGTGATGATGTTGGTTATCACTGGGAGGGGTGTTCCACATGGCCTCTTTGCATTTGATTTGTGGTGGAGACATGATGGTTGGATGGATTAACATTTCTATTGTGCCCTTCTCTTACGAGGTTAATGTGGTTGGATTGACATATTGTAGTATGCACTTTGCCTTAATGGTTTCTCTAGGTGATATGACTTGATTTTATAAGATTTGCTAGATATTGTCTAGGTGAAACGTGTTTGATGTTGTTAGTACCCTTGTGGATGTACTTTTTCTAAGTTGAAGTTAGCAACGGGTGGGCTACTACACACATATTGGATGTCAAACCTTTTGTAAGGCTTGATGGGGTGTTTATCTGATTATAGTTCTTTGATCGTGTACCTTAGGTTCAAACCTAGGTGGAGCTTCTATTTTTCCATTGGGTTATCATTTTCCTAAGTTGGAGTTAGAGTAGAGGGTGGGTTACTACATACATCTTGGATGCCAAGCCTTTTCTAAGGTTTGATGGGGTGTTTATCTTATTATAGTTGCACTTTAGATTCAAACCTAGGTGGAGCTTCTATTATCTCATTGGGTTTTTGTTATGGTATTCTTTACTATGAGATATAACTTGTTTCTATGGTACAACACTTATTGGAGTACACCCCCTTATTGGCACACATGTTCTTGTTGATGATTATTGGGAGGTTGGACTAGGGTTTTTTTTGAGCATTAACCTTTGCACACACATGTTGAGTTTGATTTAACTATTTAGTGATTAAATTAATATTGGTTCACACTTGGAGGGGTTATTTGGAGGTTATTTGTGGTTTTATGATGGAGCACTCCTCTCATGGGCATAGTTCCATTCATGATTGTTATATTGTTGGAGAGGTTAGTGCATTCTCCTATGGTGCATTGTCTCTTGTGCATGTGGCTTGGAGATCTATTGATAATATTGCTAAACAACATATTGTAAGGTTGGACTAGGGTTTTATTTGAGCATTAACCTTTGTGCACATATGTTGAAGTTGATTTAACTATTTAATGGTTAAATTAATAGTTTTAGTGAATGACTTTCGGATTAATCACATTAACATTTGTTGGTCGATGTTTCAAACCATCTAATGTGGCTCATTCTTGGGACAAAATCGAAAAACATTGATCTATCAATACGAATATATAGCAGAGATGCATCATGTTCCAGCAAATAAACGTAAAAAAACATAAAATATTTTAATTGAAAAATGAACGTTAGAGAGTAAAGTGTTAATATTTAGTTTTGAAAACTAACCATTATAATAACAAAAAACCACATGATGGGGAAAGAAAAATAATATTCTATTAGGTTATTACCCGGTAAGCTAAGTGGGCTTGATTGTGGGGAAAAATCTACAGTTAAGTGTGCTTGAGCTATAGGTGCTTTGGGATGGGTGACCTCCCAAGAAGTCTTGGTTACCGAGTATAGGCACCGGAAGTGATGATTGACGCTATGTGATTCATTTCACTAGTTTCAATCCCACTTCTTCACCCTTCTGAGCATTACCCAATGCAATGAGTGCTGAGTGGACTATTCAAAAATCATGAGAAGTTAGTCAGTTACAACTACCTCTCAAGGAAATGGTCATAAATGAATGACTTACTTAATGCAGTTGAATCCCAAAAAATGATATCTAATATAATGCACTGCGAAAACCCCTCAATACTTAAATACAAAGAGTGAAGGGAGCTCCTCTGGAATGGTTCATGAGGCACAATATTTGCTAAGGTTTTGCAAATGGGGTAGCAAGCTAAACATGCTTGATAGTGGGGAAAACTTCATAGATAAATAGGCTTGAGCCAGAGGCGCTCTAGGATGGGTGACTGCTCGGGAAGTCCTGGTTACTGGGTGCAAACCCCGGAAGTGATGATTGATGCTATGTGATTAATTTCACTAGTTTCAATCCCACTTCTTCACTCCTGTGAGCATCACCCGATGCAACAAATGTTGAGTGGACTATTCAAAAATCATGAGAAATTAGTCAGTTACGACCACCACTCATGGAAATGGTCATAGACGAATGACTTATTGCAATTGAATCCCAAAAAATAATATATAATATAATGCATTGCGAAAACCCCTCAATACTTAAATACAAAGAGTGAAGGGAGCGCCTCTTGAATGGTTCATGAGGCACAATACTTGCTAAGGTTTTGCAAACAAGAAGAAAAGTATTTATCAGGAAAACTCTGTCAACTTGCTGCGTACCTGAGCCGCAGGCGCCCAGGATGAGTGACCGAGAAGTCTTGGTTATCGTACAAGTCAAGGATGATTGGGCTATGTGATTCATTTCACTAGTTTCAATCCCACTTCTTCACCCCTGTGAGGATCACCCGATGCAATGAGTGCTGAGTGGACTATTAAATAATCATGAGATATTAGTCAATTATGACTACTTCTCATGGAAATGGTCATAGATGAATGACTTACTTAACACAGTAGAATCCCAAAAAATGATATCTAATATAGTGCACTGCTAAAACCCCTCAATACTTAAATACAAAGAGTGAAGGGAGCTCTTCTTGAATGGTTCATGAGACACAATACTTGCTAAGGTTTTGCAAATGGGGTAGCAAGCTAAGTGGGTTTGATTATGGGGAAAACTCCACAATTAATTGCGCTTGAGCTAGAGGCGCACTAGGATGGGTGACCTCCCGGGAAGTCTTGGTTACCGGGTACAAGCCCCGGAAGTGATGATTGACGCTATGTGATTCATTCCACTAGTTTCAATCCCACTTCTTCACTCCTGTGGGCATCACCCGATACAATGAGTGCTGAGTGGACTATTAAAAAATAATGAGAAATTAGTAAGTTATGGCTATCTCTCATGGAAATGGTCATAGATGAATGACTTACTTAATGTAGTTGAATCTCAAAAACTGATATCTGATATAATGCACTGTGAAAACCCCTCGATACCTAAATACAAATAGTGAAGGGAGCTCTCATTAGGGGAATTTTGAGGTCTAAAATAGGCCTTCTAAGAAAAATGTACAACCAAAATAAGCTTTATAAGAACCAATAGGATTAAAGATGATGATGACAACAATGGGGGATGTTTCACCTTTTTTGGAGTATAAAAGTACAAATATTAAAAAATAATAAAATAATAAAATTATTTTTTCAACTCGTATTTTCAACTTATCTCACTAAGGTTTTACTCAAATTTCGAGCAGGAGTACTCGTTGGATGTAAAATTTAATTCCTCATCCAATGAGTACCCATGTTGCATACTTTTGATGGCCCCGCTACATGAAAAATGAGAAATACATGAAAAAGCGTGATGACGAGGAATAAAATTATGCATCCAACGAGTGTTTTTACTCGAAATTTGAGTAAACTCGTAGGGAGATAAGTTGAAAATACGAGTTGAAAAAACAATTTTTTCTTTTTTTCCCTCTTAAATTTGATGATGTAATCTAATCTTATTTTATTATTTCAACTATTATTTTATAATTTCCTTAGGAGACCAATTTTAGACCTCAAAATTCCCCTAATGTCTTGGGTGGTTTATGAGGCACAATGCTTGATAAGGTTTTGCAAATGGGGTAGCAAACTAGGTGGGCTTGATTGTGGGGAAAACTTCACAGTTAAGCACGCTTGAGCCAGAGGCGCTCTGGGATGGGTGACCTCCCGGAAAGTCCTGGTTACCGGATGCTAGCCTTGGAAGTGATGATTGACGCTATGTGATTTATTTCACTAGTTTCAATCCCACTTCTTGACATGTGTGGTCATCGACCGATACAATGAGTGCTGAGTGGACTATTCAAAAATCATGAGAAGTTAGTCAGTTACGACTACCTCTCATGGAAATGGTCATAGATGAATGACTTACTTAATGCAGTTGAATCTTAAAAAATGATATCTAATAAAATGTACTGCGAAAACCCCTCAATACTTAAATACAAAGAGTGAAGGGAGTTCTTCTTGAATGGTTCATGAGGGACAATGCTAAGGTTTGGCAAATGGGGTAGCAAGATAAGTGGGCTTGATTGTGGGGAAAACTCCATAGTTAAACACGCTTGAGCCAGAGGCGCTCTGGGATGGGTGGCCTCTCGGGGAGTCCTGGTTACCGGGTGCAAGCCCCAGAAGTGATGATTGATGCTACGTGATTCATTTCACTAGTTTCAATCCCACTTCTTCACCCCTGTGAGCATCACCCGATGCAATGAGTGTTGAGTGGACTACTAAAAAATCATGGGAAATTAGTAAGTTATGACTACCTCTCATGGAAATGGTCATAGATGAATGACTTACTTAATGCAGTTGAATCCCAAAAAATGATATCTAATATAATGCACTGCGAAAACCCCCTCAATACTTAATACAAAGAGTGAAGGGAGCTTTTCTTGAATTGTTCATGAGGCACAATATTTGCTAAGGCTTTTGCAAATGGGGTAGCAAGCTAAGTGGGTTTGATTGTGGGGAAAACTCCACAGTTAAGCGCGCTTGAGCCAGAGACGCTCTGGGATGGGTGACCTCCGAGGAAGTCTTGGTTACCAGATGCAAGCCCCTGAAGTGATGATTGATGATATATGATTCATTTCACTAGTTTCAATCCCACTTCTTCACCCCTGTGAACATCCTCCGATGCAATGAGTGCTCTGTGGACTATTAAAAAATCATGAGAAATTAGTCAGTTACGACTACTTCTCATGGAAATGGTCATTGATGAATGACTTACTAACACAATTGAATCCCAAAAAATGATATCTATAATAATGCACTACGAAGACCCCTCAATACTTAAATACAAAGAGTGAAGGGAAATCTTCTTGATTGGTTCATGATACACAATACTTGCTAAGGTTTTGCAAATGGGGTAGCAAGCTGAGTGGGCTTGATTGTGGGGAAAACTCCATAGTTAAGTGCGTTTGAGCTAGAGGCGCTTTGGGATGGGTGACCTCCCGAGAAGTCCTGGTTACCAGGTACAAGCTCTAGAAGTGATGATTGATGCTATGTGATTCATTTCACTAGTTTCAATCCCACTTCACCCTTGTGAGCATCACCCGATGCAATGAGCGTTGAGTGGACTATTCAAAAATCATGAGAAATTAGTTAGTTACGACTACCTCTCATGGAAATGGTCATAGATGAATGACTTACTTAACACAATTGAATCTCAAAAATTATATCTAATATAGTGCTTTGTGAAACCCCTCAATACTTGAATACAAAGAGTGAAGGGAGCTTTTCTTGAATGGTTCATGAGACACAATACTTGCTAAGGTTTTGCAAACGGGTAGCAAGCTAAGTGGGTTTGATTGTGGGGAAAACTCCACAGTTAAGTGCGCTTGAGCCAGAGGCGCTCTAGGATGGGTGATCTTCTGGGAAGTCTTGGTTACCTAGTGCAAGCCCTGGAAGTGATGATTGACGCTATGTGATTCATTTTACTAATTTCAATCCCACTTCACCCTTGTGAGCATCACCCGATGCAATGAGTGTTGAGTGGACTATTCAAAAATCATGAAAAATTAGTCAATTATGACTACCCCTCATGGAAATGGTCATAGATGAATGCCTTAATTAATGCAATTGAATCCCATAAAAAAAGATATCTAATATAATGCACTGCGAAAACCCTTCAATTCTTAAATACAAAGAGTGAAGAGAGCTTTTCTTGAATGGTTCATGAGGTACAATTGTTAGCCTCACTCTCATTTGAGCAAAACAATTCTAAGTCCAAAATAATTAAATTAATTATTATCATGAAAGTTAGGATTTACTTAAATACAAAGAGTGAAGGGAGCTCTTCTTGAATGGTTCACGAGACACAATTGTTAGCCTCACTCTCATTTGAGCAAAACAATTCTAAGTAAAAAATAATTAAACTAATTATTATCATGAATGTTATGATTTATTTATACATTTCTAAATTGGCTTTGTTCCTCATAGTTAAGTTTAGGTCTAGTTGGTTGAGAGATTCTCTCCAACTAGTTATACTTCTAAATTGGTGTATGGTTGAGATATTTGCTCAACTAAGTGTCCAAGATAGACACACTATCTTTCGACATATTCTCATCATGTATTTATATGTATCATAAAAATTATTTTAATAATGAGAATGCGTGAGACATTTTTCTGCCATATTGGTTTATTCATGATATGTTTTTGTGAATGTTAATTTTGTTCCCGTTGTATTAAAACAAACCCTTGGGATTGAAGGTGAGATATTGCTAGATAAAATGCATGAAAATGAAGTTGTAGGTGAAGGGTCACCCGTCGAAAAAGAGGAATGTTGAAATTCAAAAGAGCCAACTATGCCGACTATCATATCATAACGAAGGACTTTCTAGAGCACAGTGGATTATTGGAAGATACATTTTGTTAAGACTACACAAACCATGAGGCATAACGATTTGTATGAGCTGTGCGAGCATTGCAGACCAGTCGTATTGTTTACTATGTGCAATTTTTAATTCTGAAGAAATTATATTGTGGAGCCACGGGGCTGCCTGTAGATCGAATGCCACCATCCCCAGAATCTCCTCCATTTTTTTTCTTGAAGCAAGGTGTTCCATCGAATTGAGAATATCAGGAACCTTACATTCCTTCATCGCATCAGTCACATTCCTCGTTAAAACCAGTCTACAGTTTTCCAAAGGCCAACGCAATTGTTATAACTCAGAGATGCGTGAACATCGTAGACTAAGAAGCCGTCACCATTGCGAATCGATTTCAGCAAACTCGGTCGCCAATTTCAGTGTCTTTCGCGACGTGCTTGCATTTTCTTTAATGCGAGCAGATCTATGAATCATCGCTTCAAGGATATGCCGACCCACCGTGGAGGAAATTCTCTTCATTATCAGGCTGCCAAAAGGTATGATACTACAATCAACTTCTGAATCACTGGATCCTCAATCCATATTTAGTCTTAAAACATATTCATGCCACGACGAGTTAGAGTGCTTAGGATAACTGGATCAAGGTGAGTGCAAAGACATCTGGATCAATAACAGTGTATCTGGCTCCTAAATATATCTGGCCTCACCAAAACTGTCCTATTCCTCTTGGTCCGCCGAAAAAGATATGTCTACCAGTTGTTCATTATCAATAACCGCTAACACGACATAACAGTTTGGTCTATCTGCAAAGGGTTTTGCATCGACAACTACCAACCGCCACTCCTTGATTATTTGCAGTTTTTATGTGGCTTATGTGTGCACTTCGACGAAAACCCAGATTTGATCCATGACTCCGACTCCGAAATACAGACAGAGTACTGGCAGCCGGAACCTTTAGACGGAGAACACTTTTACGGGAACGTCGAACAGTGGTACACCAAGCTTGTGGTGTTAATCGCCAAGCCGATGGATCCGCATTTTTATGAGCTGGACAACAGCATTAGATGCTGAAAACACTCCGTGAAAAATTTCTTTGAAAGAGAATGCTTTTAAACATCTGCATCAAAATCTCACCAAGATTGTTGCGATGTGTCCGCGTGAGACTTGGTGAATTTCTGTCTAGGTAGAGTACGTAGGAAGCAACAATTGACCAGTGGACACTTGCTTGCTGCAACATTGACCAGCAGTGTAATGCCACCGTATAGCCAACAACGTTTAGAAAAAGCAACAACATGTGGACCCAAGAATAACGAACAACGTTAGAACCTGCGAGGAGGAACCTGCATAGAAAACTGTGTAGACAGGAACTGCGTTAATCTCTCCAATGAATTTTTAAGGAGATGAACCCAACTTTTGCTTAAAAAGGTGCCAAGGTGAAGGAATGCATAGAAGATGCCAACCTGAAGATACATTTTCAAGGTAGCAAATTAAAATGGAATCTCAAGTGGTTTCAAATCATAAGTGGGTAAGATAGGCTTTAGTCTATTTCTTCTCTTTTTTCATCATGTGTTTATTTAAAAAATTATACTTCCAAGTAAATGAAATTATAATGTCATATAATGTGGAATGGTGGAATGAACTTTCTACTGAGAGATAGTGAAAAAATGCATTTAATATTTTTTGTTGGAAAATTTGGAACGTGGAGAAATTTAAGCTTTGAATTTTTTTTTATAATGTGAACATAGAGCATTTTGTTGGAGTGATAAGGAGTTGAGTAGTTTGGGAATAAGAGTGTGAAGGAATGCATAGAGGATGCCAAACATGAAGATACATTTTCAATGTAGCAAATTAAAATGGAATCTCACATGGCTTCAAAGTATAAGTGGGTAAGATAGGCAGTAGTCTATTTCTTCATTTTTTTCTTTTGTATCATGTGATTACTTAAAAAAATTATATTTTCAAGTAAATGAAAATACAATGTCACATCATGCGGAATGCTTCTTCATTTTTTCTTTCACATCATCTGATTACTTGTAAAAAAAATATACTTCCAAGTAAATGAAAATACAATGTCACATAATGTGTAATGTGGAATGCACTTTTTAACGGAGTGAAAAAATGCATTTAATAATTTTTATTTATGATGTGAGCATAAAGCATTTTGTTGGAGTGATAAGAAGTTAAGTAGTTTGGGAATAATAGTGTGAAGGAATGCATAGAGGATGCCAGACGTGAAGATACATTTTTAAGGTAGCAAATTAAAATGGAATCTCAAGTGGCGTCAAAGCATGAGTGGGTAAGAGAGGTGTTAGTCTATTTCTTCATTTTTTTCTTTTGCATCATGTGATTACTTTAAAAAATTATATTTTCAAATAAATGAAAATACAATGTCACATCATGTGGAATGTTTTTTTATTTTTTTCTGTCATATCATGTGATTACTTAAAAAAATTATACTTCCAAGTAAATGAAAATACAATGTTAATGTGGAATGCACTTTTTAGTGGGAGATGGTGAAAAAATACATTTAATATTTTTAATTAGAAAATTTGGAATGTGAAAAAATTTAAGGTTTGAATTTTTTTTCTTCTAATGTGAGCATAAAGCATTTTGTTGGAGTGATGAGGAGTTAAAGAGTTTGAGAATAATAAAGTGTAAAGTTTAAAATACGTTATTTTTAAATGACTTAATAAAGTATAATAAATTATTGAAATAATTTTATGGGATGTATAGAGTGATAAGGTGTAATTTTGAGTGATAAAGGTGATATTTTTTGGAGTGATAAGTGTTTTTTTTTTGTTTTTTGTTTTGTTTTGTTTTTTAATTCGGAGAAATAAAGTGTGTTTCAATTTTTTTGTAATTTGTAGAGTGATAATGAATATTTTTTTAAAAAGAAGTTTATTATTGTATTTTGAAGTAACATTTTTACTTCTAGGAGGTTGAGTTAATTTTGAAGACAAGTTGTTTTAAGTCATTGTGAGTTTGGCATTTTCATTACTTGAAGGTGAAGATTGCTTATGTATTCAATACTTAATAAAAATATATTTTTTTGGTGGTGATTGTGTCTTAGATCCACCCGAAATTGAATAAGGGAATCTTAGGTACACCATGAGTATGATGACACGTGATTCGTAATGTTGTTTATGTTTTGTGGCTAGTTTTGACACTATCTTTGTAAAATGCTACACATGGAGTGCACAACAAATTAAATGAATGCATGCACATAATAAAGCATACAAACAATCAAGAAGCTGCAAAATCAAGCTGCACCCAATTAATCAAAGATATCAAATTGACAACATCAACATTCTATAAATGATTCCACATCATTCAATCAAAACAATCATGTTAATGAAGCTACAAACTCGATCATTCCAAGACATGTCTACATCGACATCAACGATAATTTTTGTGTAACTAGCAAATAAATTTATTTTTTGTAACTTAGTCTGTAATCAAAATTGAGTTGAATTGTAAGGGTGCTTTCTCGGTTGAAACCGGCATACAATTTTTGAATTGATAAGACGACAAGTGAGTCAATTCTCTTCAACAAAGTCATCAAGATTATTTGAACTAGCCATTGTAAGAATTTTCTTTTGGGTGCATTTTCGACAGTGTTCGACACCCTTATTTTACAGATAAACAAAATCAAGTGAGTAAATTCAAAGTGCCAGTGAACAAATTCAAAGCATCAAGCGAGAAAGTTTCAACTCTAAAGCAAACAAACAACAAGTTCAAATCTACTGCAAGCGAGCGTGAGTATTCAATTATTCAAATGAGTGTGAAGCACTCAAACAAGCGATCATAATCAAGCGAGCACGAGTTCAAGTGTTGAAAGCAAACACAATAAACAAGTAAGCCAATACAAGTGAGCGTGCCATTCAAGAAAAAAATCAAGCGAGAGTGTCATTCAAGCAACAAATCAAGCGAGAAAATTCAATCAAACAAGTTCAAATCAAGTGAACAAGTTCAAAGAAAGACATTCAAATCTACGAAAAGCGAGCATGAATTCAACTGAGCGAGTTCACATGGCGAAACACATTTAGTTGTTCCAAGTTCTTAAAAATCTGATTCTATCATTAGCTGACGACATGATGAAAATCAACAAAGCAACTCTTGCTGATATTCAAGTACATGTTCAACAGGAACATGAAACAATTGAGTTTCTTCAACTAGAGTCACACTTACAAAAATATGAGTTGAAATAGAAGAATAATGCTCCCAAGTCATTCAACCATACTGATGAAGGTAAAGATGTTGATTCCAAGTCACTTATCCAAACAACTTTAAGTGTAGAAGTTGTCCATGACCACGTTCAACTTACTTCTTTTAAGTCAATCATTAGGCTGTGGGAAGAAATCCAAAGTAACAGAAATCGACGAGGATTAGGATATGACAAAGATGACAACAACTTGCATATCCCAGATTATTCAAAGCCAATCAAGTTTACCAGTGCAAGATTTCTTGATAAAGCCATATCAACAAGTCATGAGAAAGTTGAAGACAAACCAAAATGCACACATTGTCAAAGAATAGGTCATATGGAATATCATTGTTTTGATCTCCATCCTTGTCACCATTGTGGCAAGCATAATAATTCATAAGAGAAATGCTGCAACCAAAACCAACCTACCAGATTGAAGATCAATTATGTATGGATTGATCCTTGGAAATGGTCATCAATAGTCAAAAGATTGTATAAGTTTTAAAATTGAATTCAATCACACCTATTGCAACCAACGGTCAAATGAAGATGGTACTCTCGCACAGTTGAATGTGGGAGTACACTAGTGAAACACTCTTAAACCTGAAGGGGGGGAGTTCAAAAATCATTTGCAAATGATTGTCTCTCCTTTCAGCTGAAAAATGGGAGAAAATGATGATGAAATTGAAGGTGGTTGTTAAACTAAAAGTATCAACAACATCAAAAAAAGTGATCAGTGGGCATCTTCATAAGCCAATGGGCAGTCAACAATAAAGGTAGCAGTGAGCAGTTTTCGACAACAGTCGTGAGAAGTTTTTGACAACAACAGTGAACAGTTTTTGACATCATCAACATTATCACCCAGTGGGAAATCATCATCAGAAAATTCATGAGTGGACGTTCTCAATATTTTGTCAGTGGACAAGCAAATTCGCCAGTGGGCGTCATCAACATTTTTTCAGTGGAAAAATTATGCTAATTGCAAGCAAAGGAAAGATGGATCCTTTTGTAGCTTGGAACATGAAGGAGTTATCAAGAAAAAGTCAGAGATGATTCAAACTTGCAGCTGACTCATGTTATCTTCAGATTGGAGTTTTTTCGGTATCTAAATTTGCGGTTTTTCAAGAATTTTGAGGATCAACAGTTTCAGCATGAGGACTTGGAAGATGGTTCCTAGTTCTTATTTTAGAATTATTGAGGGGGGGAATGTTAGACTCACTAAAAACAATTCTAAATAAAAAATAATTAAATTAATTATTATCATGAAAGTTAGGATCTACTCCTACCTTTTTAGATTGGGTTTGTTTCTCATAGTTAGGAGTCAATTTAGGTCTAGTTGTTTGATAGATTCTGTCCAACTAGTTAGGCTCTTAGATTGATGTATGGTTGAGATATTTGCTCAACCAAAGTGTCCAAAATAGATGTTGGGTCTCCAAAATGTCTTTAAAATGACATATTTTCACTTCATTCACACGTCATTTCACCTTTATCACCTTCATTCCATCACTTTGCCACTATATAACCTACATATATATTATCATATGGGTTCATAATTGTATTTTCCTAAAGTTATATTTTTCAAGTGTTTATGGTGAATTAATGATTAAAAATTAAAAAAATTACATATACTTGTTAATATCTAAAAGTGGACGGAGTTTTATGGCAAATGTAGGTCATTTGGAAGTTTCTAAGACACTCTTATGTGGCCTCCAAGGATCAATTTCAAATTCTCTTCAGGTTCAAAAGAAGATTTGGGATAGGAATCAATCATATCTCATGGAGAAAAATCACGGATAAATGGATATGTTTCTAATTGGTTGATATTTTTAGGGATCTAGGGAGAGAATAGTGGATCCTCATTAATGAGATAGCTTCTTATGTTTTTGTATAAATAGGGAAACCTTCTCCTCTCAAAGGCATGTGTAAAGTTTGGAGTTATGCATATGTTTTGAATAAAGAATTAAATTTAGTACCATACTCAAGAGTGTTCTTTCACTTGAAGTTGATTTTGCTTGCATATGGAGCTTCTTCACTTGCCATCCTCATGCATCATTGGATTGTCCACTTAAATGAGTGTGAGATTGTATCATAATTTCATTGATTTCTTTATGTTTAGTTTAGATTTAAATTCATGCTTTTCAATTCTTGCAAGAAATTTAGATTTTGAATTCATGAAGTGTGCCTAGATTAGATTTCAAATTCTAAGCAAGTGTATCATAGTTTAGATTTCTATTTATGCATGTGTGATAGTTTATATTTCCACTTATACATGTGTGGTAGATTAATATTTCAATTCTAGTAAGTGTGTTTCAAATGATTTCCTTGATTAGATTTCCTATTTTCATAGATTAAAGATTTCTTTCTTTCCAAGACTAGATTTTCTTTCATTAGCATACATTTACTTCTTTTTTTGTCATTAGATTAAGTGTGATTTCAATCATACAAGTATGTGTATAGATCAACTTTTCATTTCATGCAACTAGATTAGATTTATTTTCATTTCTAGATTAAAAGTCTCGTTTTCAAGAGATTGTGTGCACATTCATATTAGACAACTTTTGTGAATAGGATTTGAATTGCCTTTCATAAATTAAGTTTTTCTTTTACGTAGATTGATTTCAGTTTCCCTATGTTTTTAATTTGTCATCATTTGATTTCATAGTTAGATTAATCTAAATTGAAGGTTAATTTCTAGCATATATAGTGCACACACACTTCACAAGTTTTACGAAACCCCTGGGTTGACAATTAAATGATAGGTAATTAAATTGCCTCAACATTTTGGCGCCATTGCCAGGGAAGTGTTCAGTCTAGAGTTTATTTTCAGTTTTTATTTTTATTTTCCTAGATGCATGGTTAAAACATGTAGAAGCATAAATCATTTAGCTACATACATTTCAATCATTTTTGTAAAATAAAAAAAAAATTTCGATACTAAACCATTTATGAATGAAAGATTTAGAATGCAGATCCAACATTCTTTGGAGTGAAAAAACTATATTGAAGAGTGGTTTCAACAAGTAACTATGTCGCGACATCCATTCAACCTTCAACTAATCTTTGTGTCAGATCCAAAGATGAAAACAATTTCTCATGTCTTCACATGCAATCAGGTACATTTTGCAAATTTGGATATGAACATTTCAGAAAATTTAATTCGTAAATGGCTCTATTAGAAACATTCATATACTTAAAAAAAAATTCTTTTCAAATAGCATAGGATAAAGTAGAAAAATAAAATCATATCTGATTGCATTTAGGTGCTTAATTTAGTTCTTGATTAAAATTTTAAAGTTTGTTAGAATTTTCATTTTTTTTTTCTTGGATTTCTAGTGGTGCAGTAAGGGCGACACAGAAATATTTTCAATAAAAAGAAATCACGTTTATGAATAAGGAAAATGTAAAATTTAAAATAAAATCGATTCTCTTTTGTTTTGTTTTCATTTCCAAGAGAATTGACAAATTGAGAATAGGCTTTGTATCAACCTTTAATCTATGAATTCTAAACGAGCTGAGAATAAATATATATATTAATCTATGAGATGCAATTTTATGAGCAAAAAACATGGGAGATCAAAATTGGTGTTGGATGATGGCATCACTTTCGAGAGGGCCAACGATGCCGATATTTGGCCTTATGCCTCCAACCAACTCTTCAACAGTGCAATGTCCTGCACCGATAACAAGAGGAGCCCACAAACCACCCACGAACCAACAATTGATTTTGTTAACTAGAGCATTTACGAGAATGCGTAACAACCTAAAAACGACATTGTTTAAAACATATTTTGCGATCAAATGAAAACGAATTTCAAAAAAATAAAAGAAGGGTTTTTCTCAGAACTTAGTGAATTATGTTTAATTGGAGTGATTTTCTCAAATTCGTAACCGTTTGAGAGATATTTGAGGTTCTTTAGAGCCTTATTTGCGAGAATGCGTAACAACCTAAAAAAATTATTTTTAAAACACATTTTGTGACCAAATGAAAATGAATATCAGAAAAACAAAACGTGGGGTTTTCTCTGAACGAGGTGAATTAGGTTTGCAATGAGCGATTTCCTTAAATTCGTAACCATTTGACAGATTTTCGAGGTTCTTTAGAGCCTTATTTTCCAGATTTCGTGAGAAAAATAGTTTCTAATTTAATGCACTGCTTCAGTTGCGGCCATTATGGAAAGTGAAGATCTGATTTCCGTGATCTACAAAAAGCATGGAATGATGTTTTAATATTTCATTTTTATTTTGTAAATATTTCATTAATTTTTAGATTGTAATTATATTGTATGTTATTGCAATTACAAAGATTTGTGTGAAATTCATGATTGGAGCAAATTGATAAAAAGTTGTTGTGATGGTTTATTTAAACACACTCGTTGAAGCAAGAAACAAAGGAAAAGAATGAGAAAACACAAGACAAATTAATTGAATAAAGACACAATAACTCACCTTAACTAAATTTAATTGCAAATTGAATTTTGTTAATATTGAGTTTTTGCATTTATCATTGTTTTGTTTAATATTATGTTTTCAAGCATGATACAGAGAAGAAAAAGAACCATAATTTTTTTTTATCTAGATGGTCGATTAACGAATTTTGATTGAAGATTGTTTTGCAGGAATCATTAAGAATTCAAAAATTAATATTTCTTTATCTTTATGAAATGATATGGTTCAAACATAAATTGAGGAAATTATGCATATCGTCATTTTTAGAAAGTGGATTTATTATCACAATTGTGAAATTGGACTAACCATGATAATTTAAAACGAAGACATGTCATAAGCCTGTTTTACTAAGCATTAATTATGCAATTTTTTTTTTTTTTTTTGTAGGTACCGAGAGAGAGAGAGAGATTTATGACATGTTTTCATTTCAAATTATCATGGTTTGTCCAATTTCACAATTGCGATAATAAATCCAACTTCTAAAAATGATAATATGCACAATTTCCTCAATTTATGTTTGAATCATACATTTCATAAAGATAAAGAAATATTAATTTTCGAATGCTTAATGATTCTTGTAAAACAATCTTCAATCAAAATTCGTTAATCGACCATGTAGATAAAACGCTCTTATGGTTTTTCTTCTTCTCTGTATCATGCTTGAAAACATAATATTAGACAAAACCAATGATAAATGCAAACACTTAATATTAACAAAATTCAATTTGCAATTAAATTTAGTTAAGGTGAACTATTGCACCCTTATTCAATTAATTTTGTCTTGTGTTTTCTCATTCTTTTCCTTTGTTTTTTGCTTCGACGAGTGTGTTTAAATAAACCACCACCAACATTTTATCAGTTTGCTCCAATCATGAATTTCACACACACACACACACACACATATTTTAATAGCAATAACATACAATATAATTACAATCTAAAAATTAATGAAATATTTACAAAATAAAAAAGAAATATTAAAACATCACTCCATGTCTACTGTAGGTTAGGGAAATCATATCTTCTTCTTCCATCATGGCAGCAACTAAAGCAGTGCATTAAATTAGAAACCATTTTTTTCACGAAATATGGAAAATAAAGCTCTAAAGAACCTTGAAAATATCTCAAATGATTACGAATTTGAGGAAATTTCTCATATTGATCTAATTCACCCCGTTATGAGAAAAACCCATGTTTTATTTTTCTGAGATTCGTTTTCATTTGGTCAAAAAATGCATTTTAAAAATAATGTTTTTAGGTTGTTACGCATTCTCGCAAACAAGACTCTAAATAACCTCTAGGATCTCTCAAATGGTTATGAATTTGACGAAATCACTCATGATTAAAATAATTCACTTCGTTCTGGGAAAAACCCATGTTTTATTTTTTTGAGATTCATTTTCATTTGGTCAAAAAATGCGGTTTAAAAAATGTCATTTTCAGACTGTTACACATTCTCACAAATGCTCTGGTTAACAAAATCAATCGCTGGTTCGTGGGCTGTATGTGGGCATGGGATCCTCTTGTTATTGGTGCAGGCCATGGCGCCGTTGAAGAGCTGGTTGGAGGCATAAGGCCAAATATTAGCATCGTTGGCCCTCTTGAAGGCGATGCCATCGTCCAACACCAATTTTGATCTCCCATGTTTTCTACTCTTAAAACTGCATCTCATAGATTGATACAAAGATTTATTCTCAGCTTGTTTGAAATTCATAGATTGAAGGTTGATACAAAGCCTATTTTCAATTTTTCAATTCTCTTGGAAATAAAAACAAATGATAATTGATTTTATTTTAAATTTTACATTGTCCTTATTCATAAACATGATTTTTTTTTTATTGAAAATATTTCTGTGTGGCTCTTACTGCGCCATTAGAAATCCAAGAAAAATAAAAACAAATGAAAGAAATGAAAATTCTAAAAAAATTCAAAAATTTAATCAAGAACTAAATTAAAAACTTAAATGCAATCAGATATGATTTTATTTTTCTACTTTATCCTATGCTATTTGAAATGATTTTTATTTTCATTTTCTAAGTATATGAATGTTTCCAATGGAGCCATTTACAGATTAAAATTTCTGAAATGTTCATATCCAAATTTTCAAATGCACCTGATTGCATGTGAGGACATGATAAATTGTTTTTATCTTTGGATCCGACGCAAATATTAGTTGAAGGCTGAATGAATGTCGCGACATAGTTATTTGCTGAAACCACTCTTCAATATTGTTTTTTCACTCCAAAGAATGTTTGATATGCATTCTGGATCTTTCATCCACAAATGGTTCAGTATCAATTTTTTTTTTTACAAAAATGATTGAAATGTATGTAGCTAAATGATTTATGCCTCTAAATGTTTTAACCATGCATCTAGGAACATAAAATAAAAATAAAAACTGAAAATCAAGTCTAGACTGAAGGCTAGTTTTTATGCACACTTCTCTGTCAACGACGCCAAAATGTTGAGGCAATTTAATTACCTATCATTTAATTGTCAACCTGGGGGTTTCGCAAAACTTGCGAAGCATGTGTGCACTATATATGCTAGAAATTAACCTTCAATTTAGATTAATCTAACTATGAAATCAAATGATGACAAACTAAGAACATAGGGAAACTGAAATCAATCTACGTAAAGGAAAAACTTAATCTATGAAAGGCAATTCAAATCCTATTCACAAAAGTTATCTAATATGAACGTGCACATAATCTCTTGAAAATGAATCTTTTACTCTAGAAATGAAAATAAATCTAATCTACTTGAATGAAATGAAAATCTGATCTATACTCATACTTGTATGATTGAAATCACACTTAATCTAATGACAAAAAAGTAAATTTATGCTAATGAAAGAAAATCTAGTCTAGGAAAGCAAGAAATCTTTAATCTATGAAAATAAGAAATCTAATCTAGGAAAGCATTCAAAGCATACTTACTATAATTGAAATCTTAATCTACCCCACATGTATAAGTGGAAATTCGAATTAGGGGAATTTTTAGGTCTAAAATGGGTCTCCTAAAGAAATTATAAAATAATAATGGAAATAATAAAATAAGATTTGATGACATCATCAAATTTTAGAGGGAAAAAAGAAAAAAACTATTTTTTCAACTTATCTCTCAAATTTTTTACTCAAATTTCGAGAGGGAGTACTTATCAGATGCAAAATTTAATTCTTCATCCAAGGGGTACCCTTGTTGCATACTTTCGATGGACCATGCTACACGAAAAATGAGAAATAAATGAAAAATGTGATTGAAATCACATTTTTTCATGTATTTTTCATTTTTCGCGTAGTAGGGTCCATCGAAAGTATGAAACATGGATACTCTTTGGATGAGGAATTAAATTTTGCATCTAATGAGTACTCCCACTCAAAATTTGAGTAAAAACTTTGGGAGATAAGTTGAAAATGCAAGTTGAAAAAATAGTTTTATTATTTTTTAATTTTTTTATCCTTTTACTTAAAAAATTGTGAATCATCCCCCATGGTTGACATCATCATCTTTAATCCTATTGGTTCTTATAAAGTTTATTTTGATTGTACATTTTTCTTAGGATGCCTATTTTAGACCTCAAAATTCCCCTAATGTAAACTATCACACATGCATAAATAAAAATCTAAACTATGATACATTTGCATAGAATTGGAAATCTAATCTAGGCACACTTCATGAATTCAAAATCTAAACTTTTTGCAAGAATTGAAAAGCATGAATTGAAATATAAACTAAACATAAAGAAATGAATGAAATTATGATACAATCTCACACTCATTTAGATGGCCAATCCAATGATGAATGAGGATGGAAAGTGAAGAAGCTCCATATGCAAGAAAAACCAATTCAAAGTGAAAAAAAACTCTTGATTATGGTGCCAAATCTAATTCTGTATTCAAAACATGAGCATAACTTCAAACTTTACACATGCATTTGAGAGGAGAAAGCTCTCCTATTTATACAAAAACATAAGAAGCTACCCCATTAATGAGATTCCACTATTCTCTCCCTAGATCCATAAGAATATAAACCAATTAGAAACATATCCCTATATCCATGATTTTTCTCCATGAGATATGGTTGTTTCCTATCCCAAATATTCTTCCAAACTTGAAGAGAATTCAAAATTGATCCTTGGAGGCTACATAAAAGTGTCTTAGAAGCTTTTAAATGACTTATACTTGTCATGAAACTCAAACCACTTTTAAATATTAGCAAGTATATGTCATTTTTCTAATTTTTAATCATCAATTCACTTAAACACTAGAAAAATATAACTTTAGGAAAATACAATTATGAACCCATATGATGATAGAGATGTAGTTTATATAGTGACAAAGTGATGGAATGAAGGTGATAAAGGTGAAAAGAGGTGTGAATGAAGTGAAGATACATGTCATTTTAAAGACATTTTGGAGACTCAATTATAGACTCTCTATCTTGAGACACATTTTCCTCATGTATTTATATGTATCATAAACATTTTAATAATAAGAACTTGAGAGGCCTTTTCTGTCATGTTTGGTTATTTATGGTATGTTTTTGTGAGTGTTAATTTTGGTTAATTTCTCTTCAAAAATACTTGTTAAGGTTTTGAAAATGGGGTATCAAGCTAAGTGTGCTTGATTGTGGGGAAAAATCCACAGTTAAGCGCGCTTGAACCAAAGGCGCTCTAGGATGGGTGACCTCTCGGAAAGTCCTGGTTACCGGGTGCAAGCCCCAGAAGTGATGATTGACGCTATGCAATTCATTTCATTAGTTTCAATCCCACTTCTTCACCCCTGTGAGCATCACTTGATGCAATGAGTGCTGAGTGGATTATTCAAAAATCATGAGAAGTTAGTCAGTTACGACTACCTCTCATGGAAATAGTCATAGATGAATGACTTATTTAACACAGTTGAATCCCAAAAAATAATATCTAATATAATGCAATGCGAAAACCCCTCAATACTTAAATACAAAGAGTGAAGGGAGCTCTTCTTGAATGGTTCACAAGGCACAATACTTGCTAAGGTTTTGCAAATGAGGTAGCAATGTAAGTGGGCTTTATTGTGGGAAAAAATCCACATTTAAGTGCGCTTGAGGTAGAGGCGCTCTGAGATGGGTGACCTCTCGAGAAGTCTTGGTTACTAGGTGCAAGCCCCAGAAGAGATGATTAATGTTATGTGATTCATTTCAGTAGTTTCAATCCCACTTCTTCACCTGTGTGAGCATCACTCGATGCAATGAGTGTTGAGTGGAATATTAAAAAATCATGAGAAATTAGTCAGTTACGACTACCTCTCATGGAAATGGTCATAGATGAATGACTTACTTAACACAGTTGAATCCCAAAAAAAATTATCTAATATAATTCACTGCGAAAAACCTCTCAATACTTAAATACAAAGAGTGAAAGGATCTCTTCTTGAATGGTTGTTGAGTGGAATATTCAAAAATCATGAGAAATTAGTCAGTTACGACTACCTCTCATGGAAATGGTCATAAATGAATGACTTACTTAATGCATTTGAATCCCAAAAATGATATCTAATATAATGCACTGCGAAAAACCCCTATATACTTAAATACAAGAGTGAAGGGAGCTCTTCTTGAATGGTTCATGAGGCACAATACTTGCAAAGGTTTTGCAAAGCGGGTAGCAATCTAAGTGGGTTTGATTGTGCAGAAAACTCCACAGTTAAGTGCGCTTGAGCCAGAGGCGCTTTGGGATGGGTGACCTCCCGGGAAGCCCTGGTTACCGGGTGTAAGCCCCAAAAGTGATGATTGATGCTATGTGATTCATTTCACTAGTTTCAATCCCACTTCTTCACCCCTATAAGCATCCCCTGATGCAATGAGTGTTTAGTGGACTATTCAAAAATCATGGGAAGTTAGTCAGTTACGACTACCTCTCAATGAAATGGTCATAGATGAATGACTTACTTAACGCACCTGAATCCCAAAAAATGATATCGAATATAATGCACTGTGAAAACCAATCAATACTAAAATACAAAGAGTGAATGGTCATAGATGAATGGCTTACTTAACACACTTGAATCCCAAAAAATGATATCTAATATAATGCACTGTGAAAACCAATCAATACTTAAATACAAAGAGTGAAGGGAGCTCTTCTTGAATGGTTCATGAGGCACAATACTTGCTAAGGTTTTGAAAATGGGTTAGCATGCCAAGTGTGCTTGATTGTGGGGAAAACTGCACAATTAAGCGTGCTTGAACCAAAGGTGCTCTAGGATGGGGGACCTCCCAGGAAGTCTTGGTTACTGGGTGCAAGCCCCGGAAGTGATGATTGACATTATGCGATTCATTTCACTAGTTTCAATCCCACTTCTTCACCCCTGTGAGCATCACCCGATGCAATGAGTGTTGAGTGGACTATTCAAAAATCATGAGAAATTAGTCAGTTACGACTACCTCTCATGGAAATGGTCATAGATGAATGACTTACTTAATGCATTTAAATCCCAAAAATGATATCTAATATAATGCACTGCGAAAAACCCCTATATACTTAAATACAAGAGTGAAGGGAGCTCTTCTTGAATGGTTCATGAGGTACACTACTTGCTAAGGTTTTGCAAAGGGGGTAGCAATGTAAGTGGGTTTGATTGTGCAGAAAATTCCATAGTTAAGTGTGCTTGAGCCAAAGGCGCTTTGAGATGGGTGACCTCCTGGGAAGTCCTCGTTACTGGGTGCAAGCCCCAGAAGTGATGATTGACGTTTTGTGATTCATTTCATTAGTTTCAATCCCACTTCTTCACCCATATGAGCATCACCCTATGCAATGAGTGTTGAGTGGACTATTTAAAAATCATGAGAAGCTAGTCATTGACGACTATCTCTCATGGAAATGGTCATAAATGAATGACTTAACGCAGTTGAATCCCAAAAAATGATATCTAATATAATGCACTACGGAAACCCTTCAATACTTAGATAATTTGTATTTGTATTTTTTTAATTAATTAATTATGATGGCAGGAAATGTTAACAGTTACTAAAACTAACATAATATTAATGTAAAGAATTAATGGTTTATAAATAATTGAAAATGTAAAAAAATACAAATACAAATAAAATTAAAATTTTGATAAAAGTTTAAGAAATAAAATTTTATATAAACCTAAAAAGTAATATATTATATTATTATATGACCCTATAATACTCCAATATATATATATATATATATATATATATATATTCTAAGACCGAAAAAAAGTTAAATGAAAGAAAATAATCAATAACTCTAAAAATAATAAGAATAATACTTAATATATATATATATATATATATATATATATATATATATATATATATATATATATATATATATATAGAAAAGAGGGGGTGAAGAATGAAAACAAACGAAGGAAGAAAATTACGAATAAACCAAAAGGGAAAAAAAACGAATAAGAAGAAGAAAATGAATCAGGGGGACATGAGACGATCTTGAAGAGAGAGCTAGAATCCAACTCCTGCTTAACTTCCAACCATGGTCCCTATTGTTATTATTTGAATGCTTCTCAATTTCAATGGCCTCGCTTAAATTACTATGGTGGAAGTGATGAATCCTCGCGATGACCCGAGAATCCTCAATCCAAACTTGATGCTTCATTTTCTTCGCATGTTCAGCTACAAATGAGGAGCAGGAACATTTGTGCTTAATGTCCATGACATGCTACTGAATTATTTTGTTGATGGAGTGACCAATTTCACCTCTGTAGGGAATCCCATAGGAGAACACGACAGAGTAAACACCTTTCATGTCTTTAGGGTTTACCGGGTCCTTAACAAATCCAAGGGAGTTTCTAGTGGTGTTAATGGACTTGAAGGTGCTGGAGACATTATTATTCTTAAGAATATGAGCGATATTATCCATGGCACTCTTAGAAAGAAGCTTATTGATCGAAACCCTCTCACCCCCAAAATTTATGGGCTTCCGAAGATCCATAAGGTAGGGCCTCCCTTAAGACCTATTCTTAATACAATGGGTGGGCCCACTTATTTTCTTTCTAAGTTCTTAGCCTAGAAGCTCAAGCCTTTGCTTGGTCACACTGATTCCTTTTTAAAAGACTTTGCTTCCTTTGTTAAAGAGTTAAAATGTTTAAGGCTTGACCCGAGTGATCTGTAAGTAAGATTTGACGTTGTTTCCCTTTATAAAAAAAATTCCTATTAATTAGGCCATTAATGCCATTAATCATATTACTGATGAAGGCACTGCCAAATTAGTTGGTCTCTCCCTAACCTCTACCTTTTTCAATTTCCAGGGTGAATTCTATGAACAACCTTGTGGAGTAGATATGGGTTCTCCACTCTCTCTGGTCGTTGCAAACCTGTTCATGGAGGATTTACCAAATCTTTGGCCTCTTCTCAATTCTGCCCTACGATTTGGAAAAGGTTTGTTGACGATACTTGCGTAGTTTGGCCTACCTTGTAGGGATAAGCTGGATTTGTTCCTCCTTCAACTTAATTCCCAATATGACTCCATAAAATTCTCAATGGAGGTTGAGGTTGATGGGAGCCTTCCTTTCCTTGATGTTCTCCTCTCTAGAATGGAAGATTGTCCATTATCACACCAATTTTTTGGAAGAAAACTCACATGCAACAATATCTTCATGTTGGTTTTGTAGAAATTATTAATACTGATGTATTACCGGATCCTCCTCATCTCACAATATTTATCTTCTTGATAAACACAGAATCCTTCCACTGTTAAACTTGCGGAAATTTAAAACTCAATTGCAAACACATGTGAATAGATTCAATCGCACATAACACAGTTGTTTAACGGGAAAGCTTAAAGCTAAAAACCCCAACTATCATACATTATGTATATCAATGGAATCATGTAATAATCTCATACAAATCTTAGTACATCAAGCTCTTAGTACAATGTAGATTCATTACACTCTGTCATGCAGAAATTTACATATCTATGCACCAATTTCTTGCCTCCTGATAGCCTGCCTCCACTACGCAATCCCTGCTGAAGAAGACCCTTGAATGAATTCGAATTGGCCTTGCCTTGACTGCGCAATCCTCATTGGCAACTCCAATGTGTGTCAGATGCATTGAATGCATCACTATAGTCACAACGGATAGTCCATCTCACCCTTTCACCTATCTCTCCATTGGAAATGACATGCATTATAGTTAACTGCTGTATTTGTTCAGTTGTTAGTGAGTTATTAGTTGTGAATTAATTAACTAATTAAGTCACTTAACTCTCACTAGTGTATCTTTCAGTTAGACTAGATACAACTAGATCAACTGAGTTTAATTCCATTAACTGAGTTAACTGAATAAAAACTCCTGTAACTACTCTTCCAACTCTATCATAACTTTGCCACTTCAGTTCTAACTGAGTCCTCCATGCATGAACCACCAGTAAACCCTAGTTCGTATAATTCTTCAATGCATCGACGACAAATTGCTCACCAATGTAAAATAAAGTATTTTATAAGTTGATGTTTATTGTTTGATTATTATTAAGAGCTAATAATAATCGACATGCATCTATTTTTAGATCAACGATCTATAAATAGACTTCGCCCAATATTCTAAAAATATAATTTCATCTATTTTTCCAACTTGACCAAATCATATACAAATAACATCCTGCAACTTATAGAATATGCTCACCATGTCTAAAAATAGACATACACTTAAAAATAGCCTGCGGGTCCCACTTAGTGAAGGTGCTTACTTTTCACTAAGCTCATCATATTGTTGAATCTCAACACTCCCTCTCAACAAGATAGGGATTATCCTTCACCTCGATCCTACAGGAGCATACGCCCCAGCCAAAGGATATGAATTGATGCAAACACACAGAGACCGAATTCAACTAGCAAAATTTTGGAAAGAGGTATGGGATCCAATGGCGTTGCCCAAGGTAAACTTCTTCTTTTGGACTCTAATGCATAGAAAGATCCTGACCAGTGAAAACCTTATGAAAATAAACATTGCAGGTCCGCATAGGTGCACACTTTTCAAAGAAGCCATGGAAACCATGGATCATTTATTTGTTGAATGTCCATATGAAAACAGAGTTTGGACCCATACTCTTCAAGGATTAAAGGCTGTAACCCCCCCCTAAAACTTCAGTTGTGGACTTATTCCTCTCATGGAAAGAGCGATACTTGTCGCTCTCCCTAAACTCATCATGGGCCAGAATCTGGATCACTCTCCCCAAGCTAGTGTGTTGGAAGCTTTGGCTAGCTAGAAATGAACAGATATTTAACAATGTAACTTGGACCCCCAACATGGTAGCAACAAAAGAAAAAGGACTCCTTCTAGAAATTTTGAATTCTCAGAAAATCAAAGAGGGAAATTCAATGCAATAAGAGGAAAAGAATTGGCTTGTCATTCAAGCATTCATCCAACGAATACACAGCACAAAAAAACCCCTCAGAAATCCTGAGTGGAGGCTAAGGGAAAAGGATGAAGCTTTTCAGAATTGGTGGAGGAAGCAAGGAATAACAACAACCTTTTTTTACGATGCCTCTAAAGGCAACCCTGGGACAGCAGGAGCTGGAGGACTCATATACTCTCCTGATGGAGGCATCATAGAAACCTTCAGTTGGGGTCTAGGTCAGCGAACTAACAATCAAGCAGAAATTCTTAGCCTGTTAAAATTTTGCCAAATAGCCAAAGAGAGAGGACATCAGAAGCTGCAAGCATTCGGAGACTCAGAAATCCTGATCAAAATAATACATACACAAGGCCAATTCAATGAAGCTGGTTTAAACAAGAATATGCAAAGGCTGAGATACCTCCTCCAAGACTTCACTTCCTTCAAATGCTATCACATTCTCAGAGAATCAAAAAAAGAGGTAGAATTCTATGCCAACAAAGGCTGCCTCTTGGCCCAAGGAGATCTAAGCACAAATGGCGGAGATCCAGAAACAATCTGTATACCATGAAATTCGAAAATTGCTGGAAACAAAAAATGTAAAAGAATTGCACTGAAAGATGTAAGGCTAAGGCCATTCGGAGTTCCCTACTAATAAAATCCATACTCGTTTCAGTTAAAACAAAAATAAATAAATATTAAATTAAATTTAAATATATTAATCAACTTAAATATGATTAAATATATTAATATGTATATAAAGGTTTTCGGTAATAATCACATGTAAGTTTTGCTGACCCGTTTCGAACCAGCCAGTGTGGTTCATTATCAGGACAAGATGAGAAATCTGATCTACGAACCCGTTTAAATAGATAAAGGGCTGCTCCAACTAGTCGTTGTAAATAACGGCTAGTTTGACTAACGAAAAGAAAATAAGAAAAACAATTAATATAAAAACGAATCACTTGATAGCTATGTATAATTTTAATATATTATTATTATTATTATTATTATTTATTTATTCATTTTTATATTTTTATATTTAAAATGAATTAATTAATATACCTATTTTTCTTATTTAATAAGTAATTTTTTATATGTACAATCTTAATTAAATAGCTAATCTAATAATTAATAATTTTATATATTATTATTATGATTATTAATAATTAATTAATTAATTAATTATATATATATATAATCAAATAATAATAATAAATATAAATAAATAACTAAAAATGAAATAAAAAAATATATACAAATAAAAATAAAATAATAAAATAAGAATAAAAATAGGACATAATTTAATTTTAATCTAAATAAAAACATAAAGGGAGAAAGAGCGCCCTAGGAAGAAGACCCAAGGGAAGAAAAATGGGGGAATAGGAGGAGGAGCATAGACAAGAGGGGGAAACAAGGCATGAAGAGAAAACAAAAACTAAGAGTGAAGGGCAGGAATTCAACACCTTCTAACACTCCATCCATCATCCCTGTTAAGGTTAACAGGTCTCTTTTCAATTTCTAAGGCTTCCCTCAACTTACGGTGGTGAAAATGGTCAATCCTCACCATCACCTTAGCATCTTCAATGAAAATGTGATGTTTTGTCTTTTCAGCATGCTTTGCTAAGGCAGAGGAGTGTGATTTGCAATGCTTAAGGTTAGCGACGTATTTACAACGAATAGTTGGAGCGGCCCTTTATCTATATAAATTGGTTCGTAGATGAGATTTCTCATCTTGTCTTGATGATGAACCACACTGGCTGGTTCGAAACGTGTCAGCTAAATATACTTACATGTGATTATCACCGAAAGACTTTATATACATTTTATGGATCACGTAAGCAAAATTCCTAATATTAATATGTTTAAAAAAAATATATTAGGGATTGAATTAAAAGAGTTCTAATAGTTAATTAATTAATGATGATAATTAAAATAAATCATCCAGAGTTAAGATAATGTATTTTAATTAATTATTTCTTTATTATTATCATTAATTAATGATACTGATGCAGGAATGAGAGGGTTGACAGGAAGGAAGCAATAGTTTTTAATTTTCTGGTGTTAGCAGAGGTATCCAACTTCTAATATCCCACCATATTTGTTGAGATTGTTCGGATGTTTTATGATCTCCAGTGCCTCACTCATTTTCCTCTTATAGTAATGATTCTCTTTGGAGATTAATTCCATGTCCTCCATGCATATATGATGGCTCGTCTTCATAGAGTGATCTGCAAGAGCTAAAGATTTTATTCTTCCATTCTTGATGTTGGAAATGTGCTCATTGAGCCTAGTTTTGAAGGCTCTTCCAGTTTCCCCAATATAACACTTACCACTTGAACACTTGATTTTATAAATTCCTTTTTGTTGGAGGTGATCCAATTTATCTTTCACCAATATCTTATTTTGTCTGATAGTATCCAAGGGCTTGAACAAGGTTGCTATGCCTTTATTTCTAAGAATTCTGGCTATTTTATCGGTGACACCCTAGATGTATGAAAGATATGTCTTTCTAATGGGGGTGGTTTTAGAGGACGATGAGGTGGGATTGGTGGAGGATCTGGATTGGGAATTTTTTATTGCTTTATTGATGTCTTTGAGTTTGTAGTCAGTGTTGACGTAAACCTTCTTTATTTTTTCTATCTCTTCTTTTACATGTTCCTTGTCATAAATTCTTTATGATCTTGTGAAGAGTGTGTTGAGAACCCCTATATTTTGGGCTAGGTGGTGATGTAAATCAACATGGAGGTATTTATCTATGTGTGCCTTCTTTTTGTATACTCTGTCACCCAATGTTCCATCATTTTTCTTAGAAGAAGAATGTTGAGAAATGGAATGCAGTTGTTATCCTTAGTCTCCATTATGAATTTAATGTCATTAGAAATGTTGTTGAGGTGTTTAAGAAATTTGTCAAGCTCAAAATATCCATGAGGCTAGTCCACACCAGTGTCGTCAACAAACATTCTCCAATACTTGGGCTTGAGAGGGTAGTTTTACAAGGAAATATTTTCAAATATCTCCATGTAGAGGTTGGATACTATGGGGGATAATGGTGACCCCATAGCCACACATGTGGTCTGCTCAAAGAATTCACCTTGGAAGGTGAAGAATGTAGAACGTAGACAAACTTCAGTAAGCTTTGCAGTCTAAGGGTTTTCCACCTCCTTAACAACTTGGATAGCTTCATTGAGAGGAACTTTAGTTAGTGAAAATTTGTTTTACATTAAAGCTTACAATCTGATATTTAGGCTCTAATCTTCTATCCTTGATGAATTCTACATATTGATTGGAATATTTGATATAGGATTCAATATTTCCAGCAAGAGGGGCAAGGGAATTTACCACATATTTCAATAATCCATATGTGGGGGATCCAATTGTGTTTACTATGGGTCTTAGGGGAACATAATTCATGTGAATCTTGGGAGCCCCATAAATTCTGGGGATGATCTCGTTGCTGGGTAAAAGGCGCTTCTTGATTCCTTCATCAATATTTGATTGCTTTATGGATTTCTTGACTTCCTTAATAATGCGGGCAATGGGGTTATCTATGATATTTTTATAACTGTTGTTGTTGTATAAATGATATTTTATTTTGGAGACATAATCAGCTTTGTTCATCACAATTGTAGCTCCTCCTTTATCATATTTTAGAATGAAAATGTCTTCATTGCTTCTAAGGCTTTTGAGAGCTAGCTCTTGGCCTCTACTTAAGTAGTTTCTTGGGGGATTTTCTTTCCTTAAGAAAAATGGGTAGTCCTTCCTAATCTGTTCCTTTTCTTCATCCCTTAAATTTTGAATCCCATCCTCTAAGTTACATATAATTTCTTCAGAGGGAATACATCTGGGGGATATTGCAAAGTTCAGACCTTTGTTTAGAACTTCAAGTTCAAGGATATTAAGATCATAAGAGGAAATGTTAACAACTTTTTTTATTTTTTTTTAACGTTGTGTGAATTTTGCATGGGGAGGTTACCACATGGCCAACCCATGCTAGATATTAGATAATTACCCATTTTATTAATTGTTATGTAATTATTATTGTCATTCCCCTCACGCATGCTATAATTATTAACAATATTCACCGTTGTGCCGGAAAGTTTGTTTATTATATTATTTTCCATAGATGTCATAGACAACTAAGTGTTGTTCGAATTATTAGTGTTGACAGAAATATTAGGGTTACGAAAATTAGCTATTGAATTTTGACTACACATTGCTAATTTGATGTGAATATATTCATTTAGTCGGAGCCAGAATGTCATTTACGCTGGGGACTAGAGGGTTTACATCTTGCATTGGAGTGTTTGCGAGGGTGTTACGTTGTGTTAATTCAATTTTAAATGAGTCGAAGCATTAAGTTGGAGTGTTGGTGAGGTCAATGTTTGATAGAGTTTCTCTGAGGGTGTTATGATGTGTTAATTATGTGTTAAACGAGTCGAATCGTTTAGCTGGAGTGTTAGTGAGGTCAGTGAAATTCGATGAAGGGTCTGTGAGGCCTGTATCATTTGAAAACTGGGCAAGAACACCAGTTTTGTATTTGCTGTAATGTGTAATATCACTGAGGGGAAATGTGGAATTTTTGATCATGGGAGGACCTGTTTTTCCTCCATCGACGATAATGAGTTTGGATTTCACCATAGTCAGCTTGAGGTTGTTGTTGGTCACCGACTACCGCGTTTCCAACTTGCATAGTTTATTTTCACGGTTGTCCCTAGTTGTGCAGAATTATTTTTCTAACTTTAATGCAGTGCTTGCATTAATGGAGGACCACATAAAACAAATAAATTGTGAAATTTTAAGGTGTATTTTGTAAGCCTATGTGGATATTTTATCCAACACGAATCAAGTTCTTCAGATTTCACTTTGAACTAGGGTTATTCCAAGGTGAGTGAATGCTCTATATTTATGGACATTTTGAAGTCTCTGTTACATATCAGTGAAGGATGGAGTGATATTGAAGTCCCTACAATGTTTAAGAAAATTAAGATCAACGTATCTTCTCTCAATCTTAACCCTGAGCTTTTCGAGAGAACAAACCTCAAGCCATCCTTCCCTTTTGTACATGGAACTTAATGTTTGCAGAGTTCTGTGGGGTGGATTCTGTGATATATATTTCAGAAGATGCTTCGTTATATAGATATATTTGAATATCGACGTTTCGAGTTTACAACAAGACCCATCGTCAAGACAAAGGTCAACAGAAGTAGATGAGAAGGAACATTATAAATATAGAGGGACAACCAAAAATAATAAAAAATGGCTAACTGAATGAGATGTTCATTTTTTAAAACTTTTTATTATTTTATTAATTCTTCAAAGTGTCCACCTTTACCAGCAACACATTTTTGTCCTCAATATTATCCCTCACAAAGTGATACTGAACATCAATGTGATTTGTCTTTGAATGATAAGAAGGCTTCTTTGCCAAGAAAATTACAGTTTGGTTGTCATAGTCTATCCTTATAGCTTTATGTATCAACCCCATACTTGAAAAAAATCTCTGCAACCAAACTTCTTCCTTGCTTGCATGAGTGATTGTCATGTATTCAACCTATGTAGTTGTAAAAACCACTAGAAACTTTCTTTTGGTCATCCAACTGACTGCTCCTCCAAATAGGTTAAACACATACCCACTTGTAGATCTTCTCTGATCTAGATATCCAACCCAGTCTGCATCAACAAAGCCAAATATGTCCAAAACTTTGTCTTTTCTTGGTCTTCCTTGGTATCACAAACCATAGTCACTAGTGCCACACAAATACCTGAAAACCCACTTCATTGTTATCCAATGATCCTTCCCTGGTTTTGACATAAACCTACTCAATACTCCCACTGCATGTGTAATGTCTAGTCTAGTAAATAACATTGCATACATCAGGATACCGACTACACTTACATATGGAACAGGAGACATGTCATCTTCCTCTTCTTGTGTCTTGGGACACTGTTCAATATATAACTTTACACCTACAGGAATAGTAACCTTCATCAGTTTACTATCGAACATATTAAACCTATGCAGTATTGTCTCGACATACTTCCTCTGGTTTAAACAGAGCTTCTTCTTTTCCCGATCTCATTTAATTTACATTCCCAAAATATGGTTTGTAACACCAATATACTTCATGTCGAACTTGGAGGACAATTTGGTCTTAAAATCCTGGATAATTTATTTTTCATTTCCAATCGGAAACATATCATCCACATACAATACCAAATAAATAACACAGTCATCAAATAATTTAAAATACACGCAGTGATCCACTCTGCTTCTGGTGAAGCCAAGTTCCCTTATATATGTATCAAATTTCTGATACCACATCCTTGGTGACTGTTTTAACCCATAAATATACTTTTTTAATCTGCATAACAGTTATTTCTTACCCTTCACCGCAAAGCCTTCAAGTTGCTTCATGTATATCTATTCTTCTAAATCCCCATGAAGAAATGTTGTCTTGACATCCATTTGTTCTACCTCAAAATAAAAAGAAACAACAACAGATAAAAGTAATCTAATAGAAGCTACCTTGGAAATAGGAGAAAAAATATCACCAAAATCAATTCCCGACACTTGCGAATAACCTTTTGCTGCCAACCGAGCTTTGTATTTCTCCACCTTACCTTTTGCATTCATATTATTCTTAAACACCCATTTTCTGCCAATGGGTTTCCTTCTAGCCAAAAATTCCACCAAATCACATGCCTCATTTTTGTGAATGATATCATTTCATCAACCATGGCCTCCTTCTAGAGTTTTCCGTCCTATGAATCCATTGCCTCCCTGATAGTTATGGGATCATCATCAATGATAGATAAATCAGAATTTGAATATAAAACAAATGGAATATACCTTTATGATTTCCTTCTTTCTCAAACTGATCTTCTCAATGATGGAGTTTGAGGCTCTTCCTCTTTTGATTCTTATTTTGTTGTAGATTTTGATTCTTCCTCCTTTAGCTCAAACTTTATCTTCTCAAGTTCCTTTGGTAGGACTTCATGTTTCATAACATATTTCACCTCTCTAAACACCACATCTCAGATTTACACAACCTTCCTTGTTTATGGGTTTCAAAGCTTATAACCTTTTAAACCATCCTTATACCCAATAAAGATGAACCTTTCATATTTACTATCTAACTTGGTTATTTTATCCTTTGGAACATTTACATATGCATCACACCCAAATACCCTCATATGTGAAAGACACGGTTTCTTAGCAGTCCATACCTCATGTGGAGTCTTATCCTCCAACATTGAAGAAGGTGATATATTAACCAGGTAACATGCAATCTCCACTGCCTCTGCCCATAATTGTTGTCCTAACCCGACACCGTTGAGCATGCTTCTTACCTTTTACGTCAACGTCATGTTCATTCTTTCGACAACTTCATTTTGCTGAGGTATGTATGGAGTAGTATTTTGTCGTGTTATACCACACTTCTTACAGAACTCTTCAAATTCCTTCTTGCAAAACTCTCCACCATTATATGTCCTCAACACCTTTGCCTTCTTCTCTGTCTGGTTTTCCACCAGAGCCTTAAATTCTTTAAACCTTTCAAATACTTCAAATTTCTTCCTAAGGAAATATATCAATGTATTCCTTGAGAAGTCATCTATAAATGATACATAGTACACAAAATTACCTATGATGGAACTGACATAGGTCCAAACACATCACTATGCATAAACTCTAATCTTTGTTTCACCCTCTTAGCACCAGAAGGGAAAGTCACCCAATTATGTTTACCCTATACAAAATTTTCACATAAATTAAAATCCAAAGAGAAATTAGACACATATTCTACCATAATATTACCATGAAGTATTTGAAGGCCCTTCTCTCCAATAATTCCAAGCCTTTGATGCCACAACATGGTCTTTTCTCCAAATACCACATGGTTTTCAGCTCCACTTTCAAGAACCATATAACTGTTTCACCCATCAATAACAGTGCTACCCAGAAGCTTGTACAGATTTCCAATCTGAACTCCCTACATCAATACCAATTATCCCCAAACCTTCTTGCAGGTATCCTTCTCTAACACTATTTTTACACCTACATCATCCATCTTGCTTATAGAAATCATATTTCTTGCCAATGCAGGAATATGGATAGCATTAGGAAGTGTTATAATCCTTCTGCCTTGCAACTTCAAATTGAATTTTCCGCATCCGACGATTCTGGCCTTCCTATCATCCCCTAGGAAGACATTACCACCATCATATTTCTCATATTCGCAGAACCACTCCATATGGGGAGTGAAGTGAAAGGATGTACCTGAGTCAATTAACCATGCCTTATGATCTACATGTGTACTTGAAGAAGAAGTACACATCCCCACCTTCATCTGAGGTGGTTTTCGCCTCTGTAGAAGGAGCATCATCAGATCTTGTTCCTTTCTCAAGAGCTTTAGATCTATAGTCCTTTTTGAAGTGTTGTTCCTTTCACATTTCCAACAACATTTACAAGTTTTCCTGGAGATTTATATCTCCCTCTAGATTTAGATCTCCCACTCAATAGGGACTCTTTTTTTTGGGGGGGGGGAGGGGGGGGACCATCCTCATATAGAAAAGGCATATCAATTCTGGCCCTCCACATTTTTCCTTCTCATCTCCTCTAACAGTAAGGATGAGACTATTTCAACAAAATTCGAGGTAGTTGTATTGATACCTATTGCAACAACCAGACTCTATCCCAAGATATGGTAGAGAGCACATAAAATTGATGCACTTATCTTCATCTGAAATTTTAATATCAAAAAATAAAAACTGGCTTACCACATTATTAAAAGCATTCAGATGCTCTGTCACCAGGGAAAATTTTAAGGACAAAAGTTTATCTTAATGTTTAGAAACCTTGGCGAATCTTACTAGTCCCCAATATGTAAATTGTAAATTTTTTTATGATATTTTTGTAAAAATATTTAGGTTTCTAATTATTTTATATTAGTATATATAAAGTTTTGGCGATTTTAATGGTAAAATAATTTTATAGTATAAAATTTGAGCGAATCAATTTTAAAAAAAATGGAAATTGGCGAATCTTTTTTTTGGAAAAAAACATGGAAAATTAGCCAACCTGTGAATATTAGCCCCTAGAATTTTCCCTGTCTGTCACCGAGTCTCCATCCTTCATCCTTAGGTTATACAAATTTTTTCGTGGAAACAATTGTTCACCAGAGACTTAGATTGGTACAAAGTCCCTAACTTGTCCCACAAAGCCTTCACCGTAGATTCCCCTGATACATTCAACAATATTGAATTTGAGATACACAATCGTATTGTGCTCTCTACTTTCCGATCCAACTTCAACCAGTCTTCATCTGAAATTTTCATTAGTATAGTCCCCGAATCTACTACAATCCACTGATATTTATCCACCAACAGATCCTCCATTTTTATCTTCCACAACTCAAAAATCTAACCATTAAATTTCTCGATCTCTATCTTTCCATTGGTCACCATCTTCTTTCACCGCAAGAATCAATCTTGCATATATCCCACTGAACATGGTCTACCAAAACCCCGAGAAAAAACCCTCAGCAGCAAAGGCGTCCTCTTGAAGCCAAAAAAACTCTGACACCAAATATATATTTTAAACCTGTACAAAAATTACCTACAAATGAATACTTAACACTGAAAATATACAATGGCGAGAACATAAAACATAAAACAAATATACAAAAATATTTTCCCTTGGATCCAAAAACCTGGACTACCAGATTTATTTTTCATTATATTCCTTTCAATTTTACAACACATATACATACATGTCGAAGCATTCATAAACCCCAATCCATTTAACCCTGGATTAGAACATAACCGTAGTTTCCTTGACCAGATCTACAAAATACCATGGACAGAAAACCATCACACCCAAAAACATGTGCAAGACCAGTGCACAAAACCATATGTAGGTTCTCCCACCTAATATAGGGTCCAAAATTTTTTTCCTACGGCGCTACCCCAGACCCCATGCATGGGGGCTTCCATCGCCCTATGACCCCACCCCCTGCACGTGTAACTAGTCATGGAAAGAATATAAAACACACCGAACATGTACTACACTTATTGTGTTTTTTTTTTTTCTAAGTTAGGCTAATTCTATTAGATCATATGAAACAAAAGGTTACAAGTCGCATCTTGAGGAATGAAAGGGCTCAATCTAGAGGGAAGAGTCCAGAGATTTCTATCAAATACTGGACTGCCCCTAATGGGGAAACTAGTCCTTAGAAGTCCAAAAGATACTACTGCCCATGGCGGGAAACCAACAGGAACAGTTTTCCGAATTGTACAACAAAACCAAAGATAAGAATTTTTAAACATGTGCAATCCATGCAGAGATGAAAAGAAAATCCTATGGATGACCTGCATGCTTATCACTGGAGGCTGGAAGCTCTTCGAGGATCCTGCACACATAGCCATCCTCCTCCATCCCTGTGCTCAACGTGTGTGATTTTGGTGGCTAGCGTGTTGAAGTAGGGAAACCCGAGTTCACCACGTTGTCAGTAGGCTGAGGGAATTCATGGTGCAGAGAGAACCCGCCTGAATTCAGGTCCAAAATTTCACCCACATCTAGTTCTGGGTCGCCACAGTCGTTGCCTTCTGAACCACTTGAGTCGTTGCTGCCACTGGTAGCGCTTTGCACCGAAAGGGCTTTCAGTTTGCGAGGGTGAAATCAAGCTCAGGGGAGATGGTGGAATTACAAGCACGTTTTTTGTTGCGAGGGGTGGATAACAGCGGAGCCGAAGTTGGGAGCTGCAGGGAAAGTGAGCATTCAAATTGACAAGGGGAGAACTAGCAAATTCATTCCAATCTATGGAAAGGTTCAGCTCGCGGCCACGGGAGGGCGAGAGGGGAGGGAAAGGAGGGCAGGGAGGGCGAGAAGGCTGGCCATGCCCACCAGCTCTCCGGCATCTATGCCTGTGACGTCGAGGCATAATTATCCAGGGGGGCGAGTCTCTTAACCAAAGGGAGACGAAAGCAGGCTTCCTGGGAGGGAGACGACCAAGGAGCACTCTAGTCTTGGATGAGCGAGAGCAGTGCACCTGAAGCCGAGGAGCGAGAACAGAGAAATGCACAGAGAGCGAGCAGGCTGGGATGAATGCGCAGATGAGAGCTAAGGTGGTGGTATTAAGGGCCATGGCTAGCAGCATTAATGCTATGCAGGCCTGGTACATCGACAACAGGTTGGCGGAGGGTGAAGTAATGGTGCCCTCATGCCAAGTTTTATTATGAAGCCCCTTCCAATGTCTGAGCACGTGGAGCCGCCAAGTGTCCTTCCTCATGGCGGCCTCATGGAACCTCTTCACTCTAATTTTCACCCGCATCCAGGGACTATACTTATTGTGGTTGTGTACGATATTGTTAGCATTATTTCTTTTGCTTTGCAGGGACAATGTGTTATTTCACTAAGCATTAGTGTTAGAATTGAATCTTTGCGCATGACGGGGTTTGTGTGGGAGATTTCATTGTGTGAAAATTTTATTAGGACAAGGTATTTCCGTGAGAACGAGCAATGCATGTGGAAATTAATGTTAAAATATTAGTGTCAATATGTTATTATTATTATGTTTCATCGTGTAAATATCTGACTGTATGGAATATGAGGTATGTTTGTCGATTTCCCAAAAAATTCTAATACTTTTACACATTTCCTGGTCATATGTTTACGGAGGAAATGGTATGTGCAAGAGAGCGGGAAATATTATTATGTTTCATTATTTGAATTACGAAGTTTGTGCAGGGGAGAAATTACATAGGACAGGGTATTTGTGTTATATTGGAAGCATATGCGTTTTCTATTGGCGATTAAAAAAAAAAAAAAAAAAAAAGTTATGTGCAAGAGAATGGAGGGTTTCATGAGTGCTTTGGTTGCGTTATTTCCCTGAACAGGGTATGTGCGTGAGATTTCATTGTGCAAAGCTTTGACTGTGAAGAATGATTAATATTGTTAATTTCCATTGTGTGAGATGGTGCATAAGGCATTGTTTAACTATTGATGTTAATCTGTGAGAGGGAAGGGGGACACTACACAGGTGGTTGAACGAAGATACTTTACAAATTTCTAGATCCTATATTGTGTGAATGTTTACAAAGGACATGGTATATCGTTGTTTGGATTTTTTACTTTGCAGAGTATGAGATATGTGCGAGAGAGAAGTTGCATAGAGATTTTTATTTTATAGCTATGGATATTTGAAGAATGACTAATATTGTCGATTTCCATTGTGCGAGGTGGAGTATAAGGAATTTTTAAACTATTGATGTTAATTTGTGATATTTTTTTTTGCGCTTAGTGGATAATTGGGTTATATTTGAGGCATATGCGTTTTCTATTAACAATAAAAAATATGGAAAATGGGGTATGTGTGGGAGAGGGTGGTTTCACGAGTGCTCTGAAATGTGGCAAATATGCATTTATGTTATATTGGAAGCATTTTTGTTTTCAATTGGAAATAAAAAAATGGAAAACGAGTTATGTGCGGTAGAACGAGGGGTTTCGTGAGTGCTTTGGCTGTGTTATTGCTATGAACAGGGTATGTGCGAGACAATTCATTGTGAGGAGCTGATGGGATATGTGTGTTGATTTATAGTAATACAATTCCTTGTTCTAGTGTTTAGAAATTCAAAGAAGGATTTACATGAAGTTATTCTAAACTTATTTGCTTTATTAAATCTCCTAGGAAAAATTTCTACATATCCTCAATATCAAAAGCAACGTGAGATTCATTAACTTGTGGCTTGATCTAAGAAGGGGGGAATGTTGAATATTTTCTAGATTTATGATATATTTCAAAATACATTTTTAAATTTCAATTGATCCTAAATGAAATCTCCAACCTATGTTTGTGTGTGAGATAACTATGCGGGAGGGTAAGTGAATGTGGAAGTACAAAATTTTTCCACATTAATATTGTGCTTGTTATTTCATATATTGATTGTTTGGCATAAATCATAAATCAAAAGGTCTAAGTTTTATGAGGATTTTTTGATATATTTTTAATAATAATAATAATAACAACAAGAAATAAATTTCTCTTTATCCTATGAATCTTGAATCAAATGTTCTAGGTTTTATAAAATTGTTGTGGCCTAATTTTAACACATAATGTGTTAATAGTTGCATTGGCTAGGTGTTGATCATGCATTCTTTTTTTGGGGGATGGATACTTGTTACGAATGATATTTCTTTTGTTATCATAATCGATATTCATGTTCTGAGAATTGTTTTACTTGTTAGCATAAGAATTGTATACAATATACGTTTCCATAAACAGATAGAGATTTTACGATATATGTATCATGTACGTTATGGCTCATTTGTTTTGCGACTCTATACCTCGTTCATATATAATATTTTTGGCTGAATCGGTTATATCTATATCATTTTACTTATTTTCCTGTACATTATTTATGTTGTGCTTGTCTTTGAGCAATAGTTCATAGTGAAATTAAAACACTCTTTTGTTTTTTTTTAAACGTAATTTCTAAAGAAACAATGAACATGCATGTTTTAAGCATGATTGTTAAAGCATTGATGGATAAGCATTTGTTTTCTATAGAAAGAAATGGTCCAAGTGCAATACTAAGACATCGTAATCTATTTCGTTTGAATAATTCTGCATAAGAGGTGGGAGATTTCCTATTCGATAATATGTGAACTCTGTTGCATTTTAGATACATGTATAGAATTGCGTGGAGGAACAATAGAACATTTCATGAATTTTTTACATGAAGGAAAGACCGAAGCCATAATATCTTACGAAGAGAATTGAGTATAGATGCATTAATACATATGCATGATGTAGATAGCCTGAATGTTTACTTGGAAATGATGACAAAATCAGCTTCACATACTATCGCTAGAGGAAAGAGGACTTTGGGGAGACATATTTTGTGTACATTAGTTATTGAATTCGCTGAAAATTCCCATAAGACTTTGGTAAAAGACAACAATGAAAAATTATTTGCATTTTAATTCATATTTGTGCAAATAAAGTTATGAAATATTGTTCCATGATGAGAGTTAAATTTCCGGACATTTCAAACCACTCATTTACAAGAAAAAATGTTCGATGGGAACGGATAATGAACCTATAATAAATATAATAACATGCGAAGAAACAAAACATGGATGGGTGCAAATAGATAAAATAATGGGAAGTTATATGGTTAAGAGATTTTCCAGATTCAAGAGTATTCCTGGTGTGTAGGAATATAGAGGGTAAGTTCCGTAGATCAAGAACCAAAGGTCATCGCTCACAAACATATCACAAATAAGTACACCAGTATAATCACATGGTTAAAACCCTCAAAAAGGGAAACAATCCACGACCTGAGCCAACGTGGCCACTTCAGGCAATTTATTAATATAAAAAGAAAAGTTACATATGTTTCCCTCATAGAGATCATGGACCAATCGGGTGTAAGCCATGGATCAAGTGTCGTTAATACTGAGGAGAGAGATAACTGTCGAATCACTACAAATCGTGACCATCGGATTATAAGTTACAAATGTACATGGTAAAGAAACACACTTTACCTAACTCTACACTAGACTAAGTTATTCTTAAGTATTTCCTATGTGTCGGAATATCCTAACATCCCCCTTAAGAACAACTTGGGATAGGATTGAAGGATTTAAAAAGGTGACACAAAAGGAGAAGGAAGGAGGCATTAGAGCCTATCGCCCTTAATGACATCTTTTCTGAACTCCAAGCATGGATCAAAGTTTGGTAAACTTCGATTCTGTGAGAGCCTTTGTAAAGATATCGACTACTTGATCATTGGTTGGACAATACTGCACTTCAAGAACATGATCATGAATGAGATTTATGATGAAGTGTATGTGGAGTTCAATGTGTTTCATACACTGATGCTGAACTGGATATTTACATAGCTGAATGGCGCTTTGATACCATGTAGGAATTTACAGGATAAGTTCTGTAGATCAAGAACCAAAGGTCACCGCTCACAAACAGATCACAAATCAATACACCAGTATAATCACATGGTTAAAACCCTCAAACAGAGAAACATATGTAACTTTTCTTTTTATATTAATAAATTTCCTGAAGTGGCCACGTTGGCTCAGGCTATGGACTGTTTCCCTCTTTGAGGGTTTTAACCACGCGATTATACTGGTGTACAGATTTTTGATCTGTTTGTGAGCGGTGACCTTTGGTTCTTGATCTACGAAACTTACCCTGTAAATTCCTACATGGTGAAGGTTGTTTTGAAACAATATGACAATTGATGGAGAATTAATATGATGTTTCCTATTTACGACGCATATTTGCATAGACATTTTGCAAGAAAATAATGCATAATGATTCATTTTCATTACACTATATATAAAAATACATGGATGAAAAAGCAATTACGCGATTTCCTAGAATAGCAAATTGGCAAGGATACATTAGACAAATATAAATTCCATATGAAAAAGGGAAGATAGATGACGGTCTTTTTTTAATGACTGGATACAATATATTTTCAACATAGCTATATGCATATGGTCTGATAACAGTCTAGCTATTGTGTCTGAATTCCGTGCATTCCAGGAAGACAGACCGATATTCCATATTATGTAATTTGGTATGGCTACAATTAATTTGCATTATGAACATCTCAAATAAATATTGCAAAAATACAACATTCCATGTACTATTGAAATAGTTAACGAAAAGAAATTTATAGAAAAAATGAATAAAAAACATAGCGACATTAATATGCCTGACTTCGGAAACATCAACGTAAATTAAAATCACATAGAAATTGATACAAAATATGTCAATGCAAACAAGAAATCTCAAATATCAATGCATATAATAAAAAAACATATAAGAAACAAGGATGTTTTCGAAACAAATATTCTTAGGAAGCTATGCAAGCCATTAGATTTTAGCTCTAAGAACATGAACATTGATGAAAATCTTATGATGGAAGAAAAAGACCACATTCTTCGTTGCATGAATTCAAAAAATACATGAGAATAAAAAATTTCATTGAATCAAGACGAATTACTAGAGGATGGAAATGATGAAAGTCAATACAAGATAGCATATTTGCTAATGAAAAAAAAGTATTGTCACAAATATTCGATTACAGGCATTAGTTGAACAACATAATTTTAATAAAACACAAGATGTTCCTGTTTATGTCTATGTAATTTGTAATCAATTTTTTTTTTTTTAAATATGTCATAAAAAAACAAATTAACCATGTGTCGAAAATTAAATGCATATGCAAAAAATGCAGAAAGGCACTAGACAATGACAAAGTTATCAAATTTGCAGTTCCAGAGCAAACTAGTCGTAATAGAAAAATTTCTATAGTAAAAAAAATTATGAATTGGAGGAATGGTTGATATCATTATAATTACCATTTTTGCAAATACGAGAACTTGGACAATGTTTTAGAAAACCATAATTGACATTGACTAGTGGACTAGTCAATGTACCTGCTCTAACAACCCCGATTCAAAATATACTCATAATTACATCAATTTATATCATTAATAATCAACACACAACTATGCAACTGTTTAACATAGAAACGCGAGTAGAGACGACTTACTTGTATCTATGATTTTCCTTACTTGTGATTTTGGAGTTGAATTCTCTTTGAATTCTACTAACCACAACAAATATTTTGGGGACGAATCTCCACCCAAATGTAGGCTCAACTCCACATAATCTTTCTATAGCCGGCCACCCCTGAGCCCTCAATCAATGTACTACTGTGAGAGAATCCTTTTTCTAAGAATACTTTTCTCCCAAGAGAATTGATGAAGGAATGGATGAATCTCATCCTACTCATTGTTTATTAAATATACCAAAAAACAGAAAGGGATCCACATGCACACATTCCATGTGTCAACATCCCAACTTTTATTTATTTGTTTTAAGTTTTACTTAATTTAATATTTCTCTTAATTTAACTCTTTCTTATTTTATTCCTTTTTACTTTTTGTTAACTTTACTTATTCTTACTATTTCTATAGTTTACTTATATATATATATATATATATATATATATATATAGAACTCAAGTTTATTGTTTTATTTAATATTATTATATTCTCTTCATTATTTATTATTTATTTACTATTATCATCTTTTCTTTATTATTTATTATTTATTTATTTAAATTTTAATATTATATTATATTATTTATTTATTTTTATTAGGGGGTATTACATACTCTCCCTCTTTAAGGAAATTCGTCCCAAAGTTAAGTTGAATCATTTAACATTTTATTTTATTTAGTTATTTCTTTCTTAACATTTTCCCCACACCCTCTGTTGAACTAGTATACCCAACAGGCATCGAAAGTTTCCACAACACCCAGGAAATCCCAAGGAATATCTGTCATTTTTCCCACTTTTGGAACCAGGCATAAGCCTCATCGGTCTATACCATAGGCTACGGTTATCCCCAAGGCTCGCACCAAGGCTTAGACCTCATCTGCCCCAAGGCAAACATCCGTTCCTAGTACTCAATGACTCTGGGCATATTGCAAGGCTCACCCACTCCCTCCACACTCACTAAGTTAAAAAACCCCAAGAATCGAAGTCCTTAAACCCTTATCAAACTTCAACATCCCAATACAATATCAGGAAATTGGCCTAAAATATCAGACACTTGACCTCCTCCAGATGGTTCCATAGCCCCTTAAGAGTTATCCATCAAGAGCTATATAAGACAAAGGAACCACTTTCATATGTAATGTTGATTGAGTTTGTCCCTAGATCATACGGTGTTACATATTCTCCCTCACAAGTATGGGTTCCCACGATATCATTAAATAAACCGACCCTCTCATCCCAGTTGTGTATTTCTTGTCAATCACCACATCTCAACATACATCTAATGCATTAGCTATAACATCATAGTATCATATAAAATAATCAACATGTCAAGTTTTGCATTTCATCATGAGAACAAAACATCATTTTTATCACCAAATTTTGTTGTCATAAATCTACATACAAATACCACATGCTTCACATCATAATATCCTCTTAAGTTATAACATCAACATTCAACATCAAAGACATATCATCACATAATAAACGAACCACATGTCAATATACATCATATAATAACGTCAAAATCCCTATGCATATCATATTCATAATAAGCATTCAACATCTTATCATAACAAATAAATAAATAAACAACACATATGCATCATTAACCTCTCATCAAAACTATATCAACTTACCACATACCATCACATCATGAGAATCATCTCAATACAAATCGATTATAGAGAAATAATGCACTATAAGCATTATTTTCATGAATCAATTTCATTTTCTTATATAAACAATGAATACCAACCATGAAATAAGATTATTCAGCATCCATCTCGGATCTAGGCTATCTCACCAATATTGTTAGTGTCATGTTTTCATCAAGATACCAATTATTTTTGTTATAATTTTTTCCACTTCTTTCAACTAGTAAGTTGACCATTTACACCATAGGTATACTCATTTTAAGTACATCATTAATTTTAAATGAGCCTCATCATCTTGAGCCATAATCACTCGTCATGTGTTCTTCATTCCTCAAGGAAATTTAGTGAAATTCACCAATAAGATATTACTCGTTGCACAATCATTATTTAAATCATCAATATCGAAATTAAAATCCTTTTGTTTTACATCAAGCACTTTTGGCTCACTGATTCCAAGATTATTGTATGCAATTGTATACAAACACTAGGTCATCATGGTTTAATTTTCTATCATGATTATTTCTCTTGCACAAAGGATGGTCAATCATTGGTTATTTATACATCAGTTGGTACTTATTTTTGTTCACCTTTAAAATATTTTCTTATCTCATTAAGTTCTTATGGTAGATTCACCCTTCTTCAAGTTGGACAAGAGTGTCTTCCACTTCCATTTTTTCTCATTAAATACTATATTTTACCTGGAATTATAAATACTTAGAAACACTACTACCATTATTGTTTTAAATGTGTGGTGTTATGTGGAAAAAACTTCTTTTAATGCTAAGGAAAAAAACCTGATAAATTCCCCTATGTGAAGTTTTAGTATATCTTCAACCCCCTCATTGAACATTGAGTGCAAATCCATCGAGTACAATCTCTATTATTTGATTCTCACTTCTATTTCCAATTTGTACATAATTATTCTCAATGCGTCCTTATGGAATTTCGAGAAATATTCCTTGTTATACTTCAATTGTTATCTTTCACCATTTAAACTTTAAACATCATATTAAACCAACTATGATTATTCTAGATCATAATTGCAGATGTTGACACCTTAGGACTATGTGAGTCACACTATGACCCTCCAAGTCGTTCCCCATCACCATCCGTGTTTCTTGTTCTATGTAGTCTCTATCTGTAAGAAGCATTCCCTTAAAAGAGAGAAACTTCTTCCCTGTCATAACATAAGTTGGCCATGGCTTTATTACAATTTCAGGGTTCAACCTTTCACTTCAATTTCATTCACTAGGTATGGACTCCAAAGAAATTGTTTGAGCTTTAATCAACCCTTTTTTTCCCTTTTCAATCTAATAATTTCCATATTGTTGTTATTCAATGGGGCATTCTACCTAACTATTAATAAAATTTGACTAGGTGAGATATTATTTCCTTTTTTCCTTTGTGCTCAGGTGTTCCCTCTTTTCCCATTGTCTTCTTGCATAAGTATTGATTTGGTCTAGTTCCATGATACCATAAGTAGTGTATCAAGGTTTCCCTTACCATTTTTTTTTTGCAAGTGTTGGTTGACATAGTTCTTTTAATACCATTATTCCTCAAAGCAAGACAACTCAATAGAAATTCATTTATGAACTCAACCACTTATAGTTCAATAATCCTCTAAATCCATCCTATTTATTCCTAGTCATTCACTTCTCTCTACGCCATTAAGTCATGACCCTTAGGTTGGTTTTCCATTAATTTACTTTTCTCAAAGTTGCGAAAATGATCAAATATAATCTCATCATTTCACCTATCCTTTAAAAAATATAAGACCAATGGATTTCTATTGGCTTATAATTATAAAAGATAAAATTTAGCTAGCCTTAGTAATAGATATATCAATTTATCTTACAAGTTTCCTAATCCACACTTGGCCATTCATACTCATGAAACTGAGATCAAAACAAAATTTTTCTATTTTAAAAAAAATATCAATTTTAGTAAGAAACTATATTAACTCTTTCATTTTTTTTTAATAAATATTTATATGCATCATAAAAGTTTTATTAAAATTAAACTTTACTGTATAGTAATACATAACATTAAAAATTCTATATTTAATTTTATTTCCATGATACCCAAATAAATTCTTTATTAATAACTCTTTACACTCAAGAACCTACTAACTCAAAATTTTAACAAATATTCATACAAATTAAGGCACACTTCTAATAAATAATACAACTTAGCTTAACAATTCCGTATATATATATATATATATTACTAAGCATTATTATTACCTCCACATGTGAAAATTTCAATTCTGAAATTCTACTACAGTTATAGATTTATTTCTCCTACTTATTTTCACAGTAAGTTATTTACAAAATCCTTCCAGTAAATTTTGAAATAAACACTACTAAAGCTATCACCAAGTACATATAGAGAAAGAACAGCAATATGCAATCACAAGAATCAAACACAATGATACAATTATTTTTCGACAATTGTCCCCAGAAAAACCCAATGTGGGAAAACCAGTGCAGTAGATGAGGGTTTATATATTAATCTTCATCAGCAAATTCGTTACAAGGAAATACTGGCAGAAAAATTGAGAAACTTCTTCAGAAAACACCTGAGATAAATTCTCTCCAAACCTCTGGAGAATTTCTGATAACTGAGGGACTCACTAGCCCTCACTGCATCACCCTTGCGTGTCTCTCTACATAGAACCTGCATGAGACTACGTCACTATAGTGTGAGCCCTCTGCGTTGCTCCCCTATGTTGCCTCTCTACCCTTCTACTTCCTTCTTCCCTTAAGCCCTGACACTGTTGATTCCATCTGCTTCCTCTGCCCTGCAACTCTCCCTATGAAATCAAATTCTATTTCTTCATAATCGATTTCCCTCGTGTTACTGAATGTATGCCCAACTTTTTTTCCAAATGGCCCTTAAGTCTTATTTTATAATCTTCTCACTAACAAATTAGCGACCCGGATTAAAAGGCTAATCAATGGCTAAGATTAAATCTTGACCTCATCTACGTTCTCTAGAAGATTCACACTATGTTTTATTAATACCTATTAATTATTTAATTTCCGTAAGTTTAGACTTAGGGTCCTCATTAAAATAATTAATTCTTTCAATAAAACATTAACTGAGTGGAATTTCCACAGATGATTTTTGGGTTCTTTAGAATGTTAATGTACAAGCCTCCTCACAAATTTTGTGACTTAGATCACTTTCTGATGCACTCTCTCTTAGCAAGGAAAGTGTTCTAAATTTTTTCCTGTTTCATATTGCTCTGACTTTGAAGCACCCTCTGCGTTGTTGATGTCTGGCTACTGTTGCCCCTCATATTTGTGTTACTTCCTTCTGTACTGCTGCCCATGAAACTGCCAGTATCACTGCCTCATTTGTACTTCAAATCCCTCTCAATTCTATATTTGTCCACTTCTACTACTGAAATGGATTCTTGATCATCCCCATCTTCTCTCTGAAGTAAACAAACTTTGTCTTTCCTAGAGCTTTGGTGAGGATGTCTGCCACCTGTTCTCCTCTCGGAGTATAGTGCAACTATATAGCTCCTTGCTGGACACAGTCTGTGATGAAATGACACATGATGTCAATGTGCTTCAACCAATCATGAAACACAGGATTCTCAGAGAGCTTGATGCAACTTTGATTATCACATAGAATGTTGGTTGCTTCCATATTTTATTTGAGTATATTCACAAGAATCTTCCTAAGCCATATGGCTTCACACGAAACAATGCTTGATGCCATATATTTCATCTCAGTTGAACTCAGAGCTACAGATTTTTGTTTCCTGCTGCACCAGGAAGTCATTCCTATTCCTACATTGAAAAAATACCCACTGGTAATTTTCTGATCTACTGAGCTTCCAGCCCAATCTACATCGGTGAACCCACTTAGTTTGATGCCATTGCAACGAGTGTATCTCAATCCAAGCTCGATTTTTCCCTGTAGGTATTTGAGAACATGCTTGGCTACTACCCAATTTTCCCTCCTTGGTTTCACCATGAACTGACTGAGGGTGTTGACAACATAACATATCTCTGACCTGGTGTTGACCAGATACACTAGGGACCCTATGAGTGGTCTATACAAGATAGGATCGGCCTCATCATCTTCGGACGTATCAATATTCTTCCAGTTGGTGATCATTGGAGTAGCCATGGGTCTACAATCCTGCATCTTGAATCTCTTTAAGATTTCTATAGCATATCTCTCTTGACCAAGGAAGATTTCACCCTTCTATTGCCAAACCTCCAACCCCCAAAAATAATGCAACGACCCTAGGTCCTTCATGTCGAATTTTGCAGCTAGGTTCTCCTTGCAATCCTTAATGAGCCTAGATGATTCTGTCAGTAATAGATCATCTACGTACAACACCAGTATTGAAGTATCATTCCCTACTTTCAGATAGTAGATATTAGGATCTGTGTCTCTCTTGACGAATCCCATCTTTTGCAAGTAACGATCAATTCAACCATACCAAACTCTAGGGGCTTGCTTAAGTCCATACAAGGATTTCTTAAGCCTATACACATGAGTCTTCTGCTCATGCATCTCAAAGCCTTCTAGTTTTTTGATATATACTTCTTCTTCTATCACCCCATTCAAGAACTCAGTCTTGACATCCATCTTGTGAATCTCCCACCCCATCTACGCAGTAAGGGGTATCACGGATCTAATAGAAGTATATCTGACTACTAGGGCAAATGTATCTTCATAGTCTATCCACTCCTTCTGAGCATACCCCTTAGCCAGAAACCTGGCTTTATATTTTTCTATACTGCCATTTTTAGCATATTTTATTTTGTAGATCCATCTCGAACCCACAAATGATTTGTCCTGAGGTCTAGGAACCACTTCCCATGCATCATTCATCATGATGGAGTTGTACTCTTCCACCATTGCATTTAACCACACCTGATGTTGAACTGCCTCCTGAAAACTAGAGGTTTCACCAACTTGAGCTACCAAGGCTTGGTATATGTCTGGTTTCATTCACTGCCTCTTCTCATTACTGGGAGCTCCAGCAAACTCCTCTACATCCCACATAATTTTTCGTAATTCCCTACTCATCCTACCATTGGTAATGGGTGGATCTACCTGCTCCTCCTCCTACAAATCTTCTGGAGATGAACCCCTTAGATCCCCATGCCTTGGAGAAGCACTCGTGCTAGCCTCTATTGGTCATAGTGGTTGGACTAGTGGATCATCTTCATATTGTGTTGCGAAAGGCATCTCCTGGGATTTTATGAAGGCTCTTTCCTCCATGAACGTTACATCTCGCCGCACCACAATCTTCCTGCTATCAGGAAAGTAGATTTTGTATGCCTTATAATTCTCTCTATATCCCAGCAGATATCCCTTTTCCGCAGTCTTATCCAATTTCTTCCTCTTCTCATCAGGTACATGGAAGTATGCGATACTACCAAAGATCCTGAAGTGGCTTACTTTTGGCTTCCTACTAGTGAAGACACTTTCTGGAGTGATCTTTCCCAATGCGTTGTAAGGAGTAATATTTTGAACATATAAAAATGTATCACAAGCTTCATCCCATAGAATTTTGGGCATGTATTGATCATCCAACATTGCCCTTGCAGCCTCCACAATAGTTATATTCTTCTTTTCTATGATTCCATTCTGCTCTGGATTATACGGAGGGGTCCACTCTCTTCTGATGCCATCCTTTGCACAGAACTATGTGAAGTATTTATCAATGTATTCTCCACCATTGTCTGATCACAATTATTTATCCACTTTCCTATTAGATTCTCAACCAGAGCTTTAAACTACTTGAATCTATCAAAGACTTCATCCTTGGTCTTCAGAAAGTAGATACAAGTTTTCCTGGAATGGTCATCAATGTAGGTGACGAAATATTCGGCACCACTAAGAGCTCCAGTGGACATTGGTCCACATATTTCCTAGTGTATTAATCCCAACACTCTCTTAACCCTATTGCTGCTCCTCGGGTAGGCTGCCTTGGCGTACTTTCCTAGTACGCACCCTCTGCAAACATCATCTCGCTTGGTGCTCAAATATGGAACTCTTGTGACGGTATTCTTGAGAATTCTGAAACCCCCATGGTGTAAGTGCCCCATTCTCCTATGCCATAGTTCATTCAAATCCTTCTCCTCCTTTTTTCCTATTAGTTCCATTGGAGATTTGAGCTTCAACTTATACAGTTTCTTGCTCCTAACTCTGATTTGTGCCTTCTTCTTCCAACTCAGGTGTTTGGCATATACTCTTTTTCCAATGAAGTAAACGTCATAGCCCTTATTTTGTAGTTGATACACTGAAAGTAATTTCATCCCAAACTAGGCACATGCATCACATTGGTGGCTCGAAGCTTATTTCAAACTTTAATTTGAAATACTACAGTGCCTTTTCCCACAGGAGTACACTTTGCCTTATTGCCCATGGTGATCTGAAAGTTCATCTGCTCTTCTCGGTAGCTTGAGAAACGTTATCGTACTCTCGTCATATGAGCAGAATCTCCACTATCAATATACCATACTTCTGGAGAGGCAGATATTGATATACAAGCGAACTCTTCTTCCAGTCTGGGAGCCAATATAGAGATGTTGTGATCCATCCCTTCTTTCATGTTTTTCTCTGGAGAATTGTGTGAACCCTTCCAAGTTGTTGTTGCAGCAGCTTTTGGACTTAGTTCCATTGTAGGGTCTCCACTCATGTTACTCAATCTCAGCTCTGATACTATGTGAAAATTTCAATTCTGAAATTATACTGCGGTTATAAATTGATTTCTCTCACTTATTTTCACAATAAGCTATTTGCAAAACCCTTCCAGTATATTTTGAAATAAACACTACTGCAGTTATCACCAAGTAAATATAGAGAAAAGAGCACTAATAAGCAAGCACAATAATCAATCACAATGATACAATTATTTTTGGACAATTGTCCATGGAAAAACTAATTGTGGGAAAATCGGTGCAACAGATGAGGGTTTATATATTAATCTTCAGCAACAAATTATTTACAATGAAATACTAGCAGAAAAATTGAGAAACTTCTTCAGAAAACACCTGAGATAAATTCTCTCCAGACCTTTGGAGAACTTCCGATACCTGAGGGACTCACTGGCCCTCACTACGTCACCCATGTGTGTCTCTCTGCATGAGACTACGTCACTACTGCGTGAGCCCTCTGCGTTGCTCCTCTGTGCTTCCTCTATACCCTTCTGCTTCCTTCTTCCCTTGAGCCCTGACACTGTTGATGCCCTCTGCTTCCTCTGCCCTACAACTCTCCCTCTGAAATCAAATTCTATTCCTTCATAATCGATTTCCCTCGAGTTACTAAGTGTATGCCCGGCTTGTTTTCCAAATGGCACTCAAGTCTTCTTTTATAATCTTATCATTGACAAATCAACGACCCAGATTAGAAGTCTAATCAATGGCTAGGATTGAATCTTGACTTGATCTTCGTTCTCTAGAAGATTCACATTATGTTTTATTAATAACCATTAATTATTTAATTTCCCTAAGTTTAGACTTAGGGTCCTCATTAAAATAATTAATTATTATTTCAATAAAACATTAACTGAGTGGAATTTCCACAAACGATTTATGGGTGCTTTAGAATGTTGATGTCCAAGTCTCCTAACAAATTTTGAGACTTATATCACTTTCTGATGCTACAAAAATCAACACCACATTCCTTAAACTTTAAAGATAACGTCCAACTAATTATTGCATGTCCTTACATAATTAATTAATTGCTTATTTAAAAGTCAAACTTCCAAATATGATCTGTTGAGACTAATATTATAATAATATTAACTCTACTTAATCTCCAATCTTGGTGCATTAAGAATTTTAGATTTTTTCTATCTAAAATTTTACAATAATAGAGGACTAAATTGGTAGTTGAGAGTGAAGTTAATTTCATGTTATGAATTTAAACTAACAAAATTCACTAGTGCATAAATTTATGTAAGAAAAGCAGCTTCTACATTAAACTATTTAATATTTATGAGAGCTACACAGATATATAAAATAAAAAATATCCTTCTTTCAAAGTGGCTACACAAATGTAATATTTTAGCAATTCCATTCATATGTTTCGATTTCTTAATGTTCATCTATCAGAATTTAAGTAATCCAAATAACTTTACCTTTTCATTAGTGTTATAGTCTTCATTAATATTATGGCCATGTTCAACAGAATGAGATTTTTTTTGGTTTTTCCTTCTTTATCCCTTAACTTATTTCGTTGTAAGTGTTTCACAATTAATTTCTTTATCCAATAACTTTTCTTTTACGTATATCCACTATATCATAATATAAAAAAACAACTTTATAATAATATTATTTATTTTATTTACATTTATATATTTATAAATATAATCCATAACCAAAAAGACATAATCTAAATTAATTATAAAAAATAATAATAATAAATATTTGAAATTAGCTTAAACATAAATAATAAATAAATCCAATTTAAAAATACTAGAAAAGGTTAGAGACCAACTTTAGTGTCTCTTTACAAAAGACCATTTAATACCATTTGATTTCAAAATTAAAAAATTACATAAAATTATAAAATTAAAGCAGCAAGAAACAACGATGCACCTTTTCAATGTTAAAATCAAATACACTCAATGTATTTAGTCACAAGTGGGATAATAATCACTAAAAAAAGAAAATATGTGACAAGTGGAAATTAAGCAAAGATATAGTAAAAGTTCCTACTATATACAATCTATTATATCATAAATTATTAAATTCGCATATAGCTTTTACATTTACAAAATATACATGAAAATATTTCATCTTACTTTTTAAATTAATATTTTATATAGTTATAATAATATATAAATTATAAACTAAAACAATTATTTTGATTGACTTTCCAAATTTTATTAAGTAAACGATTTTTGCACTATTTAAATAAAACATAATATAAATTACAAAAAGAATGTAATTGATTCCTATATTTTTAAAAACACAATTCAATATGATAAAACACCTACTTTTAATATTAATATATAATGCATTAAATTAGTATATTTTATTAATAAAATATTTTATAATGTTTATATTCAAATTATATATTTTACTTTATTATATTACTATAATAATTATTTCAATTTTAAATCATTAAAATTTGCAAAAAATGAAATGGACTTCATTAATAATTATGGAAATACAAGAGGATGGCTGTCCCTTTTTAACCAGTGTATCCACAATTATTGGACACTTAAATGTATACTAGCAAAGTCTATTCTATTGTGAGCCTTCAGGAAATGGGAGGAGACCCACAGGTTGTTTCAGTTCTACAGGATATCAAAAAGGAAATTCAGGACATTCAAATTTCTCAACATCGTGCAATAGCTTGACTGGGAAGAATTGAGAGGCAACTACAAACTATGCATCAAGTGGACATGCTGGGCTCCAGTGTCAAAGACCCAGCACCGGTCCAGTCCTCAGATGACTGATTCATTGTTTCTCTTTTTTTGAAGTTTTATGCTTTACTGTTTTCTGTTAGACTTTGGTAGATACAATAGAATGGAATTAATAGTTTATAGGAGCTTAAAACTATATCAATACTAAATGGCATTTAACTCGTTAAGATGGCTGACACACCTGATTTTCTTTGAGCAGGTTGAGGCTATCGAGTTTTGATCTGTTACAACTTGCTTATATTTTGATAAATAGAAAAATATAAAAGTACTGCTAAATTTAAAAATAAAAATAAAAAATTGCAACTCACCCTTTTTAAAAACACAATAGCTACTACAAGTATTGCCATGTGTATCAAGCTTTTGCATGATTTTTTAATAATTTTATTGGCTAAACACAAACATGAGATTTTAATAATTTTATTTAGGTTACACTACACGACGGTTAATAATTTTATTTAGGTTACACTTTAGCAAAAAATGGATGTATGCTGTCAGCTATACCGGAGTCACATGCCACTTATAAAAAGCTATTTTCCAGCCAATCATAGAGTACTCAAACCCTGATGGGGTCAGAGCAGCATAGCAGAAATTTTCAGAATGGAGAATCAGAATAGAAAGCAAAGACAGAGAAAAAAATGGAGAAACAAAACAACACAGAACAGATTTCTATTACATAGGAGGACAGGCCTTGCTTGCCTTGATGCACTCAGGCAGAGGCAGGAATACAATTTATAGTAGCAGAGAAGAGCTAATTCTGCATGTGAAAAAACATATGGATACATTGTCAAGCTGAGCGGTGCGTTAGGTTCGACGCTGTCAGTGACGGCGTTGGTCGGCTAGGTTTCGGCACCGACATACGGCTTCACACTTAACATTCTCCCACTTGAAGCCGAATGAAGAATCTTGAATCAAGTCACACCGATACCTATCATGCCTCTACATAACTCATGCTTACTTCTTGGTAGAATCTTAGTGAGCATATCGGCAGGGTTCTTATCTGTATGGATCTTTTCCAAATATAACTGACCTTCCTCCAACACATGTCGGATCCAATGGTACCTTAAGTCAATGTGCTTGGTTTTTTAGTGAAATGTTGGATTTTTCGCCAAGTGAATGGCACTCTGACTATCACAATACAACACATACTTGTCTTTCTTGATTCCTAACTCTCCTAGGAATCGTTGCATCCACAACATTTATTTGCAAGTCTCTGTTGCAGCTATGTACTCTACTTCTGTTGTAGAGAGAGCTACCATTCTTTGTAGCCTTGACACCCAAGATACAGCTGCACCTGCAAATGTGTACAAATAACCTGTAGTGGACTTTCTGGAATCGATATCCCCAGCCATATCTGCATCTGTAAAACCTTCAAGCACAATATCATTATTACCAAAACATAAGCAATAATGACTAGTACCCTTAAGATACCTCAAAATCCATTTTACTGCTTGCCAATGTTGTTTTCCTGGATTGGCAAGGAATCTGCTCACAACTCCCACTGAATATGCAATGTCTGGTCGTCTGCATACCATGGCATACATCAAGCTTCCAACTGCTGAGGAATAAGGAACCTTGCTCATTTCTTCCTTCTCCTTGTCATCATTGGGACATAACTCAGTGCTCAACTTGAAGTGTCCTGCAAGGGGTGTACCAACTGGTTTGACATCCTTCATATTAAACCTGTCAAGCACCTTCTTGATATAATTTTCTTGTGACAGCCACAACCTTTTGTTTTCCCTGTCACGCATGATCCTCATGCCCAATATCTGTTGTGCTGGACCCAAATCCTTCATTGCAAACTTGCTACCCAAATCCTTCTTCAACCTATTGATCATATTCTTATCCTGCCCAACAATCAACATGTCATCCACATATAACAATAATATGAGGTACTTTCCTTGATCATACCTCTTGATATAGACACAATGGTCAGCTTCCAACCTGTGAAAACCATGTTCTAACATGAATGAATCAAATTTCTTGTACCATTGCCGAGGTGCCTGTTTCAACCCATAGAGACTCTTCTTTAACCTGCAAACAAGGTTTTCTTTGCCTTTTTCTATGAAGCCTTCTGGTTGCTTCATATAAATTTCTTCCTCTAATTCTCCATGAAGGAAAGCAATTTTTACATCTAACTGTTCACATTCTAAGTCTAAAACAGCAACAAGACCAAGAATGACTCTAATGGATGACATTTTGACAACAGGTGAAAAAATTTCAGTGAAGTCAATACCTTCCTTTTGGGCGAATCCTTTCACCACCAACCTTGCTTTATACCTCTCCTTATTTTTGTCACCTTCATGCTTAATTCTATATACCCATTTGTTTTGCAAAGCCTTTCTACCTTTTGGGAGATTTACCAACTCCCAAGTTTTATTTTCCATCAAAGAGTTCATTTCTTCTTCCATTGCTTTCTTCCATTCTTTACTGTGCTCAACTTTACAAGCCTCTTGAAAACAACTAGGCTCACCTTCATCATTCAATAGGATATAGTTTCAAGGAGGATACCTTTGTGAAGGCTTATGAGGCCTAGAAGATCTGTGAACCAACTATGGAGGTGCATAATCAGGTTGAATCTCTTGTAAAGGTTCCTGCAAGATTCCTTCTTCTTGGTGTTCATCACTTTCCCCTTGCTATCCTTCTTGCTCTTGAATTTGCTGCACATTTTCCTGCATTGGTGGGATGTCTTCATGCTGCTCTTCAAACCTGTCAATAACTTTCTTGACTTCCACCTCACCTACATTCCTCTTAAACATTTCTGACTCATTAAATATAACATCCCTGCTTCTAATAATTTTATGTTTGACTGGATCCCATAGACGATAATCAAATTCTTCATCTGCATATCCCAAAAAAATGAATTTCTTGGATTTATCATCTAGCTTAGTTCTATTTTCTTTGGGAATATGTACAAATGCTTCACATCCAAAGATTTTCAAATGAGAATAATTCAACTTCTTACCAGTCCAAACTTCTTCAGGGATGCCTCCATCCAAGACTGTAGATGGAGATCTATTTATGAGGTAGCAAGTTGTCCTCACAGCCTCTGCCCAAAAATGCTTGTCCAAACCGGAATTGGACAACATGCTCCTTAATTTTTCCATAATGGTGCGATTCATTCGTTTTGCAACACCATTCTGTTGAAGTGTGCCAGGCACAGTCTTCTCATGCTTTATGCCAAACCTGTTACAATATTCTTTGAATGTATTTGAGCAACATTCTCCACCATTATCTGTTCTTAGGCACTTGAGCAATTTGTTAGTCTCTCTTTCAACAACAACATGGAATTTATGAAATATTTCAAACACTTCACTTTTACTTTTCATGGGATAAGCCCAAACCTTCCTGGATGCATCATCTATAAATGTTACAAAATATGATGCTCCTCCTAATGACTTGATGTTAACTGGTCCAAACACATCTAAGTGTATCAATTCTAACACATTTTTCTTTCTGTCATGACCACCTCTAAGAAATGAGACCCTTCTTTGTCTACCATATATACAATGCTCACAAAGATCAAGATTGTAGGATCTCAAACCTGGTAGTAAATTTTTACCAACAAGGATTTTTAAACCCTTCTCGCTCATGTGACCCAAATGCTTATGCCACAGATCTGCTGAATTCCCTTCTCTTGTGACAGCAACCAAATCTGATACCATTGCCTTCAATGAATATAATGTTCCTGTCTTGGGTCCTTTGGCCACGACCAATGCTCCTTTGCTAATTTTACAGCCTCCTTTTCCAAAGCTTGTGGAATAGCCTTCATCATCCAGCCGCCCCATAGAGATCAAACTCGTGCGCATTTCTGGTACATTCCTGACCTGTTTCAACAATATTTCTTGTCCATTCTTCATCTTGATCTGGACATCTCCCACTCCAACAATACTGCAAAAATGATTATTCCCCAAATGCACTCTTACCATAATCACCAGGATTATATGCAACAAAACTATCTTTGCATGGGGTTACATGGTGAGATGCCCCAGAGTCAAGGATCCAATCAAAGCTACTGCTAGATGTATATAAACATGCATCCTCTACTGAAACAGTAAATAACACATCACCATCTATGACTACAGCAGTAGTCTCACCTTCATTTGCGCTGGATGACTTGTAATTTGCATTAGCCGATCTTTGATCCTTTTGTCATTTCTTCAAGGCTCTACATTCTTTCTTCATGTGCCCAGGTTTGCCGCAATGAAAGCAGATGATCTTGCCCCTACTTTACTTTGATCGGCCTCTCGATCTCGATCGCCCTTGTCGGCCTCGATCAATCTTTCTGCCACGATCAGCTAGAGCTAAAGCTTCTCCTCCCTGGTTTTCCACAATTGACTTGTGTCGCAGCTCCTCATTCATTAAACTGCTGCTGACATCATCAAACTTCAGGGTCCCTACAGGTGTTGAAGTACTCATAGCCACAATTAAATTTTCCCAGCTGTCTGGCATAGAACACATTAACAAAATAGCTCTAATTTCATCATCTAGAGTTATTTTAATAGAGGCAAGCTAAATAGTTATAATATTGAATTCATTCAAGTGCTCAGAAATTGAAGCACCCTCCTTCATCTTGAGATTGTAAAGCTTCTTCATCAAGAATACTTTGTTTGATGTCGTGTTCTTCTCATATAGATCATGGAGCTTCTTCCATAATCCTGTTGTCGTCTTTTCTCCGGACACATTGAAATAAACATTCTTTTCTAGATATTGGCGGATTGTTGCAATCGCCTTTCTATCTAGCTTATCCCATTCCTCATCTGTCATTGATGAGGGCTTCTTTGTTACACCCTCAATCGGAAAATACTGATCTTTTAAAATCAGTATATCCTCCATCTGTGATTTCCATAGGGAAAAATTAGCCCCGCTCAACTTCTCCATATCAGTTACTGCTGTCTCCATTCTTGATAAAATTCACACCCCAAAACATTGTACTTATAAAATAATAAATTTTTTTTTTTTAAACCAAAACATCAACCTCCTTTTAAAATTATTATTTTAAACCATAATTCCCTTACTTTAATGACCTTCCTTTTTCTTTTTAAAGTGTGAAATTTAAATTAATCATTATAAAACATATATAATGATTATAAAACATATAGCATGTTTTAAGAGTCCATCTCACGCTTAAGCACAAAACTTTAAAGTAACTTCTTAAATAAAATAAGACGTCAAACACAAACTTAAAGTGAACTGTGCTAATATATCACGTTTTATGCAAAGTCCTTTTCCTGCAAATGCTATGAGGTTGCCTAGGCCGTTTAAACAAATAAATACTTAATGAGTCCACGACCTTTATAACCAAATAAAAAACTTACTCAATGCACCGCTGCTTCCACTGCGTTAAGACAAAATCACACACTTCTCAGGAGTTCGAAAAAACTACTTGCCTATGCATCTATGCATGCAAGTATTTCATTTCTTTGTGTAAATCGACAATTTTATTTCGCAGGGTTCACACAGCATCAGCCTCAGTGTCTTCAACACTCACACCAGTCTACGCCACCCTCCAAACAACGATATTACTCGCAGCTCAGTCACTGTCTCGAACCAGCGACTCCACGTTTGCTCCAGAGCAGTCTCCACACTCCTTTGGCTCAACGCTGGTCTCCAGGACTAGGCTCTGATACCAGTTGATGGGGTCAGAGCAGCACAACAGAAATTTTCAGAATGGAGAATCAGAATAGAAAGCAAAGACAGACAAAAATGGAGAAACAAAACAACACATAACAGAGTTCTATTACACAGGAGGACAGGCCTTGCTTGCCTTGATGCACTCAGGTAGAGGCAGGAATACAATTTATAGCATCAGAGAAGAGCTAATTCTGCATGTGAAAAAACATATGGATACATTGTCAAGCTGGGCGGTGTGTTAGGTTCGGCGCCGTCAGTGACGTCGTTGGTCGGCTGAGTTTCGACGCCGACATACGGCTTCACACTTAACAAACCCCACGTTGCCCGCTATACCGGAGTCACACGCTGCTTGTAAAAAACTATTTTCGAGCAAATCATAGAGTATTTGAACCCCATGTTACGTTGAGGGTTCTATTTTTGTCTATTGAGAAAATTTATATGGGAAAAAGATTTAGGTAAAAAGAAGAAGTATTACATTGAGGAATTCAATTTTAAGTGTGATTTTCAACAAAAAAAAAAGTACATTAGAGCTAGCATTTCGTGGTGGGAAAAGGTTCTTATTGCTCAATTAAGAACCAACTCACATCAACTTCGATATGAAACATGACAGTGGAAAAGGCCTAAAGAAGCTTGAGAAGAACCAGTGTTTACATTTTGCACGTATGGGGCAATGGAATCTAAAAAACATTTCATTTTGGAATGTGATGCCTTCAAAGACATCAAAGAAAGTTATGGGAATATGTTAACGTCTGTTCCTTGGCATTGTATTTTCAGCGAGGGGATTGTTGGAAGGTTGGATTATCTCATCATCAATTTAAATAAGAATAAGATTGAATTGCAAAAAAGTAAAAAGTAGAAAACCAATGGTCTCATATACTATTTTTAGTCTCGTAAATATTAAAATATCATTTCATTTGACAAGTGCAAAAAAAACACCATAAATACATCATTGTCTGAAAAGATGAATTATTTATTATGCTTTATGTGGTTCAAATGCTTTTTGGAGTTCTTGCTTGTGGTGGTCTCCACCTCTTTTGTTTTGGAGTAGTCTAACTAAGTAGTCTCGACCTCTTTGATTTGGAGTAATCTAACTAGGGGGAGAAATTTCCCAAAAATTTCCAACCGGAAAGGAAAAAAAAAATCCGATTCCAGCGAACAGCACTTGTTTACTCCAACTTTGAAGTCCGTCTCTCCAGGAAACCAGCTAGCTGGCCATAAGTACACCCCACCATAGATCTGCCCATGGGAGGCGGTATACAATACAATGTACGCATTAATGGCACTCTAATTTTAATTTGAAAACCCCGCTGCAAATATGAAATTTGAATTTGAATTTATATACCCGCTCCACTGATGTTCTTCGCAGCTGATTATATACCCGCTCCACTGATGTTCTTCGCAGCTGATGCGTTTAACTGTTCTTCGCAGCCGATGCGTTCAACAAACAGAGGCCATTTTGGTGATGAACAAATTAGCCATGGTTTTCGTCGGACGTCAGATAAGTGAGATGAAGGGCACCGAGGTTTCTGCGGCTTGCAAACACGTTGACTAAATAGGCAGGGTGAGTTGTGCGGGACAAGAGAAGGATTCTTGGACCAAGATCAAGATCAGGATGTGAATCCATGGTGACAGATGAAGTGAATAGGGCCTGCCCTGTGAAAAGTCATCTCATTGAGAAGGGCGGATCGTAACAACTTCGCCCTCCGATTTTCCTATTTTCTAATGATGTGGAGGACAAATTAATGCACATCCTGCCGTGAAATTGATTCGTGTTGAGAGATAATTAAACTCTTCGAGATTTTGGGTTTGAGCAAGGAGAAAATGTTGTTTATAATCTACATAGAAAATTTCTTCGGCATACTGTGTATCTGTTTAAAGCACTCGACACTCTGGTTTCTAGTTTTTAGGATGATAATGATTATGAATTCAAGCTCAACTCATGAGGAGGTGTTGAAGCTTTTGTGTGGGCTCTGTGCCAAATTCGGGGACAACATGGTTGATTATATGAGCAAAGAGCCTTTGGGCGTTCTGGGTCAAATTAAAAGAATTTAAGGCATCCGCTCTTGGTTTTATGACTGGGCAACCGATCGTTCAGCAGTAAGCACTGGCTATTTGTGATGTTCATCCCTAAATACGTTTACCGGAGCCAGCTGTGGGATGGAGGGACGGTCGAAGACTTCAAACTTTTGCTGGATTTGGCCATAAGTGCTCTCTCAAAACATCACCTCTTCAACGATCATCCAAGCCTTCTGGAATTGGCTGACCAGTTAGTGTGTGTTCTCCTAAATTGCCAACAAGCTGAGTCCGTTCTTGCTACGGTGTTCAACTGTCTCACGTTATAAAACCATAAAATGATTCAATAAGGACTTTTTAGATGTATAAAATATTTTATCGTGACTTATTAAATAAATTTAATTTGTGAAACATGTATTCAATGAAGAACTCCCATTACAACCTTTTTCTTGTAAATCAAACCTCGGATTCATATTAAATTACTGTGTCTTTTTAAATTATTATTATTATTTTTAAATAATTTGAAATTATTTAAAATTGTTTATTTTAAATTATAGATATTATATGCTTTATTGATGGTGTAAAAAAATATTTTAAAAAAAAAATTTATAATAAAAAAGTGTTGTAAATTATATATATATATATATATATATATATATATATAATTTAGAGTTATCTTATTTCTAAATTCATCTCAGGTTAAGAGGTGTCAATTTTCTTGAAATATAATTTTTTCTTAAATTTTAAGTTTCAAAAATATGTTTCATATATCCACATTTAGATTAATTTAGTATAAAACGATTTTGATAGATTAATATAAAATTAGGTTGATAAATTGTTAAATTATGTACATGAATTTAAGTTGTAAAAAATATTAAACTTCTATTATTTCTAAAGAAAACATTTATATTTAAATGTCGAATTTTCACATTAATTTTATCTTTCTTAATAAATTAATTTATAAAATTATTTCCTTCTCAACTAAAACAAATTATCTCATATACTATATGCGATAACAATATTTATATTTTATGGTTTATAAATTATTTGTTCAAACCACAATTCTCAAAACAATTTATTTATTAAAATTGTCTTTCCATTATATTTTAACTATCTCATATACTATACACCATAACAATATTTTATGGTTTATAAATTATTTGTTCAAATCACAATTCTCAAAACAAATTGTTTACTAAAATTTCCTTTGCATTATATTTTAATTATCTCATATACTATATAAGATAACAATATTTTATGGTTTATAAATGACTGGTTCAGATCACAATTCTAAAAACAATTTGTTTACTAAAATTTTGTTTGCATTATATTTTAAATTTATAAGGGAACTAAAATTGTAACAATGTTTTATGATTTTTTTTAATAAATATTTTCATGTTCAATTTCATTATTAAAAAAAACAAAAAATTACTTCAAATTTTAATGATCAATGATTTGTCAATAATATTTTTATGTAAGAGAATATATATATATATATATATATACACTTGAATTTTGGATTTACTAGGAGTAATCTCGATCAAATCTCTTTATATTGTAAAAAAAGTTTCAAAAAGTTTCATCCCTCTTTTTGCTTGGTAGACGGAGAGTTAAGTTGGATTAGGGCTAGTGTATATATATATATATATATATATATATATATATGATTTTTTTCTTATTTCTTCCAGAGGCACTCCTTAGCCAAGTATGGAAGAGTTGTTGTAAGGTTATGTTATATAAATATTTGATTAGGTAAAAATACATAAAAATAAAATAAAATAATCAAATCGATAATTATAATTATTAACTAAAACATTTTGACTTGGTCAAATTACATAGAAATAAAATAAAATAATATAAAACAAATAACTAATAATTATAATTATTAGTTAGAGGAGTGTTTGGAAGCTAGAGAAGTAATTGATAAGCTAGAGGAGTGTTTGGAAGTAGTTGGATGCATGACCCCAAGCTCGCTAATATGGTCATGACTCTTCTTCTTTATGCTAACGATATGGTTCTTCTTGCCATAATCCATGATGAACTCGAAAAGTAGCTTAAAATCCTCCATCATTACTACTCTAAGATGTGTATAAATGTTAATACCGATAAGACTAAAGTCATGAAAATTAAGGCCAAAAATATTAACCATGATAATTTCATCTATGATAACAATTACTTAGAGAATGTCTCTTCATATAAATATTTAGGTATCGACATTCATCATCAAATGAACTAGAATTACAATTATAGTATTGAGAAAAGGATTAATGGAGGCTAGAAAGATTATTATGAGCTTGAAAATAGTTGTAAGTCGTCTAATCTTTGGGTTTGGGGTAAGAAGAAGTTCCTCTTTAGATTCTTGTCACCCATGTTAGTTTATATGGTGGTGATGTTTGGAGTTGTAGCATATCTAGATAATTGTGGAGGAAGATCGAAGTGATCCAAAAGTAATTTATAACCTACAACCTCAACATTAAAGGAAATAATCTTTATCCTATCCTCTTTGTTAAAGCTAGTATTTCCACTATTAAAATCATGGTTATGTTTAGGTATATAATGTATAAGAATTTGTTTGAAACATGGAAGCTAAGAGGTTCCCCAAAATCGCCTCTAACTCTAGCCAAAACCATTATCTCCAAGAAGATTGTTTATGAAAAATATTTAAACAAAAAAATGAAACTAAAATTTAATATTTAGAAAATAATGCCTGACATTCATTAAAATTGTGAAATATAAATATGCATATTAAAATAGGTCCACAACCTGCATTCCTGAAATGATGAAAGCCCTCTCTTGGAACTGTAGGGGTTTAGGGCACCCCTCAAAAAACTCAGCTCTAAGAGACCTTATGAATCAAGAAAAACCTGACATCATTCTCCTACAAGAAACTAAGCTAGGAGATCAAAACATGGAAAACATTATAAATAAAATGAAGAACTATACGGGCACTGTCATGGAATCCAAGGGTGCCTCAGGAGGAATAGCCACCATATGGAATCATAATGCATGGGAACAAAATGGAACTTCCAAAACTAAAAAATGGATCAAAGTAAATCTTCAGAATACCAAAGAGAACATTGAGATTACTTTGTACAATATGTATGGGCATAACCATTACAAGGACAAAGAAGCTTGTTGGCGCACTATGAAAGCATATTTAGATAATGAGGACAACAAAAATATCATCATTGGTGAGGATCTCAACTTGATCTTACATGCCAATGAAAAAAGAGGTGGTTGCTTCACTTCTGATCACTCTAGAGACCAGCTTGATACTATTATCCAAGACCATGATTTGGTTGATGTTATTCCCAAAAAATGTAAATTCACTTGGAATAATCGCAGATTCGGAGTAGGAAACAGAATGGAACGACTTGACCGTTTTATTGTGGATGTTCCTCTTATTTCTTCCTACTATGTTGCCTCTTCTTGTATCCTTTCCTCCTCAGCTTCTGACCATTACCCTGTCACCCTCTCCCTCGGTGATCATTCCTCCCTCTGTCCTCTTCCTTTTAAATACAACCCCCTCTGGAGTGAAGTCCTTGAATCCAGAAAAATAGTGCATCACTCCTAGTTGTAGCATGTGGAGGGCTCCCCTTCATACATATGGGAAACAAAGTTGAAGAATGTTTGAATGGCTCTTAAAGATTGGACCAAACTCCACTACAAGGAACCCGACAAAGCCAAAAAAGAAATCAAAACCAAGCTGGAAGCAATTCATAATGAAATAGATACTCATGGAGTGAATCAAGAAAATTTAAATTAGGAGAAAGATATTTATTGGAATTTGTATAAAGTCAATAGGAAAGAAGAGGAGAAGTGGAGAAAAAAATCTAGAAATATTTGGCTTCAGGCTGGTGACAAAAATACTTCTTTCTTCCACAAACAAGCAATTGTTAGAAGGACAAGGAATAACATCTCATCCATAATAGATAATGAAGGAAGAGTCCAAACAGATCAGGAGTGTATCAAGGTTGATGCCTTCAATCATTACCAAAACCTTCTAACTGAATCTGCTGCGCTTGAGGACTATTCATAGATTCTCTTAAACCACTTGCCAAAGCTAATCACGGAGGAGATAAACAACTCCTTTAAAAATGACATAGAGGAGGCTGAAATTCTCAACGCTATTTGGACTCTGCATCTAGATAAGTATCCGGGCCCAAATGGCTTCTCCATTAGCTTCTTTCGGACCTATTGGGAATTAATTAAAAATGATTTAATCAAAATGATTCAGTGGGTTCAAAGGAAGAAGAAGATTGGGGGTTTTACCAATTCCACCTTTCTCGCCCTTATACCCAAAGAAAATCGCCCCTCCTCCTTTTCCAGATTTAGACCCATCTCCCTTTGCAATTCCTCTTACAAAATCATCACTAAAATTCTCGCCACCCATCTCAAACCCCATCTCCCTAATCTCATCTCTGAAAATCAAGGGGGATTCATTTCCCAAAGGCAAATTTCTGATACCATACTCCTTGTCCAAGAAGCTATTCACTCGAGTATGATGCGATCAGAGAAAGGATTCATCCTAAAGCTCGATCTTGCAAATGCCTTAGATATGGTGAGACATTCTTTTCTCCTCTATGTCCTTCAAAAAATGGGTTTTGATTCTGACTTCATCTCTCTCATCAATGCCTGTATTTCTAACCCATGGATCTCTCCCTTAGTCAATGGAAGGCCAACAAAATTCTTTCAATCTTCCCGTGGTCTCAGACAAGGCTGCCCTCTCTCTCCCTTTCTCTTCATTCTAATGGCAGAATCCTTCAGCAGGGCCTTAGATCACAAATGCGGAGTTGGTCTTATCACTGGAATCAAATTCAGCAATGGATTCAAGAACATGAATCACTCACAATTCGTTGATGACACCTTTTGATGGGTGGAGCCACCAGCATTATTGCTCAGAGATTCAAATCTCTTCTTGAAAAATTCATACTTTACTCAAGAGGGCTGATAAACTACCACAAAAGTTGTATCTATGGATGGAATGTTGCAAATCACACTATCCATAATATTTCACAAATAGTTGGAGTCTCATACAAATTGAAGTGGACCTATTTTAATTACCTTGAGATGCCAGTCAGTGTTGGACCCCTGAAGTCTGAGGTATGGAACATCACAATTGACAAAATGAAAAAAACAGTAAAGTAGTGGGGATCCTCCTGGCTCAACATGGTTGGGCATTTGATCCTCCTAAAATTTGATCTCTCTTCCCTGCCATTGTATCACTTCACCTTGCTCAATTCTCCTATCAAAATAAATCAAAAAATTGAAGCAGTTTTAAGACAATTCCTATGGCAAGGAGGGAAAAATGAGAAGAAAAAATACAAAATTAGTCAAATGGAGGCAAGTCACTTAAAACTAAGAAAATGGTGGGATCGGTATTCGCATCCCAAAACTCCTAAACAATGCATTTGGGAGAAAAATATTGTGGTGCCTTATCAGTAGGCAACATTCATGGTGGAAGCAAGTTCTGGAAACTAAATATCTCCTCTCTTCCAGGAAAAATTCTTTGAACAAGATATCCCAAACATGCCTTGCTCCAGAATCTGGGCTTTATGTAAGAAATCCATTCCTTTAATCAGCAGAAACATCTCCAAAGTTCCCCAAGGTGGAAGCAATACACATATTTGGAATGATAAAAGTATGGGGCAATCTCCCCTCAATGATAGCCTGAGTATCCACCGAATTCAAAATTACCTCTAGAACCTTAATATTAACACATTAGCTCAAATGTCCAGTTGGGATGAGCATTCAAATGCCTGGACTGGTTGGGAATTTCCTATTATCCCCCCTTATCTTGAAGCTGATCTGATAAAGCTCAAAGCAATGCTTCATGGGGCTGCTCCTTTGGTTAAAGGAAGCCAAGACAGTTTATGGTGGGATCCCTCTGGGTCCTCCTTTTCTATCAAAGTTGCTTACAGTCATCTTCCAAAAGAACAGTTCCCCTCTCCTCAATGGCCCACTTGGAAGCTCATTTGGAAATCAGAAGCTATGAACCAAAGATAAAAAATTTCATCTCAACTCTCCTCAAAGGAAAGATCTTAACTTCAGACAACTTAAAAAAAATAGAGGCATTTATGGTCCCTCTAAATGCCTCAACTGTCAAAGCGATGAAGAGACAACCTTTCATCTCTTTGTGAGATGTCCTTTTGCTAAGCAGTGTTGGAATGATTTTACCACCTTCTCATAGATTGATTTAGACTCTAGCATCTCTGTCTCAAACCTGACAAAAAATTGGAAAAAAGAGCAAGAACATAGTTAAAAGGGTCTGGGACACCCTTCCATATGTGCTTCTTTGGAACATTTCGCTGGCAAGGAATTTTCCAAAATAAAAAACCATGCTCGAGGAAAGTTCAAAACAAGACTTGGAGCCTCTCTACTGAGACAATTCTATCCAAAATCACTGGTTATATCAATTCAGTGATCTCCAATCTGAAGAAAGAACCTTTCTGGGGCGATTTTTGGACAATCCTGGGCATTACAAATCCCCAATCATTCAAATTCCTCAAAAAGAAATATGGAAGATAAGATTTATAGAAAAAGAGTTTATCGAATGGCTGGATAACTGCAAAAGACCAGCCCTCTTCTTTGATGGAGCATCAAAGGTGAACCCGAGCATTGCTGGGGTTGGAGGTCTCATAAGGGATGAAAATGGAAATGTAGCGATCTCCTTCGAATGGGATCTCGGCTCTTTGACTAATAATAAAGCCGAAGCCTATGCTCTGCATAAAGGTCTACACCTGATAAAGAGCCAAAACTTTTCAAACACAATGGTGTTTGGGGACTCTGCTATCGTCATAAGCATGATGTTAAACAACTCTCAAACCAAAAACATAGCTCTTCACAGGATCATCAACAGATGCCGCATATTGATCAAAGACATGAAGGATCTCTCCTTTTACCACATCCTCAAAGTCAACAATAAGATCGCGAATAAGTTGGCTAATAAAGCCTGTAGTAGACCAGCCGAGCAAATGTACAGTCAAGATGGCCTAACTCTCTCTCCCCTACCATGATTTTCTTTCTGCCACCATATCTTTCTTGTTGGATTCTCTGCAAGATTATATCTAAACTAAATAGATTCTCTCATCCTTGCCAAATCTACTCTCCCGTGACCTTATCCTCTCGTTTTCCTCGCCTCAATCCTCTCCTCCTCTCAGCCCGCTTTATTATTCCTCCATTTCCTTGCATCGCCACTTTATCTTTGTGATTGTTCCCTTCAACATAGGCCCTCTCTCCTCCTTTCCTAGCTGCACGATCTCCTCGATACCTTTTCCACGTGTTCCCCTGATCACATTTCCATTCTCCCCATAGTCTTCGTTGCCCTTAGTCCTGCCAGTTTACACCCCCCTATTTATGTCTGCCATAATTTGCCTGACCTCTGTTTGACCCTTGTGTTCTTTCTCTGCCCATACTCTTCTCCACCCATTTTGTTGGCCTCAGCTCCGTTCACGGGTACCATGGCGCACAACGAAAAATGCTTCCACTGTGCAGATCTACAGTCAGAAATGGAGAAGATCCGAGCACAACAAAGGATCCTGGAAGACAGTTGAACACAGTTGAACTGGAAGACAGTTGAACACCGTAGCAAGAACGGACTCAGCTTGTGGGCAATTTAGGAGAACAAGCACTAATTGGTCAGCCAATTCCAGCAGGCTTGGACGATCGTTGAAGAGGTGATGTTTTGCGAGAGTACTCATGGCCAAATACAGCAAAAGTTTGAAGTCTTCGACCGTCCCTCCATCCCATAGCTGGCTCCAGTAAACGTATTTAGGGATCAACATCGCAAATAGCCAGTGCTTCCTGCTGAACGATCGATTTCCCAGTCATAAACCCAAGAGCGGATGCCTTAAAATTCTTTTAATTTGGCCCAGAACGCCCAAATGCTCTTTGCTCATATAATCAACCAATGTTGTCCCCAAATTTGGCACAGAGTCCACACAAAAGCTTCAACACCTCCTCATGAGTTGAGCTTGAATTCATAATCACTATCATCTTAAAAACTAGAAACCAGAGTGTCTAGTGCTTTAAACAGATACACAGTATGCCAAAGAAATTTTCTGCGTAGATTATAAAAAACATTTTCTCCTTGCTCAAACCCAAAATCTCGAAGATTTTAATTATCTCTCAACACAAATCAATTTCACGGCAGGATGTGCATTAATTTTTCCTCCACATCATTAGAAAATCGGAAAATCGGAGGGCGAAGTTGTTACGATCCGCCCTTCTCAATGAGATGACTTTTCACAGGGCAGGCCCTATCCACTTCATCTGTCACCATGGATTCACAACCTGATCTTGATCTTGGTCCAAGAATCCTTCTCTTGTCCCGCACAACTCACCCTGCCTGTTTTAAAAACCTGCTCAGTCAACGTGTTTGCAAGCCGCAGAAAAGTCGGTGCCCTTCATCTCACTTATCTGACGTCCAATGAAAACCATGGCTGCGAAGAACAGTTGAACGCATCAGCTGCGAAGAACATCGGCGGAGTGGGTATATGAATTCAAATTCAAATCGGCTGAGTGAGTATATAAATTCAAATTCAAATTTCATATTTGCAGTGGAGTTGTCAAATTCAAATTAGAGTGCCATTAATGCGTACATTGTATCGTATACCGCCTCCCATGGGCAGATGTATGGTGGGGTGCACTTATGGCCAGCCAGCTGGTTGCCCGGAGAGACGGACCTCAAAGTTGGAGTAAACAAGTGCCGTTGTCAATTTTTTTCCAGGCAATTCTTCCGCCTGGTTAGACTACTCCCTGTGGTCACCTAGTGGGTACAAGCTCATGTTTGTGAATAAACACATGTGAAGTAACGAACGATAAGATAAAGAATTTTTGGGTGGAAAGTGCTGAGATGTACACTGATCATACATACCTTTCCAAATCTCAACTATACCCCAGAAACTCCATTTGTAGGACTACTTTGCTTTTTTAATAACTTAAAATTAGTTTAACTTTATTATTATATATATTTTTTCAATTATTAAATAATTGTAAATTATATTATACTAATAACTTAAAATATCTTGTACAAAATTTACAATAGTATGCTTTCAAATAAGAAATGATATATATAATTTTTTTGTTTTAAATAATTTAGTTTTAAAATATATTTTTGTGGCCAAGACAACTTGGGTGTAGTTCATATTCATGGTAAACTCCTACCTCTATGGTTAACTTTCATACATAATTCCAAGAGTGACTTATTTTGATACTAAAACTAAAAAACACTTTAAAGTGTGTTTTCTATATATGGCATACACTTTCATTTAAACAACATAAGAATGGGGATAAGTAATTCTTTTTGGGCGTGGAAAAAATTGATATGGATTATTATATATAGTTTAAATTAAAAAAATCGTAAAGGAAAGAAATCTTGTTGTCTAAGATAAAACCCTTAACTTATACCTTGGTAGTGAAGTCATACCTAAGTGGTGAATAGGTAAAATTGTGATTTTGTCTTTTTGTTTTTATTGATTTTTTTTTTCTCGTTTTTAGCCGCTTCATGCAAATGATATTGGAATCCACGATTTCTTGAAAAATATTGGGTTGTGGAGCATTGGAAATACAATTATATACTAGCATTTGCACCCTTACTTTCGGGTGTAAAGCGCACGCCGAAAGCTTTCACGTTCAAAGCCAGTAGGTATGCTCCAGCTGCTTTTGTCTCCAACTATGAAATTAGTTGCCATCGCCATTTCAAATCCTAGCAGAAAACACTAGGCTAAGACACAAAGAGCCTCTCCACTGCTAAATCTTCTGCTAACAAAACCCATTTCTACTTCTGTTGTGGCGAGGGGCTCCACCAAATCGCTAACAACACCAGAAACAAAGGCGACTTCCAAGCACACAACCAGACAGCAAAACGAAATGGTGTGCGTGCTTACCTGGCGGAGACAACAAAATGGAACGGCTTGTGTGATTTCTTGGCAAAGACAACAAAATGAAATGTCGTGCGTGCTTACCTGGAAGATACAAAAAAATGGAACGGCTTGCGTGCTTACCTAGTGAACGAAGGTGAAGTACCCTCCCGTTACACCAGTTCAGATTATGTCAAGAACGACGAATCTGAACAGTGTCTCGAACATAAACCCCACAATAAAACGCCTTCGGCGTAATAAAAAATTACATGGGGAAGCCTGAGTTTAAAACCTCGCAGCGTTGTGTTATCCCTAAGCCATAAGTTATGCATCCTTATCAAACAAATAAACAAATAATCTATTAAACTCAAAGCCTAGAGTGATACTTGGCAAAATGTAATTAAATAAATAATTTATAACGAGCTATATGATGGACACTGAGTACGATGAATTTGAGTAATCGACATGGTGTTTGAAAGTGATTTACAAACCTTTACCTTTTTCTTTATTTTTATTTTGTTTATCTTAAATACCTCTCTCTTAACAAATTCCAAAGTTCTTCGGAAGTTTCCCTAATCTACTCTTAGTGAGCATTGTCCTATATAAAAGCTAAATAAGCTCTTCTATTTATATAAAGGGTAATATAATAATTTCAACAACTTCAAATTGTTTTAATCTAGATTATCTTAAATTTAAAAAAATATATTAATAAATCCAATTAAAAATTTCTCTGAAACTTTTACCTAGAGGTCACATATAGTTGAAACCTGGTTCTAATACCATGTGTAACAACCCCTATTTAAAATGTATACAAAATTACATCAATATATATGATTAATAACCAACACACAACTATTCAACTATTTAACATAGAATTTTCGAAAAAACACGAGTAGAGTCCACTTACCTGTATCTATGATATTCCTTACTTGTGCTTTTGGAGTTGAATGCTCTTTGAATTTTGTTAACCGCAACAAAGATTTTGGGGATGACTCTCCATCTTACCGTAGGCTCAGCTGCACATAATATTTCTACAATGGACCACCCTGGAGCCCTCAATTGGCGTACTACTAAGAGGGAGTCCTTTGTCTAATAACACTTTTCTCCCAAGAGAATGGATGAAGGAATGGATGAATCTCATCCTCCTCCTCGTCCATTAAATAGACCAAAAAACAGAAAGGGATCAACATGCACACACCCATGTGTCAACATGCCAACTTTTATTTTTTTATTTTAAGTTTTACTTAATTTAATATTTCTCTTAATTTAACTCTTTCTTGTTTTATTCCTTTTTACTTTTGTTAACTTTACTTATTCTTACTATTTTTATTGTTTATTTTTTTATATATTGATTTAGAACTCGAGTTTATTGTTTTCTTTATTCATTTATTATTATTATATTCTCTTCATTATTTATTATTTATTTACTATTATTATTATTTTTCTTTATTCTTTATTATTTATTTTAATATTATTTTATTTTATTTTATTTATTTTTTATTATTACTATGGGTATTACACCTGCTAACATATCTCGAATTCAAATTGTACTCCCTCGCGACATACATGAATCTAGTACTATGTTCGTCGCAATTAAAAGACATTTAGTGTTTAAAAGCATATTTATTGTTGCGCAAATATATGTTCATAAACTCATGAGGGCATTGACACAATTGTGCCACTCTATAGACTAAAGAATGTCAAAATAAACGAAAACTGGAGACAAGTCTTTGATCAAAACAAAGATGCATGTGCATGTGAAACAGATGCAGGTACAGAAAGCAGTGATGATAATGATTATTGTGATGCAGATCTGGTGAAAAAGACAATGTTACATGGATTTAGCAATTCATATAGTATTTATGATATTCGCAATAATCAAATAAACATTTCTCCGGGTGAAATCTATAAGCCTTTAGGTATATTCACAGATAAGTATTCAGAAGTGATGAGCTTTCCCACACAGTTTTACAAAAAAAAAATGATTAGATAGTTGTTGATGGTGTTGGATACCGCCAACATATAGGGGATTTCCTCGATGTGAGGTATTAATTAGACCTCACACCATTTGGTGTAAGAATCCCATTCAACTATATTGCATGGCCACCATTGCAAAGGTTTTAGAGGTACACCTTGGTTACAACACATGCACATGAGATCACAAATACCTCTTTAGGGTAGCAATTGTGTAAGCTTTGTGTGACACCAAATGTAGAATGCACAAGAAACTTCCACGGATGGTAAAGGAAAATGAGCCTCCAGTTAGGGAAGTAATAGTACTATCCTAAGGGAGACGCATGAGTGGAAAAGAGAGACTTGTTGATTTATCTACAAATTATTTCACAAGATAAATAACAATAATAAAAGCATAACAATACTTATTCAACAATATCCATATCTAAGTAATGAAATAGTTCATTAATCTTAGTATGTATTAAGCCAGCATATATCGCAAACACATCACAAATAATCTCACTATATTTACAATACTTGCATGAAGAAGTGTTGGCTCGAAGAGCTTATGATTATTAATGGAAAGTTCCTTGTACAATGTTACATAGAAGAAACACTAGATCTAATAGTGGAACATGAAGCCGTAACTTGTTTCTCTAAAAAATGATTTATCTCCTATACAATACAAGAGAAGCCAAGTCCAAACTCTAAGAAACCCATCCCCTTACTTGATTTATGAGGAGTTATTTATAGAAAATGACAATAACTTTTGAGCTTCCTCGTGAATATTCAACTTCGATGGCCTATGGGCTTCCATACAACTTTTCAAATTCTGCACATGATATTTTACATTCCGCATGTGACTTTTCACATTCCATGTGTCTCTTGGACTTTATTACATTTAACTTGTTACAAAAGACAAAATACGTATAAGAAGATGGCTAAAGGAGACAAAACTACTAATAGGACCAAATTCTTTCAAATGTACAGGTCATTTTCTTTTTCATGGAGCTCATTGATTTTCTCAATATATCGCCTCACTTCTTGTAAGATGGTTTCCCTACTTCTTATCTCTCCATCTGATCCCATTGAAGGCATGATCCTGTGTTTCTGTGTTAGAGACTCTATACCATTGTACAGTCGACTATAGTCAACAATAGTAATAATCAATTGTTCTTCAAGATGGATGTAATTATGATGGTGGAGTATTAGTTGTACTCTATCTACTTCAGTGGAAATCTTGTCCTTCTTAACCAATTGTCGCAAAACATCTAGATATTTGGTAGCCCATTCTTGGATTTGATCAACAACTTTGTTTTCCACCTTTAGATTATTAAAGACTTATTTTGCTTTCTTTTGTATACCAATAAGGGGTGTCACTACTTTGTGGTGAAGTATCTTTTAATCATACAATTGTGCCATGGTTTCCTCCATTGGCCCCAATTCCTCCTGTATGACTAAATGACATTCTAATGTGTTGAAATTGTGGGAAGATAGTCGTTGTTTTTCCGCAATGAGGTGTTTCGTTTTTTTCTTTGCTGCATCTAAATCCTTCCTTAATCATGCATTCTCATTCAACAAATACTCTGAGTTATCCTGTGTTGTTGTAGCAAAAGAAATATTTACTACCATGATTTCCTGAGGATTTCCTCTAGTGTTTACAGTTATCACCTTTTCTATGGACACAAAGATTGAATTCTGAGGATCATTTAGGAAGAATATTCTCCTTTGTTGCACGATACTTTCATTTAGTTGATTGAATGTGGCATTACATGCATCCATGACTTTGTCTTATGGTGGAGGTGTGATTCCCATCTCTTCAAATGGGAGATGGACACCTGTGAGAGGAGGTTATGTTGGAGAACCTGGTTCATCATTTATGGGTTGGATGGCATCATCTTCCTCCAATTATTCTTCTATTTCTCGAGTCACCTATTCTTCTTCCAACCTCTATGATGCTTCCTCCTCTTATGACTTCCTTCTTTTTTTCTTCCACTCTCCTTCTTTCATCATCTTCTTCATATTTTTGTTTGAGAAATTCATCTTTCTTCCTCTTCTCCTCTTCTTCTTGTTGCATATTTTCTTCTAGTTCCCTCTTTTCTTGTTCAAATTCAATAGATTCCTTATTCAATGGATCAACTCTCCATTTCTTGCTACTTTCTGTCGTCATATCATGCTTGATCTATTTCCTAGGAGCTATAGTCTTTACTTGAAAATTTGCTTGTGGTGCCTCCTATACCTATACATCTTGACCTAGTGGAACTTGGGGGGGGGTAGGGGGGGGGGGGGGGTGGGGTGGGTGGGGGTTGAGGGCGACTTAAATTCCTAGGTGTTTCTTTCTTAGTACATTATAAGGGCGAGGGCGACTTCAATTCCTAGGTGTGTCTTTCTTAGTAAATTATACCATTTCTTCACCTTTTCATCCTTTGTAGTGGTCATTGATGTGTACCCCAAAGTGAAGCCAATCCTATCACAATGTTTCTTGCACACTCTTCTGAGGTCATACCCATGAAATTCCTTGATTGCAAAGTGCAAGCGATCTAGTTCTTACATTTCAACTTCCACTGCATTCCAATCCTCAAAGGGAAAGTGGGCCAAGGGGATTTCTTCCTTCTATTAAGAAATTCTAACAACCCTTTATTCAATCAATAAGCAACTTCTTGCAAGACCACCTTATTAGTCACATATTGTGGCATAATATGAGGAGAAGTATGACACCCAAATCATATTATATATGTACCTTCTTGCATAGAAAACCAATCCACGATATCATGTAATCAATCCTTCACTTGGTTAGTCATGCATGGAGGATCAATCTCATATATCATCTGAAATACGACTATGAAGAAATTCCCTGCCAACCTGTCGTGTGCTCCCCTAAAACTTAACTCTGATAAAACCCTGCAATGGAAGTAAACTGGAAACTTATCCTGTGGGTTCCAACTCCAATAAATCCCTAGGAATGCATATCATGCACATATACCATCTAATAGAAATGATGATATATAAAACTCTAGTGCCTAATTGCTTCTTACACATGCTTTAGTCTTCCCAACATGACATTTCAACTCAAAAGAAAGTATATCTACCCAATTGAATATTTTTCCACGGGTATCAACCAAGTTGATAATGTATATCCAATTCTCTTCAAATACCTCAATTTTCTTCTTCCCATGCAACCTACAACACATAGTGATAAGGTATTGGTACACCTCCTTCAAAATCCTAGTTGGGTAAACTACGAATGAGCAGTGTCGTAATTTAATAGGCTCTCGACACCAAGACTTGATGATATCACTTGTGTCGAGATCAACCCATCTAATGTAGAAGTTGTTATTGGCATATTTTTGGGGCTTCATCATCTTTTAATAAGTTTTCATATCCTCTCCATAGTAGGTGGTAAGTTGACCACCACTGTTGATGCTAGTAAATTTCACCTCTTCCTGCAATGCCCACTTCCACGCACCTGCAATATTAATTTAATATATGACCAAGCTAAGTATGCAACATTAGCCATATGTAAAACTGCTCATAACCAAATTTTTATTCCTCACAACCAACTCTCATTTAATGGCATCCCAAAATACTTTTAAATAATATAATATAACTCTCACCTCTCCAACAATTCACACAATTTTCTCCACTTCAATGAGTTCATCCAAACTCAAATTAACGTTTTCATGCAAACTCAAAGAATTTAACATTACACAATATAATACAAGGAGTCATACGCAGAGCCTTTGGAAAATCTTGATTTCCATTAACAAAGAAAATTTGTACATGCATAACATCACGAGCATACCTTTCTCTCTTGGTGTGATTCCATATTCATTTGGCCATTAGCCTTGCCCATTGTTTAAAATGACAACAAGAAAATCCTGATTTAATTTTCCCTTGAATTATATTAGGAGAAATTGTAATTTTTCATCACATGGCAACTTGTACGAGTTAACTAAGTTAGTTTCACTTATTTGGCTCAATTAATTTGTGTTGAGGTCCTAATTTGAGTCATGTATAGTGATTACTAAATTTTAGGAGCCTAGGTTGAGTTTAATTTGAGTTGTAATAATTTAATTCAGTTAAACAAAGTTAAAGTTAGTTAAACTAGTTCCAGTCGTTGGAGGAACTAGTAGGAGGTCTAGCAGTGGGGTGCAATTTCAGTGTTCAACCAGTTAAATGATAAATCATCCATAATTAACTCATGCATGCACAAAATATGAGTTACCCAGTTGATATTGGAATTCAAGGGAAATGTACTATCATTTATATGATTATCCAAGTTGTATAGGTGGTGCATGCGATTAGAGAAAGACCTATAGGGATTGTCCTATTCAGGATGGGTATTTACCTAATTAATAGGGGTTTAATTCCTTGATAAACAACGCAAGGAAATAGGAGCTTGGAAGGAAGTAAAATTGGCTAAGTGTTGGCCAGAGTCAGCGTGTGAGGCAGTGAAATAGATTATGCTTGTGCAGAGATTTTTAGGCTTGAAAAAGCATTGTATTTCTTCTCTATTTTCTGACTAATGAAATACAACTAGGAAGGGGTTTTAAGCAATGGATTTCCCCTAGATATATCCTCATGTTATGTGTATTGATTCATGTCACATGTTTTTCATATTGCTTCTCAATCATGAATTTATTTTTGCAAATGAGTAGAGTATATTTGAGTCTTATGTTTTAGAAAATTACATGAGAAGTATTGAATCTACAATTAAAATTCTACATGGTATTGGAGCTAGAATCGTAGTAGAGAATAGAATTTGAAATTTGTGCAGGAGGTTAAAATTTCAATATCAGTGTTGCGAGCTTTCTCTAGGACTAAGAAGATGACTTCCACTCGGGCTCGAGTATGCTTTGGAGGGAACCACAAATTTTGTGGCATGGAAGATGCGCATCGAGGCAGTATTAGATGATAACGAGCTACTATATTACATCAAGCCAAATGTGGTTAAACCCCTAGCAACTAATGCCTAGGATATCTCTCAATGGAAAAGGATGTAGCTAAAGTGATGAGGATAATATTGGAGGGAGTTAGAGATCATATTGTCTTGAATCTCCATGTGAAATAAACTCCATTTGCGATGTGGAAAACACTAACCAACTTGTTTGAGAACAAAAGTAACCACAAGAAGATAACATTGAAGGACAAGCTTTGAAGCATCAAAATTAAAAAAGATAAATCAATTCCATAGTACTTGATCAAATTCACATAGTGTCGTGATGAACTTGGCGGGGTTGGTGTGACTATTCCAGAAGAAGATTTGGTATCTCTAGCTATGTTGGGTCTTCCTAAGAGCTGGCATAATTATCAGGATTTTGTGAATGCCATAGAAAATCTACCATGTTGGGAGCATTTATGGTTTGATCTCATGTAGGAAGAGATCAAGCGAAGCAATAGAGACAAGACTTTATCCAAGGTTGAGGATGAGGAGAACCATGCCTTGGCTAGAAATGAAAAGAAAGGGAAAGGGAAGAAATACCAATCCAAAGGAGATTCTGGTCAAGTGGGCAAGAATAAAGATATGTTGAATATCAAATGCTTTCATTGTCATGAGATAGTACACTATGCCACGAAGTGTCCACATAAGAAGTTCATAAATAAGCCCTTAGTAGGAGCGGCAGGTGAAGCTATAGCTTCACAATTCGAGTTGGATTAAACACTCATTGCATGCATGGTGACATCGGTGACGGGTAGTGTGTGGTATCTGGATAATGGATCCTCATTCCATATGACTGGAAAAAAAAAAATTTTTAGTGACATGGAGGAGAAGGACCTCCATATGCACATCGAGATGGGAGATGATGGAAGGTATAGCATAACCAGTATCGGTACAATTACTTTTCAAAGGGACTTTGGCTCCCCTCTCATATTAAAAGATGTCATGTATGTTCAGGGTCTAAAGAATAACCATGTACTACGGAACATATAGTTTGGAGAGTACATGGTTATTTTTGTAAAAGGGACAATATTAGTATATATGTTTATATTGGAGATATCTAAAAAAAATATAGATTGGTTCCATATACATATGTTGGAATGATGTATAGTTAGTTTAGAGGAAAAACTCAAATCATAATAGAGAAACTTCAAATCTGTTAAGTAGATATACTGCAGATTTAAATTAAGTAATTATGTTTTATGTATTCTCAGACATATAGAGACATATATGAAATGAAAAGAAAAACTATTTCAATTCCATATAAAAAGTGGTTACATATAGTACAATTCTCTTCTAGAGATGAATATAAATAACTGGTACTCTTTAAATAAAAATTATTTAGTACCATAGTCTTTTACAACTTGACTGAAATTCATCTCGTAAATCAAAGGAAAGTGCTACAGCATGCACTTTTGATATGAGAAAATATATTGATAAACATATTTCCAAAATCTGTATATGGTAACGACCAACCTAGTGAAATAAAAAAGTATGGGTATCCGATCTTCTGATGGAATTTAAAGAGAATTGTAGAGGAGAATGCAGAAGAGAAAATACCTGTGCATAAATACACATAAAAGGATATTAAAATAATATCAATCATAATAAATCAAATATGAGAAATACAATTTCTCTAATATACAATGGTTAAAGTATACTTGGCTAAGGAAATCAAACAGGTTGATATTATTCCTGTACATGAAAAAACAAATCAATTATATTCTGAAACCCAAAATAATTAAGGAAATTATAATAACCGCAATTTAATTAAAATTTAAGAGGGAGATTCTAATTAAATTGCAAATTAAATAATTTCTTACTTGTATGAGATATAGCACATGGCGTCATGAGTATCATGGCGAGAAAATCTGGGAAAAGAGGTTTTCCTGGATCAGAAAAGAGAATTTAAGGTGGAAGAATTTATAAAGCTAAGTTCAGACTGCTAGTTTATGTCAAGAAATTTCCATTCTAAGTATATTCTGGAAATTTAGGAAAGTGGAAAATACAAATTTTTATAAGTCATAGAGACAAGAGATGTATAAATATATATATTGAAATGAAAATCGAATGAAATGGATCAATTATTTTACCTTTGTTCCAGTAACTATCAACCAAGTTATAAATTGTCGAAGTTATATCTCATTATAAAAATTGTCGAAAGTGTATATAGCAGGCTGAAAAAGAAAACAGAGAAATAATGAACCTATTACCTCTAAGAATGATGGTCGATTCATATTATTGTGTTTTTGGTGGGAAAAGTAAAGACTCTAGAAAAATAAAAATTCCAAACTTACTGTAGAAGGAGAGATTTTATTCTGAACATTGATTGAGGAGAAATCATAACATAATTTCAAGTTATTAAAAAAATTGACTGCATAAAAAAATTATGAGTTAAGAGTCCAAGTTAAATTGTAAATATGTCTTTGTATATTGACAAAGCATATGGAATAATCACAAATACAGAGGCTGACATAATGGTTAAATTACAACGAATGCTATTGTAACTAGCATTGACTTTTAACCTCTGTAACGAAGTAAAAAAAAATGAATACCATCAATCTGTTGAAACTAAATTATAAAATAGAGGCTATACGAGTAATGATAAGAGGCAGGGAAATTCAAGGGATAAATCGAGTTTCCAAACCCTCTCTATCAATAAAATATGAACAGAGTTTAAACATATCTAATATCTACCCAATTTGAAGTGGTCTCTGAGTAAATTCAAGAGGGTTTGAATAGAAACCCTAGAAGACGTGTAATTCAAAATGGATTAACCATATAATACTATTTGGATGAAATTGCGAAACAAGTAATACGCATAATATGAAACAACGTAGTATGAGGAATCTAAAATTATCATGAAAGGGTTTACAAAGAAAAGTAAACTCGTGATATAAGCTTCCAAAACCTGCGAGGGATAATTACAAATGCATGAATTACCTCCTTTAATGTGGTTGGTTATTATACCAGCAAGGAAGGAAAATGCTTCTTCTATGTTACTCCTGAAAGCATACGAACATGCAAATTAATTAACCAGCAATAATCGAATTTAAAAATCGTAATTTTAATATGAAGGAGAGCAGGAAGAAACCTTACCTTCCTCACAATATTAAGAATGTGTTTTCTCCACAGCATCCAAAAAAGAGTGTACTCGTATGGACAGTCAACCCCGAGTAAAGATGAACAAATTCGAACCTCTACTCCAGTGGAACCAAGAGGAACTAAGATGCTATCCATACCACAACTAAAATTCGTTCATTGGTAAAAGAAAACAATAACGTTATTAAAGTGTATCACTGATAATTCATTACAAAATTATGCCATAGGAAGAATGAGAACCTAGTTCAGAAAAGAAAAATAACAAGTTAAAGCTTAACATATTTCTTACCAGAACCAAGAAACGCTGGAAATATTTCCATAGCATAGAAATATTTCCATAGAAACGTCGGAGGAGGGCCATATCGCAAGCATGATTACCTATGTAATTAAAAACGAATGCAATGGCACACAATTTCTGAATAGACCGAATAACCCAATCATGATGCAATTCGATTTGGGGGAAAAAATTGTGTGTTAGGGTTCGTAGTCATCCTATCTAACAGAAGTACGAGCGTTAAATAAAAACTCATATGAATGGTGAAAATAGTACAATGGATTAATGCTTGGGGAAAAATGAGGTAAAGAAATCCCAATGCAATCTCTAGTTCAAGTCATGTCACGTAGAGACATTAACTTTCGAATTTATACATCTGTAAGATATCAAACGGTGGTAACATACCATTAACACCATCAAACTACGAGGTATACACTATTGAATGTATTAATAATTAATTGATAAGATTATAGTGTTGAAACATATAACATAATATGCTTTAACATTAAATTGAGTTATATGGTTATAGTGTTTAACCATACAACTTGGAGGAGCGTTAAAATTATATTAATGCTCGAAAAATACAATATGGCATAACCTTAAGAAAGGGTTATGAGACATATGTTTAACCAAAACCATTTCCATATGTATAAAGACTAATACCACATAGAGTGGTGCAAAGGTAAAAAAATATAAAGTTTATGAGATAAGCCAGAATATCATGACAACGATAAAGTATTAAAAGATTTATAATGTGTTAATATTAATAACAAGTTTAACGTTATACAATACACTATAATGTATAGTTATGAAAATTTAGGAAGGAAACATACGTTTCAAAATCTTAACCATATCTTATGGAAATTCAAATATGGTATATTTTAATACCCAATACTACGTTCTGGGAATTTAAGAATAGGTATATGAATAGGAATACATTAATAGTGGGTAATATTAATGTATTATTACTCATGGTGAATGTTGTTGGTGTCCCAAAATGTCCTATTTTTCACCCTTTTCCCATCATAAAACCCCAACCTTCTACCTCGGTTTCATCTCCTTAAACCACTTCTATCTTGCACTAGTCCAAGAAAAGCTACCTATTTCCACAAATGCTTCATTATTCATGTCTAGGATTTATTGGGTGTTTAATTAATTATTTTTAATAGATTTCGTGCCATTAGTAACGTCTTGTAACTTATGTTTACTTCCTATAATTATTTGATAAGGTTAAGGTATTAATCGTAATGTAGCTTGATCTAGTGCAGGAATCTTCCTGCACCTCCGCCGGCAAACACCTGTCCTGAGATCTCTGCAACCGTTCGTTCACGTCACGAGGGCACTGCCATGTCGCTCAAATTAGTTGCAAATATTCGGAGATCGAACTGAAGCGGAGGATTTTCAAAGATTATGTTTAAGATACGGTCCATGGCCAGCGTTTTGTTCACATCTTAATATAGCCGAAAGGCTTAATTTTGTAAAGACTTTTGGTAGGCAGTTCGGCCGAGAGGCCTGATTTGGGAAACAGTTGTGTAGATTTATTATGGCCATTAGTCGAGGACTGTATATAATTTAATTCGTAGGTAGGACTTGGTGAGCCATAGCAGTTGATAGCAATTCTGGTGATAAAGCTTGTAATTTTGTTGTCGCCCAAGTTCTAGGCTGGACTCGGATCTATTATGTTATTTGCTGAATTTAATTAATAGAACGGGGTTGCACCATGTTTCATTCATCCTACATTTAAATTTATATTTGATTCGTTGATTTAGCTATTGAAGAGTCTTTTTTCTTAACAGGGAAACGAGCTGGTTGGCTAGGGCCCAACCAACCCAGCTTGTTTACCCCTTTCGTTTTCGTTGCTTGAAAGGTGTGTTAAATTATTTAATTGCGGAAGTGTGGCTTGAGTTAAGTTCCTTTTCTTGCACATGAATTTCAGCTTCTTTTAAGGTGTGAACAGATCTGTTTATGTGAAAGTTAATTTCAGTTCATTTATTTCTGCAATTTCCTTTTCAAGATTGCTTTCGCCTGGATTGAGCAGGAAGTCTGATCTTGCACCATTACACGTTGGTTTTTGTACTAGGGTGGAAACGTGAAGCCGGGTTACACTTTTGTGAGAATCGGGGGCCAAAATTTTTTTTCAACAATAGTTCGGCCGAAAATTTTACAAAGTTCGGCTGAACTTTGTAATAGTTCGGCCGAACTTTTTTTAAAAGTTCGGCCGAACTCGTGATTCTGTTTAGATTGACGGCACACTAACGGCGCAGGCAAACATAATTTTTGCCGGGAATTGGAAAACCGGCATCAAAAGTTCGGCCGAACTATTTTTTATAAATAAGTCACCCACGAAGTTTGATGGTTTACAGTTTTCATTGTACGCGCGTTTTTTTTCGCTCTGGCTGCGTTGTTGCTACTCCCGGCCGCCGTGGTGCTCCTGCCGTCCCCGCTCGTCGAGTTACTTTGCAACCAGTAGAACTCGGGTATGTCACCAAAATTCTCGCCTCTTTCGAAAAATGTTGTGTGTGTGGGGCTACTTGAATGATGCCAGTGATTTTCTGTATAGACTATGTATAGTAGTAAACAACGTTTTTTCATTTCTGGAAAAAAAATGTTAAAATATAAAAAAGAAATTATTAAAATTATGACTTTTATCTCTGCATACGAGATTATCCAAAATAAAAACCCGTAGAAATTAACAACCCTCATATTGTAACAGTTAACAACCCTGCTACTGCAATACCAACTATTCAATAGTTCTTTTGTTTTTTCTTGGAAATGTTGAATGTTAAGAACCTCGTGTTTTCTTGAAATGCTGAATGTTAAGAACCTCGTTCCCAGGTTATGCATAATATAGAAAGGGTTATCCACAATCCGGAAATGGTTCAACATTAGAATGTACAACAATTTTACAAGATTGGAAGATTGCTTTGGGCAATAGGCATCCATAAATGGTCCAATATTACAGTGTAGAATTTTAAAAGACTGATAGATTGCTTTGGACAATAGGACTAATTAGCACATTGTTTAAGGTTACAGTGTAGAATTTTACAAGACTGGCAGATTGCTTTGGAGAATAGGAATAATCAGCACATTGTTTAAGGTTTTCCAATTGGAAAATAGGAGTAATCAGCACATTGTTTAAGGTTTTCCAATCTTACTGGAAGAAGACTTTAAATGAATTACACTAAATAAAAAAAAATGGGAAATGCATTAGAAGTTTCAACAATTACATAATTTTATAGTTTTATGGGTACATGATATTTGGATGCATGTATGGGCTATAATCCTACTTAGGTTTATGGGTACATGATGTTTGGATGCATGTATTGGCTATAATCCCACATAGCTACTACCATTTCAATTGAATGCATGCCATTTCAATGACATGTATGGGCTATAATCCCACATAGCTACTGTTATTTCAATTAAATCAATGCAGTGACATATTGGTCTAGAACATTAAAATCTTACTATTCTTTAAAAAAAAAAAAAAAACTTTCCATGTTTTGTACTTCGAACAGTAAAATCAGAAAAATAAATCTTTCATTCTTTACCAAAAAAAGCAGAAAAGAAATCTTACATTCCTTACCAAAAAAAATAGTTATACTTAAAAATAGTAACTAGAAAACTTTAAAATGGTAAGTAGAAGAAAATAGATATGCATCTGAAAAATATGAATATATATATAGTTTTCCACTACAAAGGTCTCATAATCTATAAACTAATAATCTAGAAACTAGAAGCACATGTTAGTTTAGCTAGACATAGAAGAAAAGATTAAGGATACAATGATTGTGATTGATCTAGATTAACTTATAGAAAATATATAAATAAAACACATCTATTTGAGTGCTACAACATGATTTGATCTAATGCTGATATATAAATGAGAAAAATTATGATCTAATGCTGATATATAAATGAGAAAAATTATGATACATTGAAAATTTAAGTAGCTGATATATAAATGAGAAAAATTATGATCTAATGCTAATATATAAAGAAGAAAAATTATGATACATTGAAAATTTAAGTAGCTCACATAACTTGTTGAATACAAGTGGCGAATACGAATGACACGTTCAATATTTGAGTAAGACTTAAGTTACATATCCCGTGAAATCTCCCAACAAAACAAAACAAATAATAGGCACTTGTTGAAACTCCCAAGTCAATTAAAATAAAACAAATAACAAGCAAATAATAGGGGCTTGTTGAAACTCCCAAGGAAAATAAAATAAAACAAATAATAAGTGCTTGTTGAATGTCCCACTGGGATGGTGATGATTATATTACACCAATAATACAATTTAGACAACGGAGTATAAACGAAGTATCATAGTATAAAAAAAATATGTATATTCATATTCAAGGTTGAAACATATTTAGAAGGATAAAAGATGTATCAGATGTAAAAGTTATTTTTGCAATTTTCATGGGGTCCTAGAGTGAAATCCAAATTTCCATTTTGGAATGGCTATGGCCAGCACATTTCCCTAATAAAATTCACCCATATCGAACTCCCATACACCACTGAAAATACTAACACTTGTACCCGTAAGCCCCTCCTTTGAAGCCTGTGAAGTGGGCATGGCATTTACAGAAGCCATCCCTTAAAGTTGGTTGAAAAAGAGGAACATTGTTACAAACATAGTAGCCATGACAGGAGCATGTTGCCTTACCTCATGCAGTAACATCTACAATATTATGCGTTGGATCATCCACTGCACATACTGTGTTTGCTCTGCCTTCTTGTGGAGGCATACACACATTATTAACCAATAAGTTTCTTTCCCCTCGCAAGTTTCTGGGTATTGTAATGGGATGGTATTTTTTTTCATACAGAAAACTAGTGAGAATAAAGACATTCATTGCCATGGACATATATCAAGTATTTTCTATTCATATTCATACTACCTAGCTTTGGCATTTCCCAACAGAAAGTACTTTTTTTAACTGATTCTGCCGCTCGTTGAGTGAGGTGTTTCTGACCTGTGAATGTCTCCCTTCAAAATTCCGACTGATACCAATGAGTGATGTGAGGGGTACCGTAAGGATTGATGTCCCCATATGAAGGGTGATTCAGAAGCTATAGTAGAAGGTACAAGTAGCCCCATTTCCGAGAGCACTAACATCAATTACCCCTCACTTTCGTATCTGTGTGCATTTAATCTGTTTGCTATTATAGATTAGGCTTCCATGTCACCGACTACATTTATTTTCATTTAATGGTGCTCCCAGCCCTTCTGAACCAGGGAGGGGGGGCAAACATAAGACCATGGTGAACAATGGAACATGGAAAAAATGTACCACGACAGATGGCAAACATGCAATACTGGTTGTGTGACACTTTTTAACATTAACATGAAATTTGGGCCTAAATTTTATTTGCTTTAATATGAATTAATATGGAAGACAACAAAATTTGGTTAAAGAGATATAATTTAACAAGACGATCTGCAAAGCAGCAAGTCCCTGCCATGGCTGAATAGTAGTATATTTATTCGTTTTCATGATCTAGTCAACCCTCGGTCCAATAACTAGGAATGTTGATTTTGACATGAGTATCCATATAATCTTTCTCTTGAACCAATTGATTGAGACAGGGCATCATCACAATAAAAAACCAATTACAAATTGTAGTAATCCTAGAATCATGCTTTACATGAGGTAAAATTGGGGAACTCATGACTTGTACTATAGATAAAAAAAACATTTACCCTTACCAAAAAATATATGATAAAAATTGACAAACTACATAAGCTTAAGCTTAAAGGGATATAATCCTTCTTGCCTTCCATATAGATAATGAAAATGATTGTTCCAAGTCTCATGTTGCTTCTCATGTTATTTTATAAGCCTTGATTGGAAAGAAAAATAGGCTCGGGCAGAAATGTAAGAAATATAAAACATAATGAAACACAACGTAAGAAATAGAGAACATAATGAAACACACACATACATATATCTAGACAATCAACACAATTATTTTCCTAGGAAATCCTTATATGGGAGACAAGCAACCATAAAAAGTAATGATGCTCTAGACTCCTTTTTCCCTAGGAAATCCTTATGGGAGAAAAAGAACACTAAAATGTAAACATGCTCTACTATCTCTTTTCTGGTATGGAAAATATGTGAGTACAAAGAAAGAGGTAATCTCTCTAGAGTTAGCTAAGACTTTTAGCGTGTAAGGTTGCTATAAAAACTTAACTTCATACATTTTTCTCTCTAACTTCACTCTCCTAGTTGTATTTTCAACTATGGAACAAAATACAATAACACAAAATGGAACTCTTATTCCTCCTAGTGGCCAAGTATTTAACCTAGCGTGATAGCCAACTAGGTGTAAGATTTGACTTTATCAACCATTAACGAGGTTTGTGATTTTAGACATTTTAGAGTATTGTTAAAATTCCACATGTAGCTAGCTTGCCATGCATGAGTAATGGGGATAAAATGTCATTATCTCGTACCATGGTGGTCAACATGATAGGTCAACTTACTAAAGGCATAAATTTTGAATGAACTTCGTTTGATGTTTTTCTTGCACCATTGGATATGTCTTTAAGTGTAGAATAATGGTCAAGATTTCATGCCACTAAGCCAAGAATTTTAAATTCAACTGAATTTTAATATAACCAACTAAATCCTGCAAAAAAAAGAATAAAAAAATTTATGTTAGGATTGTGGATTCAGGGATTGAAACAACACACCATGATATTTAAAATTTAAAAATAATGGTTCGAGTCCTAGGTAGCTCAGAATCCTATTTGTTTTCAAAATAAGGATGCACTCCCATTTGATTCTCATGATTAGGTTTTAATCATGAGGCTCTCGCTCATGAGTGGACCTTCCCAAAATCTTGTGACGTCTTGTCACAAACAAACCATCAAACTGAAAACACATCATGCAAGAAACATAGCTCACTGATATATCATTTTTCTCCTTCAAAGAAAAAAAAATTCACATCATGTGAATATCTCCATGTAATCTTACATATTGGTGTACAAAACCATCAACCAAACACAAGTCGACAAAACATGCCTCTTCAAACAACTGACTCTCAAGTCAAATAATAGAGCTCATGTACAGATTTCCATATTTGTTGCATTTAAGTGTGTCAACATAACTCTACTTTCAACATCTTGCTTCATGCAACATGCACCATACTTTGAGTAAATGCAAAGAAATTCATTAAACATCAAAATACATGCAAGGCCTTAATTGGATAAGAAATCTAACCGTATGTTAGCAAACCATTTCAATGGCGCTTCTTTTAGCTGCACTTCATCATGTGAATCATCTTGACCCTCATCGATTATGGAATCCTCTTTTCCATTCTTGTCTTTATCTCTTTCCACCTTCTTCAAATGTTGTGGATGACTTGTTGGATACAAAGTCCAACACTTGTCCACAAGGTGACCTTTCTTATGGCAATGAGTAATAAACAATTGCATGTTATTTTCAACATTGTTTTCCTTGTCCAATGGGCCTTTGACTTTTTGCCTCATTTATTTAGAGAGTTTCAATGTGCATGGATATCTTCTTCCAAGATTTATAAACATTATGATTATTCAAACCACAAAAGGAACATGTGCAAGTTCTTTTATATATCTTATGTGAAATGTAAGGAACGTAAGAAATATAAAACATAATGAAACACAACGTAAGAAATAGAGAACATAATGAAACACACACATACATATCTCTAGACAATCAACACAATTATTTTCCTAGGAAATCCTTATGGGAGACGAGCAACCCTAAAAAGTAATGATGCTCTAGACTCCCTTTTCCCTAGGAAATCCTTATGGGAGAAAAACAACACTAAAATGTAAACATGCTCTACTCTCTCTTTTCTGGTATGGAAAATATGTGAGTACAAAGAAAGAGGTAATCTCTCTAGAGTTAGCTAAGACTTTTAGCGTGTAAGGTTGCTATAAAAACTTAACTTCATACATTTTTCTCTCTAACTTTACACTCCTAGTTGTATTTTCAACTATGGAACAAAATACAATAACACAAAATGGAACTCTTATTCCTCCTAGTGGCCAAGTATTTAACCTAGTGTGATAGCCAACTAGGTGTAAGATTTGACTCTGTCAACCATTAACGAGGTTTGTGATTTTAGACCTTTTAGAGTCTTGTTAAAATTCCACATGTAGCTAGCTTTCCATGCATGAGTAATGGGGCTAAGATGTCATTCTATCGTACCATGGTGGTCAACATGATAGGTAAACTTACTAAAGGCATAAATTTTGAATGAACTTCGTTTGATGTTTTTCTTGCACCATTGGATATGTCTTTAAGTGTAGAACAATGGTCAATATTTCGGCACAAGGGATAATCGTTTGACCCCCAAAAATGTCATTTAATGCCTCAAAATGACTTCAAAAGGTTTTAGACCCCAATTCTCCACCCACCATTAAAATGACCCTACAAGTTGATTCTTTAAGTTTTTTCACTCTATAAGCATCAAAATATATGACAAATAATATAATTATCCAATCTAGATCATTATCTAATAATTTGTTAAAATTGTGAGTAAGATATACATCATGGAATTTAAATAAATAGGGTTAATTCATTGAACACCCTTGTACATGTTCATTGTTGATACTTTGAAAGTAATACTTTTTGAAAAATAATTTGTTTATGGATTCTATTTTCCACATTCTCTCAACCATATCAAAAACCTTCTTATAATATTTGAAATCGAAGGTCTTTCCCATACCAAAGTATGTTCTTTTAAAACATGTTTTCTTGGTGATATGGGTGATTTATAAATGATTGGGAGAGCGAAATTCCTTGAATTTAATATGTACAATATGTTTGGTTCATGCCACTAAGCCAAGAATTTTAAATTCAACTGACTTTTAATATAACCAACTAAATCCTGCAAAAAAAGAATAAAACAATTTATGTTAGGATTGTGGATTCAGGGATTGAAACAACACACCGTGATATTTAAAATTTAAAAATAATGGTTCGAGTCCTAGGTAGCTCAGAATCCTATTTGTTTTCAAAATAAGGATGCATTCCCATTTGATTCTCATGATTAGGTCGTAATCATGAGGCTCTCGCTCAAGAGTGGACCTTCCCAAAATCTTGTGACGTCTTGTCACAAACAAAACCATCAAACTGAAAACACATCATGCAAGAAACATAGCTCGCTGACATATCATTTTTCTCCTTCAAAGAAAAAAAATTCACATCATGTGAATATCTCATGTACTCTTACATATTGGTGTACAAAACCATCAACCAAACACAAATCGACAAAACATGCCTCTTCAAACAACTGACTCTCAAGTCAAATAATAGAGGTCAGGTACAAATTTCCATATTTGTTGCATTTAAGTGTGTCAACGTAACTCTATTTTCAACATCTTGCTTCATGCAACATGCACCATACTTTGAATTTGCAAAGAAATTCATGAAACATCAAAATACATGCAAGGCCTTAATTAGATAAGAAATCTAACCATCTGTTAGCAAAATTTCTAGCTACCAAAAGTCCATATGCCAATCTACCTCCCAAGAAATACATTTATTACACAACTGGTTAGTTTCTTGTCTTCCTATATTCTTTATCAACCTCTTCTAGTGATTCTTGAAAGGTGGATACTTAAATCCTTCCTAAAATTTTGAGCTCTAAAATGAGATTCCAAGCCTAATTTCATAAAAATTAAGTTGGGGATGATCACATTGACTTTCTTGATGACATGTCTATGAAGATTAACTACCTTGAACTATTTTTTTGCGTAGGGAAAGAGACACATTCCCATGTCTGAGCATGAAAATGTTCTTTGATATTGTTAATGCCTCTAGTGTTTACTTCTACAAGTTCTATAGGCAGAGTCTATAAAGGGCCAGGTAGTCTCTGGATCTCATCTTTTATGAAAGGTGACATATCTGGTAAATGCCCCTACAGTAAATATCTGGAATGGATCTAAATAGAAGTTCTTCATTTTAATATCCGTAAAACACAACAACTTTAAGGTAAACTATGTACATGTGTCATTTCTCCCACAAACTAAAGTGTATAAGTAGTAAATTTTATACCAAGTGTGTTCCCACCATGTAAAGTGCAATTTGGTGAACTTATCATTTTTATAATATCTTTTTCGATTAAATTTAGTTTCACACATGATCAATTATTGCTTTGAAAGTTGTGTTCTACATAATTTGTGTACACTAAATTACAAATTGATTTTTGAAATCTATTTTGTGTAAATGTCGACCAATAGATATATATCATGGAGGATGAACAACGAAGATCAACCGAATCCCATATGGAGGTTCAGGGATCGGGGAATGTTCACGGTATTTAAATATAATCTTAAATCTCCATACATGTGTACATATGGAATTGATTTTTTTTATTAACTTTGAGTTAATTTAGTTGTTAATAAGTTTCATATTTTAATTTTTAGGAGGTAAGAGGAGAAGGGTTTCAACTCCATCCATGGAGCGTGGCCAAGGTTCAACCAGTCGAGGTATGAGTGGTAGCAGGTTGCGGGAAGGGGGTGATATTTATTCCCCCGAAGGCCAATCAACAACTGCTGGTTCTCAACAGGGTCACTGTGGGTCTGGTTCTCAGCAGCGTCATTCTGGGTCTGGTTCTCAGCAGGGTCATGTTGGAGAAGATGTTAACCAACAACATCAAGGTTGCCATAAATTTCAATATTTTTTCATTAAATTTGTACAAATTTTTTTACATGTGTTTTTTCTAATATATGAAATTTTATATATATTGATGCAGAGGCCGAAAATGTTCGAGCTAGTGGTCAAAATAGACGCAGGGCAGCTCGCTACATTCAAGAAGAAGGCTGTCAACCCAGCACAACTTATCCGGCTGAGATTACTGATATACCATGGGAAACCAACATGGTGGAATGCACCTTACAAAGGTGTGAAAGCCTTCATGCAAAATTGCAAAGAGATCTCATGGCTTTGTCTCTACCTGCTGAGAGTAGACAAAGCCTTGAAATAGTTACACATTCATTGGGTGAAATGGTAAATGTGTACGGAAATTTGGGGCCAACGACTGATTCGTTTGTAGAACTGATGAGAAAGAGAAAAGAAACAGTGATAGGTCTCGATAAATGGTAGGACATAAAACAAAAAGTTACAAGAGAAGATGCCAAGTCAATGTTTAATTATAAGGAAGGGCCAAAAAGAAAAATGTTGAAGGTGCAGTATTTCAAGCACCCAGACAAAGCTAGTTATTTGTATGATCGACATCTTGCGGCCTTTGGAAGGCTTCCATGGAACGATGAGGTTCCTGTTTATTTTGCACAAATGTTTTATGCATAATTTTTTTTGGGTATGAAACCCAACTACAATGACCTTCCTTCAGAATTTTTTGGCCCGGGGAAAGGTCGATTATATGACCGTAAGGGCGCTAAGCGAGATGTGGAGTTGCCTCGCCTTGAGCCGCCATTGGTGAGTCGACCATTTCGAGTCGAAACACTGCGATCAGAGATGGATGCGACTTCTCAAATAAGTCGTGAAGCAAGAGATGTTATGATCAACAATGTTCATAGCGGATTGAGTGGAGTCGATATTGGTTTAAATCGACAAAGAGCACGTGAAAATGCACGTGCCAATTTTGTTTATCATACAGATGAGGAGATTTACAACATGAATGTTGAAGATCTCCGAACATATGCGATAAATTGTCGCAATGGTCTGCAAGACCTAATTTTTCGTGAGGAAGAGGGCACCGGAACGGTATGTGTTAGTGACCTTAGGGTTTGAAATTATATTTACATATACATGTGTACAATTTGTAATAAATACATGTGTATGTACACATGTATACATTTATTTGTATGTGTACATTAATCTAATAAAAATGTATGATTATATGTTAAAACACCATTTGCAGTTCTCAGGCATGATGCGTGATGAAAATGTTAATATTATGTTCGGGACCTCTGGCTCAAACGATGCAGATGGGTCTGACCATCATGATATGTTGGCACATGTATGTTAGTGTTTTTTAAGTGACTCTAAAATAAATAATTGTTGCCACACATGTACATGTATGTATATATATATATATATATATATATAATTTGATAAAATGTTTTAACAGGTACCGATTCCGTCTGATTTTTTTGGGATGGCGGTACCTTCTTCTTCCTTAGGAGATATACCTTCTACTTCATTGGGAGATGAGCCACGAGTATGGACAATTTTTCACAAGTTTAAAATCTATGTTTAAAAGTTATATATATATATATATATATATATATATATATATATATATATATATATATATATATATATTCTACCAAAAAAAGTTCCATTAAAAATTGAGATATATATATATATATATATATATATATATATATATATCTATATTTTGACTTATTTAAAAAATTTTGAATTTAGGTTCCTATAGAAGATTTCTTTAATCTGAGGACTCTAGCAACAGAGATAGGAACATCCACAACATTTGAACAAGTTGTCTTTAGTTCCTTTTTTTAATATTATTGAAAATAAGTTTATATATGTACAAGAACAATTAATTTCATTCTAGAATATATATATATATATATATATATATATATATATATATATATATATATAACATTTTTCATCAATGCACATGTATAGAAAAACTACTTTCAGTTGATACTAGAGCACGTGCTTGTACCCAAACAATTTGTACATGTGCAAACACTTGCACAAATAACATAAGCAGCTCAATTTTTAGTTGAGTACTGGAAGTTCTAAAACATATTTAATCCAAATATAATAAATTGTTGGACAATTCACTCAAAAAAATTCTAATGGAATTCCATCCTCAATAATCTGTTCATGATCGGATTTTGACATTTTCCATCTCTTAATTTTCGATTTTTTCTTTGATTGAACTTCTATCAACTTTATGCGTGCTGCACACACCAAGTGACTATATTGACAACTTATGGAATCGGGTTCATAGTCTTCAAAGTAAACAAAGTCTCCACTTTGATGAGTTTGTTTGAAAAAATAACCTTTCAGTATAATAGACCCTCTGTCATACTGAAATCCGTGATCATTAAAGTCTTGTAATAATTTCATTTTTCGTTCGGTGCAACGCATCAAATAATACTTCACATTTTCATCGTTGTCAATAGGTGCAATTACAGCAAAAACATCTCCTGCACAATAAAATAAATTTAACATTTAATTATGCATATATAAATTTATTTCTAGATCTTTAAATCATTAGAAAGTAATTCAAATGTTACCTTCTCTAACAAGATCAGAAACTCGATCACCATCGGATGATATTGTAGTTTCCTCTTATTGCATTTCTTCAAACATTGCAACAGAAATTTTTCCCTTTGTATTTAGCTCTGTATGTTTCCAATCGTTCACATACATTTTGTTTTGACAAACGTCATTGGATTTTGTGTTGTCTATGCAAACATCACAAAAACAAGAATATTTTCTTTTATCCAATGCAAACACATTTGTGGACAACTTTACTTGAATTGAATGCAATTTTCGAGTCCCTTTTATTGTTTCAACGTCATTTCCAATTGATCTATCTACGTCTCTGATTCCAATATGCCAGAAAAACCTTCATATGGAAAATTAGAAAAAGAATTTGTAAATATGATATCAAAATACAATTAAAAATAATCATTGCATGATAAATGTACAATGTTTAAAATTAGATTTCCAATATAAATTAAATTGAATGTACCTTCTCACTTCTCTTGATGGGTTTTTCTCATGGCTTAGAGCAGCGATGCACCATTGAACAAATTCTTCAGCATTCACAAGTCGGCGTGCAAAGTGGTTCATTTGATATCTTCGAAGTACTCGTTTTATGCATGCTCCTGCACCGTCATGTTCTCCTTTTCCATGGCCAGTCTCAAAGAAATTCCAACAATGTTTAATGCATGTTTTCTTATGAAGACAACACAACCAAAAGAATAATCGTGCGGATTTGAATTGACCTGTGCATCCGTCTGACCATATCCAATGTTCATTGAATGTTATTCCACGATCTTTCAATGAATCATAAATTCTTCCAAAACAATGTTGTACAAAACATGTATCATGTGTACGAGCGTCACTGATATAAAAGTGATATTCTTTAATTATATGTCGATTTTCACTCGTGATTTCTATATGATCGACATTTTGTTCAGCATGTCTATATAGAATATGGATGAGCATGGAGACTTGGTCAGAATGATAGTATTCACTCTTAATTTATTTTTGTGGAACAAATGTGTAGTTTTCTGCAAAATCAATCACTGAAAAAATGGTCCCTGGTGGAAAAAATTCACGAGATTTTTTGAATTGAAAGTCTTGCCATCGAGCTCTATGGGAATTCTTGGTGTATTTGTAAATTTCTGTTTCAAACTTTCTCAAAAAGTCTATCAGAAAAATTTCGTCTTCTCGTAATTCGATTCTTTTAACACTATTTGCACCTTGAATCGATGTACTGATATATTCATATCTATTCCATTTCACTTTCATGTTGGACAATGATTGATCATTTATATCAATACGATATTTGTTTTGAAATTTAGTCAAATTTCCACAATCATCGCATTTTTTACCACCAACACATTTCTTTTTGTAAAATAGTTCATCGCTTTCTCTTTCACATAGAATTTGAGATATGAATTCACGGATAGTGGAAGGAGGAGATGAATCCTTCCATAATGTTCTACCGAAATCAAGGAATGTGTCATAATATAACTCAAATTCCACATGATAATGGCAACAACAAGTGTCGCGTATGGTGATAGGTTTTACATACCATGGTTTTTGTTGAACAAAAGCACTGAGTGAAACATGAATTTGACGGTTCTCTTTTTTGAACTTGTTGAATAACTCTATTTGAGTGGTTTCCAAAAGATTTTTCATGTTCTTCGTACTGATTTCGTGTTATTCTTCTTCGCATCACATGTCTTGCAGTTGGTGAAACACGCGAATTGTTCCTCCAATATTGATATATTATTTTTTTAACATTTTCTCCAAGTCTATCTTTGTATGGTTGCTTACAAATAGCTCTCCAACAAGCGAGTTCATCATTTACATCTATTTGTAGTCGAAATTTTCGATTTTTGTGCAGAGTTTTTCGTGAGGTTCCCAGTGCTCGTGCCATAGATGTTATCAAACGATTCTCTTGAGTACTTGGTGAAACTATTGCCATCTGTATTCCTCTATGTATATTTGAAACATCTTCATCTCTAGATCTCTTAATTGACTTTATAGCATTACTCATATTTTTTATCACCTCTTCATTCATTTTTTTATCTTTGGTTGATTTTTGAATACCCAATAGTGTCGTCGCTTCTTTTAATTTCTTTAATGATAGGAGACCTTTCAACATTTGAGCATGAACTGTCACTTGCTCATTTAAGAAATACTCTTCAAAAATGCGGTTGACACAATATCGTATAACATGGTCAGGTTTTTTATCTCCATATGTGTGAGTGTCAACATTTTCTAACATCTCATTAACGATAGTGATTTCATCTATACATATTCGAAAAAATAGTACATATTCAATAAATCACTAAATTAATAACTATGTCAATAAATATTAATAAATATTAGGAAAATTTTAAATATATCAATAGATCATAATATTTACATTTACATATCCACTTCAATTTCTGCTTGAGGTTGATTTTCTTCTTCAATATTTTGAGGAGTATCTCTGTCTGTTTACATTAAACAAAATATTTTTCAAACTAGTTCATCAAATAAAAATTAAGCTTCACATTTTACATTAGGAAAAATTTAAATATATCAATAGATCATAATATTTACATTTACATACCTGCTTCAATTTCTGCTTGAGGTTGATTTTCTTCTTCAATATTTTGAGGAGTATCTCTGTCTGTTTACATTAAACAAAATATTTTTCAAACTAGGTCATCAAATAAAAATTAAGCTTCACATTTTACATTGGGAAAATTTTAAAAATATATCAATAGATCATAATATTTACATTTAAATACCTGCTTCAATTTCTGCTTGAGGTTGATTTTCCTCTTCAATATTTAAGAGGGCTTCTAACTTTCTTTTGCGAGATTGTCTCGTTTCTTCTCTACGTGCCTCAGGGTCTCTTTTTCGATCATATTTTCTCGCACAAGTTCTTCGATTTCCCATGATAATAGGGTATGAAGTTCAAAAAATTTCCTTCAAAAAATTAGACAATAACTCAATTACAAAAAATATCACAAAATATTTAATTTAAAAAAATTCAGTGTAATTTTTTTGTAAAAAATACATACTCCAATCCAAAACACACACTTTAAAAAATTCGAGAGAAAAATGTTTTATAAAAATGAAACGAAGCTCAAAAGATTTACTTCAACTCAAAACACGTACATACCTTCAAGAAATGTCTTCCAAAAAATCAATTTGCTTCCAAGAAATGTTCTTCCAAAAAATCAATTTGCTTCCAAGAAATGTTCTTAAACCCAAAATTTGAAGAAAAGTTTTTTAACCCAAACCAAAATCTTTGTAAAATGAGATGAAGTGTGTGAAACTTTACATTTTTACATAGTTCATTTTACAGCAAGCATTTCGTTATTTTCCTTTCGCAATTTAATTTATTTCTGCAAAGAGTGTTGACATCAAAAGGAAGTGTCTCCGATATTGAAAGTTAAATTCCTAAAACGATTAAATATGACTTCATAAAACGCATGAAAACGTTGTTGCATAGTCTTGATTTATTTTTGCACTTTACAGTTTCTAGGAAAAGGATTGAAAGCTATTTAAGTTATCATAGTGAACTTTATTTTCTAAAGTAGGTTCTGATTTCATGCAAAGTACCTTTGACAGAAGTTGATTTGACTTAATTTTTCAAATCATGTTCTTATTTCAGTTGTTTATTCACATTTTGCAAGGTTTAGGTAATTAAAATAATTTCCTTTCATGTTCAAGTGATTTCCAAAGTCTGCTTATATTTTCAATTTATTTTATAGTGAACACACTTATTTATTTTCTCGAAATTGATAACTTGGTGTAGGAAGCTCCGTTCTAGTACAAGAACCAGTTTCTTGGTACAGGAACAGAGCGCTCTAAGCCTTTTAGCTTTAATCCCCTACAAGAAGACATAAGTCTTCAGTAAAAGTACAAAGAATACTTTTCACACAGGCTTTTTTGCCTGCACTAGTGCAAGCATATTGCAGTAATGCAGGAACGACCCGTGTGAGAAGGAAAATCATTAGAAGGTAGGTTGTCATAAGGGCCCACTTGTTGAAACTACCAAGTACCTCTACTGGAGATAAACATAGGCTTTCATTCAGCAGTTAATATTGATCAAAATCAGTGTGAATGTTCCTTTATTTAATTCTTCCGCGGATGCATTCTTTTACATTCGAGCACTAGAATTTCTTTGGTGTTAATTGCCTTTGAGACTTTTTATTTGATTATACAAGATTTCAATTAAGAAGTAGGAATATAAAATAGGAAAATTTCATACCACTTCTGGAATTTCCTGTGCTTTGTATCTAAGTTTACAAACCCTCAGGTTGACAATTAAGTGTTGAGGAGTTTTCTTAAGTGCAATTCCTGCACCCAACATTCGGCGTCGTTGTCGGGAAGGCGATTTGTATTGGTAAGAATTTTCTATTTTTTCTGTAATAGGGGTAAATCTGCTATTATTTTTTCTACAAACTACTTCTATTTTTTAGTGTGTTTTTATGGATTGAAGGAATTTATAGGTGTTGAGTTATTCTTTTGATTTTGCAGCATTTTATTGAATTTTTTGTTTTTCCACTTTTTGAAATTAATGCCTAAAACAGGTAAGGGTCTGAAGCCCACTAAGGGTTGAGGAAATACTGGTAAATCTAAAATTAATTCTCACATTGGGCCTTCTCTTGCAGGCAGGAAGTCCAAACAAACCTAGACCCATCATGCAGGAACAGTCTACTTGGACTCTGGCAGCAGCAGTCCAGGTGTGACTCAACCCACAAAGGGGAAGAAGGGGACTATTATAACCCATAGTCAGCCTTCTCAGCCTGTTGAGAGTGGTTCGCGTGAAGGAAAAACAATGGTAGATCATGAATACCATGCAGAAGGGACTGGCGAAAACCAAGTAAATGAGGAACAATCCACTTTTGGATTTCAAATTGTGGATCCTGATATCATTGTACAAATGAAGAATATTCCACCATCATCTCTTCCTCATTTTTACAGTAAAGTGCATGAATACCCAGACTCTTTTTTATTTGAGTTTATATTTTGTGTAGGAGTTATGATTATTCAACTGAATCCCAGAAGTTAAAGATGTTTCCAGCCACTCTCAAGGACGCAACATTAGTTGGTTCATGGGATTAGGAGGAAACACTATAGCTTCCTGGGAGTAGATGAAGAGAATGTTCTTTTCGAAATATTAGGAATATTGTAAAACTAGAGACATTCAAGATGAAATATTTACTATTGTGAAAAATGATGATGAAACTCTAGAGGACTACCTAGAAAGATTCATGTATATCTTACAAAGTTCAAAGCACAAATTTGATTTAAGTACCATTAGAACTTTGTTCTTACGTGGACTTACTGATGATGCAAGTAATAATTTGAATTTTTTAGGACAAGGGGATATTGCTCAAAAATATTTTGATCAAATCTATGACTTGTGTAGGAAATTATCGAGGAATCAATATAGATCCGATAAAGGAATTCAGAATAGAAATAAGAAAACTGAATCTATTGATGCTATGATTATTGGACTGGAAAATAAAATGGATAACATGATTAAAAATCAGATAGACTCTTTAAAATTTCAGCAAAAATTTTTAGAAGAACAAGAGTCATTGTCCATTTTCTGTCATAAATGTAGAAAAAAGCATCCTTTGAGAGAGTGTCCTCTTGATATAAAAGAAACTAATAAATGTGCGATTTGTGGAGAGAACCATGCCACGGAGAAATGTCCCTCCATACCTAGGCTGAAGGTTGTAATTGAAGGAGGGAAACTTAAAGCCGAACTATTATATGCTATGGGAGCGTGAAGAAACTGGACTCAGGTAAGTGCAGGTATGGTCCTGAACTTCCACCGAACTTTTTTTGTTATAATGCACATCATATTCGTATCCTAACACTAGTCACTCTCAGCATTGGCAGCATGGGAACCAATATAAATATGGAAAACCTTCTCAATATTGGAAACAAGGATGGAGAGGGCCAAACCATTCACACCATTCTTATCCGTCACCTATGCAGTCATACCCACCTACATATGCACCTTACCCAATGCCTCAACCGTCATTACCTCAGCTGAGTCAGCCTACACCACCATTGCCTTTACCTCCACCATTTTGACCTCCTCAGCTACCTGCTCAACCTCTACCCAATCCTAATAACAAAGAGGTACAAATGATCCATTCCTTGAACTCGCTTTCATCATTCGGGTCTATGCTAGTTGGAGTTAATGATCTCCAATTGAGATCAGGGAAGAAGGTAACCTTAGAAAAGCAGTAGCATCCCATGGTGATTATCGAGGAGAAAGGGAAGTAGGAAACTCCTAACCATTCTACGAGAGGTGTCACCATTCAACCTATCCTCGTACCTTCCAATTCTTTTCCATCCTCTTCCAACTGGCCTCCCTTTCCAGAGAGGCTAGTTGTGGAGAAGAATGACCCTATTCCTGAGTCTAGCTTGGCTTCTGAGCTTAGGAAACTTTTCATAAAGGTACCTTTGCTCCAAGCTATCAAAGAGATCCCCATCTGTACCAAGATCATTAGGTAACTTTGCTTCAAGAAGCTAGGAAGGAGAATATTGGAGCCTCAAACTATTCAATTTGTTGGTATAGCAACAAGGTTGTTGACAGGATGTGTGTCCATGGAGAAATATATTGATCCAGAAAATCCTGTTGTTTCTGTTCAAATAGGTGATTTCCTTGTCTCTAATGTAATTATAGACCTCGAGGCAGCCATTAATGTCATGACCAAGAAAATCATGGATCAACTTGGATTGTCTCATCTTCGTCCTACTCCCACTGTGCTTGAATTGGCAGACAGATCTAAAATCAAGCCAGAAGGGGTGTTGGATGATGTGATCATTTCATTAGATTCTTGGGAATATCCCATGGAATTCATTGTGCTTCGGCCAAAGAATCTAGTGGGAGGGCATCCCTTGATCTTGGGACGACCATGGCTTGCTACAATCGATGCCTATATTGGATGTCATTCTAGTGACGTGTATATTTCCCATGGAGATTCTAGGAAAAAGGTCACCTTGTATCCACTCGCTAGATCCATTCAGGACCTTTGAGACACTTTGTGGTTAGATTACAGCAGTGACGAGGAGACTCATTTTGTTTCCCTGATACATCATTATGTTGAGTCCTCACCAGAATGGGAAATTCAAGACTTCCTAAACAATCTAGACACTATGCCTAATTTTGATCCATTGAGCCAAATATTTAGTTTAGATTTTCAGGAGAGTCATGACTCTCATCCTTCCCCACCACTGTCTCTGACCACACCTCTGAGTGATCTTGAGCCTGATACCACTCTTGTTGAGATTAGTCCGAGCAAATCCTTTCATATCAGTTCAGATTTGGACTCATCATAGCAAGAGCAACTTGTGAACTTGTTACATAACCATCTTGATGCCTTTGCATGGGGTTATGAAGATATGAAAGGCATCCCTCCTGAAACCTGTACACATCATATCTATATTCAAGATGGAGCCCGACCTGTCCGACAACCCCAAAGGTGTATGAATCTGGCTCTAAGAGATGTTGTTAAGGAAGAATTGCAGAAACTCTTGGATGTTCATTTTATTTATCCCATTTCCGATAGCCATTGGGTCTCTCCATTGGTATTAGTCTCGAATAAATATGGGAGATGGCACATTTTCATTGAATACATATAATTAAACAAATCCACTCTCAAAGATTACTTCCCCCTTCCTTTCATCGATCAGGTGCTCGATACCCTTGCAGGTAAGAAGTACTTCTATTTTCTAGATGACTTTAGTGGTTATAACTAGATACAAATTGCACCTGAGGATTAGGAAAAAACCACTTTTACATGTCCATGGGGTACATTCACTTATCGAGTGCTTCCCTTTGGGATATTTAATGCCCGACTACCTTTCAAAGGGAAGTCTTGGCTATTTTTGCTGACCTTGAGTGTCTATAAATTTATATGGATGACTTTTCTGTGTTTGGTGATTCATTTCAGGAGGCCCTCAAAAATCTAGAAAAAGTGCTTATTCATTGCCAAGAATCCCATCTTGCCTTGAGTGATAAGAAATGCAGATTAATGTGCAAGTCAGGGGTGGTGCTTGGCCATCTTGTTTTTGACAAAGGTATCCAGGTTGACCCTGCTAAGATAGAGATTATTTTGAATCTTCCTGCACCCAAAAATCAAAGGGAAGTGAGAGGTTTTCTAGGACATGCAGGCTACTATAGGAGATTCATTGAGAAATTTTCCACGATAGCTACCCACCTTTTCCAACTTTTATCCAAGGATAGTGAGTTTTTCTAGTCCACAGCTTGCCAACAGTCCTTTGAGACATTGAAGGAAAAATTAGTACAGGCACCAGTTTTGAGAGGACCAAATTGGTCCCTCCATTTCATATTTCCTTTGATGCCTCAGATACTGCTATTGGCACAAATTTAGGACAAGAGGAAGACAAAAAATCCTATGCCATCTATTTTATCCACAAAAACTTGTCACCTGCCTAATTGAATTACACCATTACTGAGAAAGTGTTTTTAGCTGTACTTTTTGCAATTAATAAATTCAGGCACTACATTACAAGATATGAAGTATTTGTGCATACTGATCATTCTACAATAATATATTTGATGAATAAACCTTTAACTAGTGGTAGAGTGACTAGGTGGTTGTTATTATTACAGGAATTCAATATTATTATTGTTGATAGACCAGGGAAATCCAATGTAGTAGCAGACTATCTTTCGAGATTAAATAATCCTGGTGAAGTAATTCCTATTGATGATGATTTTCCTGACGAACATATTTTTTCTGTGTCAACAAATTCCCCATGGTTCGCTAACATAGCTAACTATTTAGTCACTAGAAAAACACCACCTCACTTATCCACATGAGAAAAGCGGAATATTATTCAAAAAAGTGCTGCATATTCCTGGGTTCAAGGAGACCTCTTTTACACTAGACTAGATCTCATTATCCGTAGATGTGTAAGAGAGGAATAAGTGTTTGATATTCTAAAATACGCCCATGATGAACCTTATGAAGGTCACTTCACTGATAAGCGAACTTCATATAAAATATTACACGCTGGTTATTTTTGGCCATCCTTGTTCAAGGATGCCAAACAATATGTCACGAAGTTTGATAGTTGTAAACGAGTAGGCCAACCTAATCAAAACAATGAAATGCCTTTATGTCCTCAAGTTATGATTGAGCCTTTTGAAAAATGGGCCATTGATTTTGTAGGACCAATAAATCCAACATCATTAAATAAAAAGCATATTTTGGTTTGTATAGATTTTGTTACAAAATGGGTAGAAGCTAAAGTTGTTTCTTTTGCCACAGAAAAAGTAGTATTTGATTTTCTTTTTACTGAAATCTTTACTAGATTTGGTGTGGCTAGAGAATTTTTTTCTAACAATGGTCCGTAGTTTATTTCTAATCTGGTGCAGGGTGTGATGGAGCAATACAAGATTCGGCACAGGAAATCTACACCATATCACCCACAAGAAAATGGTCAGGTGGAGTCCATAAACAAGGTGATCGAGTCCATCCTCACAAAGACAGTCAATATGCATCGAAAGGATTGGGCTAACAGATTTCCGGAAGCCTTGTGGGCATACTGAACCACTTGGAGGAACAGCACAGGACACACACCATATGAATTGGTATATGGAAAACAAGTCCTATTATCGATAGAATTCCAGATTAAGACCTTTAGGACTGTAGTCCAATTGGGACTTGATCTCTCTGAAGCATAACAGCAGTGTCCCCTACAGTTGAACGAGTTAGATGAATTCCGAAGGGATTCTGTTCAGCAGAACATATTAATCCAACAGTAGCGCAAGAGGTGGCATGACAAGTCCATTCAGAAGAAGCAGTTCCAACCAAGTGATTGGGTGCTCCTTTATGATTCTAGATTCAAATATTTCAGAGGAAAATTCCATACACGCTGGGTGGGGCCTTACGAGGTGGTCAGAGTATTCGAGAATGGAGCGGTAGAGATCAAAACTATTGATAGATGGAATTCAGTATTCTTGGTAAATGGGCATAGATTAAAGGTATATTTTTAGCCCCTTGCCAAGAAAGATTTTACGCAACAAGTCCAACAACAATTTGGGAAGGAAATGGTAGGTGGTAACAAAAACCTATTGAAGACATGATCTTTTCTTTTCATAAATAAAATGAAAAAAAAATGACAAAAATGAAAAAAAAAATAATAAAAAATATTTTTCCTGTAATTATGAAAATCAGTTGACTGACATGATTGCAGAAGGATCAACCTGAAAACCAGCTTGCTAGCAGCAAGATCAAAATTTCAATAAAAAGGGAATGTTGCTTGATCTTTAGATATGTTGGTTTTCAGCAAGAAGAAGCAGTTTCTATGAACTAAGCCCTTACTCAAGTTTGGGATAACTAGCATGGAGATTTTTACTCAAGTAACATTTAGTTCCCGCTGAATTTACTTTTTCGGCACTAGTGCAGGCAGATTGTACAGGTAAAATTATGCCCTTTTTCTATTTCTCGTTTCATAATTTTCCACTATTTTATTTTCTCAGTCCCATAATGATTACCTTCCCTTTCCGATCCCATCCGATTTCGTGAAATCCCTCTTTCTCCCTGAAATTTTTTCCCAATCCCATTTTCGTTTATCCCTCTTGATGGTATTGTTCTTGGAATCCCTATCATAATGTTCCTTCCCATTTTGAAAAAATTTCCCTTTCACACTTATTTTCTCCCTCATGGATACATTGCAGGATCTAATGCAGTCATATCAGAAAGGCATGCTCATGAAACACCAAAGAAATGGCGAATAAAAACCTATTGTAGATTCAGGCAAAAAAATTTCAGTCCAGCCAAAGAATGGAGTTCTATCAGAATTTTTTTTTTCCTCCTTTCTTCAATGTCCTTAGTACAGGTATGCACATAATCGATGCAAGCAAATCAGTGCAGGCAAGTTGCAGTGCAAGCAGGATCGGTGCAAGCACGTACCTGACTGTAAATACACAGTGCAAGAAATTGCTTAACACGGTACAAGAGCGTTTAATGTGAAATGATTATTGAAAATTATTTTTCCTGCAGCTAAAGGATTAGCATGATAGATCATAGCATATATTATTTCCATTTCGATTATTACTTTGCATTATCATTTATTAGTTAGGAAGAAATTATTAAAGTGCAATATGTTTGGGTTCGGAAATATAATCTTTTTAATGAATCCCAAAGTACATATTAACTTAATCATGGAGATAATGTGGAATAGTACAGATTGTCCATAACCCTGTGATTACCCCTTCCGAAAAGACTTTCCATTACTCATTTGTCATAACCATTACCTCATAACCCGATCATCTGATCGTTACACCGTCACCGCAAAAGCCTCTGCTTCCTCCAATTATTCTCGCTCGCCTATGGGAGAGTGGTACATGACAACATCCATTTCAAAGGGGCGTTTGTAGTTATTAACGGTGATTGGACAGATAGAATTAATCGGGCGGTGGACGGTCTGGTCTCTGCCATAAAATTTTCAATAGATATTTGTCTCTTTACCATGTTAAATCATTCTACGACTGCGATAGGGAATTGAGGAGAATTCGAGTAGGATGGCACCGTGGTAAGTGAAGAGCATGAAGAAAGAGAAGATGACATCCTTTTGTCAAAATTTGTTCAAAAACTAAGGCAAAATAAAGCAACCCCAAGTACAAGTAAGGACCCGCTAGAGGGTCCAGAAGATGATGTGGTGTAGTATGAAGACCCCCTCGAAAAATTTTATGAGCAAGAGCCTGAAGCCCCTACTGATGATTTGGATGAACAGGGTAAATACCCTGATGATTTAAATGAACAAGGTAAAGGCCCTGATGAATTGGATGAACAGGGTGTCAAAACCCCTGATGAGTTGGAGACACAGGGTACTGAAGCCCCTGAGAATTTAAAAGCGCAAGGTACTGAAGTCCCTGATACAATAGATGTGGAGGATTTTGAAACCCTCGGTGCCATGAAAATTCCTGGCACAGAAGATTTTTTGACTTGATGCAGACACTAGACAACCAAGATCATTTTGATCTTCGCGATGATGGTACATGCCTTGAATCCGTTGTAGAAAGGGTTCGTCCACCCGGTGAGTCGGATGCACAAACCTCTACCCTCTACCTCAGCACTTGGATAACAGACTTGGAACATCAAATCCATGATTTGGAGGCACTCAACCAGGTGATGAAAGAGAAAAACTGGTAGCAGCAGGGTACGGTGGAGTTGGTTGCAGAGGTTAAGAAGCAGAAACATGAAGTAAAGGTATGGATGTACCAGGCTTCCAAATGCTACAAACGTCTCAAGAATGTGACTAAGAAACTGAAGGATGCCCGAGAAAAGAAGCCAAAGGTGGTAACAACATGAATTAACATTCAAGTGCAGGATTGAGGATGGCCCCTATTTTGAATAGTTTTTGCAAACAAGTAAAGGTTGTGTGAGGACACACAACATTTTAGGGATGGGAGGATGTTGGTGTCCCAAAATTTCCTACTTTTCACCCTTTTCCCATCATAAAAATCCAACCTTCTACCTCTATTTCATCTCCTTAAACAATTTCTATCTTGCACTAGTCCAAGAAAAGCTACCTATTTCCACAAATGCTTCATTATTCATGTTTAGGATTTATTAGGTGTTTAGTTAATTATTTTTAATAGGTTTCGCACCTTTAGTAACGTCTTGTAACTTATGTTTACTTCCTATAAGTATTTGATAAGGTTAAGGTATTAATCGTAATGTAGCTTAATCTAGTGCAGGAATCTTCCTGCACCTCCGTCGACAAACACCTGTCCCGAGATCTCCGCAACTGTTTGCTCACGCCACGAGGGCACCTTGCCACCTCACTCAGATTAGTTGCAAATATCTAGAGATCAAACTTAAGTGGAGGATTGTCAAAGATTATGTTGAAGATACGGTCCATGGCCAGCATTTTGTTTGCATCTTGATATAGCCGAAAGGCTTAATTTTGTAAAGTCGTTTGGTAGGCAGTTCGGCCGAGAGGCCTGATTTGGGAAATGACTGTGCAGATTTGTTATGGCCATGATCTTAGGATTGTATATAATGTAATCCGTAGGTAGGACTAGGTGAGTGATAGCAATTGATAGCAGATCTGGTGATAAAGCTTGTAATTTTGTTGTCGCCCAAGTTTTGGGTTGGACTTGGATCTATTATGTTATTTTCTAAATTGAATTAATAAAACGGGGTTGTGCCACGTTTCATTCATCCTGCGTTTAAATTTCTATTTGATGCATTGATTTAGCTATTGAAGAGTCTCATTTCTTAACAGGGAAACGAGCTGGTTGGCTAGGGCCCAACCAACCCAGCTCGTTTACCCCTTTCGTTTTCGTTTCTTGAAAGGTGTGTTAAATTATTTGATTGGAGAAGTGTGGCTTGAGTTAAGTTCCTATTCTTGCACATGAATTTTATCTTCTGTTAAGGTGTGAACGGATCTGTTTGTGTGAAAGTTAATTTCAGTTCATTTATTTCTACAATTTACTTTTCAAGATTACTTTCGCCTAGATTGAGCAGGAAGTATGATCCTGCACCAGTGCACGTTGGTTTTTGTACTGCGTTTTTACATAGTTCATTTTACAGCAAGCATTTCATTCTTTTCCTTTATGAAATTTAATTTATTTCTACAAACAGGGTTGACATCAAAAGGAAGTGTCTCAGATATTGAAAGTTAAATTCCTAAAATGATTAAAGACGACTTCATAAAACGCACGAAAACGTTGTTGCATAGTCTTGATTTATTTTTTCACTTTACAGTTTCTAGGAAAAGGACTGAAAGCTATTTAAGTTATCATAGTGAACTTTATTTTCTAAAGTAGGATCTGATTTCATGCAAAATACCTTTGACAGAAGTTGATTTTCTTAAAGTTTTCAAAGCCTGTTCTTATTTCAGTTGTTTATTCACATTTTGCAAGGTTCAGTTAATTAAAATAATTTCCTTTCGTGTGCAAGTGATTTCCAAAGGCTGCTCACATTTGCAATTTATTTTATAGTTAACACGCTTCTTTATTTTCTTGAAATCGATAACTTGGGGTAGGAATCTCTGTTCTGGTACAAGAACCAATGTCTTTTTATAGGAACAGAGTGCTATAAGCCTTTTGGCTTTGAGCCCCTACACGAAGACATAAGTCTTCATTAAAAGTACAAAGTATACTTTTCACACGGAGTTTTGTTCCTGCACTAGTGCAAGCGGATTGCAGTATTGCAAGAATGACTCATGTGAGAAGGAAGATTATTAGAATGCAGGTTATATTAAGGGCCCACTTGTTGAAATTAACAAGTACCTCTACTAGAGATAAACATAGGCTTTCATTCAGCAGTTAATATTGATCAAAAGCAGTGTGAATGTTCCTTTATTTAATTCTTCCGCAGATGCATTATTTTACATTCCAGCACTAGAACTGCTTTGGTGTTAATTTCCTTTGAGAATTTTTATTTGATTCTGCAAGATTTTGATTCAGAAGTAGGAATATAAAATAGGAAAATTTCATACCACTTCTGGCATTACATGTGCTTTGTCTCTAAGTTTACGAACCCCCGGGTTGACAATTAAGTGTTGAGGAGTTTTCTTAAGTGCAATTCCTGCACCCAACAAATGTTTAAATATCCTAAAGGAGAATTTGTAAAATAATTAGGATATGAAAAGTGTAATATATATATATATATATATATATAGTATAACCTATATCTTTATGCTATGACAGCATGAAACAAAGTGGGACAAAATTTTATTAGTTGATATATAAAATAAAATAAAGGTCATGCATACATGATAGAGTGGGAAAAATGTTGGGTGAAGGACAATATAAAAAACCCTTGCAGTAAAACATTTTGGGGTGCGAACCGATATAAGTGTACATAATAAATCCACAATAGCTTCACACATAAACAAATTCCTTTAAGGGAAATATGTGGAATGATACTGTTGTGATTTTAATAAAGGACAACAATGTTGAGAAGGAAGCATGTAATTATTACTATAATTAGAAGAAAAAAGTTGTGGTAAGTGAAGATTTTACAAATGGTATCAGAGCCCATGTTGAAAACACTGGACATATGTGTCCCAACACAGAAAAATTTTCTGCTGTGAAAATAAGAAAATATTTTTTAGAATTTTGAATACTAATTAAATTTTGTGTACAATGATCAAAGTACATGAATAGTTACAACTACAGTTATGAGTAACGAAGAAGAGTTGTAAGAGAATCTGGGGTGGGAAACCCACTAGAGTCAAATGCTCAAGTGCTAGAAGTATGCAATAAGAAATAGTTCAGCTAAGAGCTAACCATGAACGATGGTTTCAAACCAGTAATGAGCAAGACAACTAAATGGGGGGAGAGATACCACCAGATCCAAATGAGAAAAATGTTCAGTGAATGGGCATGTGAAGAATATAAAATATGAAATTGTGTGGCTAAGGGCTAACCATGAAAACATTGTGCAAGCTCGTAATGAGTAAGAAAAGTTTGATCTAAGAATTAACCCCATAGTGTGGTCACGAAATTTAGAACCATACAATAACAAAAAAAGAATTTGAAACCAGCTCAGAAGGGTATGAGGGTGGGGAACCAACTAGACATAATCCCAAAAGGAAAAAGGAGAAGGATGAGGAATCTTGGCTCCTAAACTTAGTAAAACACCTTCAGGTATACTAAAATGAAAATAATGAAAAACTGAATTAGCAATCTACCAACTGCAGGGTAAATTTGTGTGTGGTGGGAAGAAACCATAATCGTACATGTGCAGGATGGAAAAACCACTATTTGGGAAGTCTCTCAATCACATTTCAAGTTTATATACTTGAATGAGAGAGGTAATGATGAAAAAAAAAAAAATCAGGAGCAGAAATTAGAACAACTAGTAAATGACTAATTCCTTTCAAAATTTATGGAAGTGTTTTGAGATGTATCCTATATCAAAGTGGTAAAAGCAAAAGAACCATTAAAGTGCTTCAGTGTTGCGGAACCTCACATGTTACAGGACTGTCCACATAGGAAAATTCATAACATTCAAGCGGTTTGAGAGACAACTACAGTAAAAGACAGGGATCGAAATATGTCTAAGATCAGCACTGCCTTAGGAAATCGACAGGTTGGGCACCAATCAACCATAATAGAAGTTGAAGGTATGAATTCTGAAAAAAAAATTGTTGATTTAATAGATCTAGGAGAAAATTTTAGTTAAGTCAATTCACAAATAGTATAAAAGTGTACACAAAAATGGAGCAAACATGGTTAGTACAGTTAGCCATAGAAAAAGATACATGCAAAAATTTCTCAAACTAATGTAAAGTTAGATTAATACCAAATGGAACTCCAATTAAACCATTCTATCGGTAGAATGATATGATCTGTTAGTAGGAAAGAAGAGGCTGGAAAAATATAAAACAATAACAAATTTCTTAGACCAAAACAGTACATTGCATTGTGGAAGTAAGAAAAATTGTGACAGACAAAGGAGAACCAAAAATCAATATCTGTCAAACAGATTCCTACATTAAAATTTAAAAGAACAACAAGAAAATTCTGGAAAATGAATGATGTTCAAGTGGAATAAATGGGACTACAAACAGAAAACAAAACTGTGGAAAAATTTCCAGTGATCAGAGAGCTCAAGAGCTCAAGGAGAGGGTTCCAGAAGAAATCCCTTAATAAACCTTTAAACGAGACATTGATTGTTTCATTAAACTAGTATTACTTCCCAGGCACCCTATAGAATGAGTAGTCCCGATCTACTAAAAATTGAGACTTCAATTACAAAAAAAAAATTATTGGACAGAGGGTACATTAGATCAATGGTGCCTCCTTGGGAAGCACCTTTGTTATCAAAAAAGAAAGATGACACGTTTAGAAGGAGTATACATTTCCAACAACTGAAGGAAATTATTATGAGGAACAGATATCCTTTTCCAAGGGTAGATGAATTATGGGTCAAGAAAGAGGAGGGAAGTTTGAGAGCAACAAGAAAAATATCAAATTGACAGTAAGCAATCAAAAACCTGAAATTAACCACTAACCCAAAGTGAAAATGGCTGATCCAAATAAAAAAATTATAGTATACACCGATGCATGTGTTGAAGAAGTAGGACAAGTGCTACTACAAGAGAACTCAATACTAGCCTACGAGTCAAGAGAAATGAACAGAATTATTCAGTGTATGAGGAAAACTTGGTGATGTTATGCATGCCTTAAAGATGAAGAGACATAAACTGTTAGGAAAGAAATTCTTATTCATGATAAATTGTGTAAGTTTGAAATATTTTTTTTCACACAACCTGATTTAAATGCTAGACAAGCTAGATGGTTTTCTTTCCTTAGTGATTTTGACATGGAAATCAAACATATTAAAGGAAAGGAAAATAAGATTGCAGATGATTTGAGTGGGAATGCTCATCAAATTTTGAATAGTGTTGGAAGTAGTGTAAAATTTTACATAGAAGGATTGATACAAGAAGTGGTGAGTCAAGGTCCAAACTATGAAAAACTACAAGAAAAAAATTTGCAGAACACTGAATTACGATGATATACTCAAAATTAGAAGGGGTTGATTTATATATAAAAATAATAATAATAATAATAATAATAAAAAATAAAAATAAAAAAATTTGCAAGAGAAAATTTCAATAAACTGGAACTACATAATATATTTTGATTAATACTATAAGAGACTGTATGCAAGTCATCTTAGTGATCAAAACCTGAATTCAGGATTAAAGAAAAACATTATTTGGCCTAGTATGGGAAAAGATGTAGCAGATTTTCTGCGGAGAATGTCAGCAAGTAGGAGTGGAACATCAGCATAAAACAGGACTATTGAATTCTCTCCCTATTCCAAAATGGAAGTGGGAAGTTGTTCAATAAATTTCATCACCAGATTTCCTAGAACAAGGCACTAAAAAAATCAATACACTTTTACCGATACAAGCTACTTTTGTCACAGCTCAAAGTAGTCAATGTGTCCAAGAAAGAAATTGTGAAATTATATGGAGTTCCAAAATTGATTATATCTGGCAAAGATGACAAGGTTACTTCAATTGGTTTTTTTTTTTTAACTTAGTTTACAGGAAAAGGGTACCAAGTTGAACTTTAGTACCACTTATCATCCTCATTAGCTGGACAGACTGAAAGAATCAATCAAATTTTAGAATACATGTTGTGCATGTATGTGATGAACAGATGGACGGACCCACAAAGTGGGAATGTTTTCTGCATATGGCAGAATTGGTTCTAATAAAAAATATTAGGCTCTAATTAAGATGCATCCTTTTGAAGGTTTGTATGGCAGGAAATGCTATACTCCGCTTAGCTGGAGTCAATCATAGAACAAGTTAATTATTGAATCAGATACACTATTCAAAATGGAGCGAACTGAGAAGAAAATCCAAAAACATGGTAAACCATTCAAGATCGTCAGAGAAGTTGTGTAGTTGGGAAAATAATTCATAGAGAATTCAAAATGGGCGACCATGTGTACTTAAGGATTAAGCCTCGCAAAATTACATTATATGCTGGTAGTTGTGCTAAGTTAGCACTATACTACTATGGACCATTAGAAGTCTTGCTACAAATTGGCCCTACCAAGGCATATTAAGGTTCACATTATTATCATAATTCCTTATTGTAAAAGTATATATGTGACCCTACTCATGTAAATTGATTTGATTTGTGAACAGGTGGAAATAGGAATGGAATTTATTCCAAAGCCACTTCTTATACTGAAGCGGGAAGAAATAAAGCTCCAGAGTAGAACAGTAAGTGGGGTGGAAGTGTAGTGGATGCACTTTACCTCTGAGGAAGCTACTGGGAGCAAGAGGATAAGATGAAGGAGAAACATCCATCCCTAGTTGAGAAATCTACAAATCATCTTGCAACACCAGGGACGGTGTTCTGTTTTAGAGGGGGGTTATGTAACATCCCTATTTTTCTGCTTTTATTTTAGGTAGTTAATAATCCTGAAGGTTAAATGTACCTATAGGAAATCTATATGTGGACATAAATTAAGTTTGAATTGAATAAATGTGAAATTTAATTATTTTGCAAAGACTAGAGTAAATGGAGACGATGATTCCTTATCCATTAGGATGGATAAGAATCCAAAGACTTTCCCAAAATCTCCAAAAATCCTTGGAGAAAATAAAATAAATTAAAAATATTAGATTGGAGATAAAAATCTAAAAGATAACTCAGTAAAGTGGAAAGTTACTGAGAAGAGGTGAAATAAAACTAGAAAGAGGAAAAAGATAGTTTTAAAGTACTTTTGTGGAAAAAACAAAAGGAAAGCCTAGGAAAAAAGGAAAACAACATCTTGATTTAACTGGACGCAGTTATGGAAACATGCTGAGGGAAAGAAAATTTAAATAAGTTGTTCCTGGGTAGAAAATAGGTTGTCTATTCTATGGAAGATAATTCCTTGGTAGACAAGAAGTTGTCTACACTTTGGAAGAAATTGGTCTCCACTCAGGGGGAGCTGTGGAATAAGCTCAAGGTTGGGTGGAAAATAGTCTACACCAGTGTTGGTATGCACAACTTATTAAAAAATTTCTTATGAATTCTATTCTCTTTGATGATATTCTAATGTAGTTAGATAATGGGTATGTTTTATGCATTCAGTCGAAAAATGTATATCAGTAATTATAAATTATTTTAATAGCCTTTTGTACCTTGAAAAAAAAATAGTCATGTGTATTCAACAAAAGTTTAAACTATAGTAAATATATTTACTTCTATATAGTTACATAGACTGAAATAAAAATATAGCATAATTTCTAAACCCACCGAGAAGGGTCTAAATCTGTTGTTAGGTCTTCAATAAAATTTTATTGAAATTCTAGAGGACATAATTTAGATAAATTAAAATTAAAACTGTACGGGAAGAAAAGCAGAGGATGTTATTAATAGTACAGGGTTATTTTTGTAAAAGGGACAATAGTAATATATATGTTTATATTGGATATATCTAAAAATATATATATTGGTTCCATATACATATGTTGGAATGGTGTATAGTTAGTTTAGAGGAAAAACTGAAATCATAATAGAGAAACTTCAAATCTGTTAAGTAGATATACTGCAGAATTAAATTAAGTAATTATGTTTTATGTACTCTCAGACATATAAAGACATATATGAAATTAAAATAAAAACTGGGCACTAGGGTTTCCTTTCCCTCACACGGCTTCAACTCGATACCACACCTGATCACACCCCTGGATGCTCGCTGTGATTTTCATCGTTCTAGTCGGTTCTTGGATCCTCGGATATAGTGATGGCACACTCAGTGGCTCCCATTTTATTAGCCGAAGGTTTTTCTATCTGCGCACTCTATCATTGACAGAGCTCAGCGGTGCTCCCGACCTTTTTTCCTTGGAATGATGCCACTGTCAAGGCACTGACCATTAGTTCATTTTTTTTTATTGCTGGCGACCTTCATACTGCCATCTCCCGGTATTCTAGCTCCTCGTGACCGACTCGCTCTGACTGGTAGTTGGACTTTGCAATAATGGTTTCTTCTTGGAGTATTCAATGGAAGGGTCCCAGGATGAACAACTTGTGGATTATTCGGAGGACCCATATGCCCATGTGGAAATTTTAACCCTTTCGCATCGATTATCCTCTGGTATGCATGTATCTCACCCTGCATCTTCTTCTTTTACTTGTCCTACTTTATCTGGTTCTATCACATCAACTTCCTCTCCTCTTACTCCCTGAACTGGATTCATTTCAGGTACCGAAACTCTCACCCTCATCCCCCACTATCCTCTCGGCTACTGACCTGTATCTCATCACCTCACCGGATCTCTGACCCCTATCCCCTGCATCCTTAGCATTTCTCTCCCAGACTCTCTCTTACCCCCCGTCGGCTCCCACCTTCACCCTGCCCTCCTCACTTGACCCAATCACTTTTCTCCCCCCTACCTCATTCCCCCTGCTCTCCTCCCTCCCACCTTAATTTTCCTCCCTGAACACACTCCCCCCCAACCCCCCACTTGGTTCTGTCATACCCTCGGCCCACCGACCTTCTGGCTACTTCACCATCCCCCCGCCCGACTCCTCCCCCCACCCTCTCGCCTCTGTCCACCCCCCTCTGCTTACTGCATCGGCTACACTAACTCCTGTACTACCTCCCCATGCACCCCGTCGCACGAAATGTGGGAGTGCCTGCAAGCGTGCTAGCCTTCTCACCCTCGGCGGTAGGTGTACAAATGGTCGATATCTTGGATACCATGGACAAAGTGGTTGTTGGTCGGGTTCGTGGCTGGTACTATGGGGTTAATAGATTGAAACAATAGGTATAAGAGATTTTGGGTGACCTATTACAAGAGCTTCCCACCATTCATACACTTACCAAGGGATGGTTTTCTCTCCGCTTCACTTCTAGAGCACCCACGGATCTTATATTATCACAATTCTCGCATATTGATATGGCACATGTTTTGCTGAAATGGTGGAACCCCTTGTTCGACACTGAACGTGAACCATTGGGTGCGGGACCTATTTGGGTTCGTTTACCTTGCTACCTCTACACTTATGGAATGAACAGATCTTCAAGGACATTGGTAACCTTCTGGACAATTATTTAGACCATGATCGATCCTTCATTGACTCCGGCAAGATGGATTTTTCCCGCATCCTGGTACATCTGGATACCAGGGAAGGTCTCGAGGAAGCCATCAATATTCAATGTTGCAACTCCACCAGGGCACAACTTTTAGATTATGATGGGGTTCCCTTCCGCTGCCATTGTTGACACAAATTCGAACATGTTTTCAAAGATTTTCCATTAAATGGTTCGTCGTCAGCTCCTCATACTCACAGGGGATTGCATCCTATTGCTCCAGAATCGATCTCGCTACAGATAAAGGCTTAGCATACTAGCTTCATCGTGACATCTGATCCCTCCTCGCTGGAGGATTACTCACAGACAGTTGCGGATGCACTTACCTGGGTCACTTGATCTATGGCTGATGCTACATCTACTGGACTCCTTCCGAATGATGGTACATCCTCTTCTCCTCCATTTACTTTTTTGTCATTTTTATCTTCGACATCTATTATGTGCTCAGAGCCTCCTCAGGTTATATTCTACTCCTCTTCCATCATTTTTCCCCCATCTTCCTCGCCTCTCCATTTCCCCCCACTCCCTCGACCATACCTATTCTGCCTCTGTCATATCCCCTAGCCTTAACACTTGCTCCTTCTAAACTGATCACCTCTCCCCCCTTACTCTCTCCCACTGGCCCTACCCCTTCCCTCGTGGTTGAACCCTCTGAAACCTATTCCACTCACTCATACAATTTACGTCCCCGCTTATACCCCCCGGCTGGTCTTGGCACTCTTACTGGACCCTCCAACCCTCTACACAAGCCATCCCGTGGCCGACATTCACATATTTCAAAGGCCATTTTATAAGACGGTATTGAAGTTTCCTCTGGTACAAAAATCTCCATCGATGGGATCCTTAGAGCAAGACAATCCCCACTCCTAGTTTCCCAATGATCTATATGTCCTTCAACTGTCATGGGTTGGCTAGCCCAGCAAATTGTCTCACTCTTAAACACCTCTTTTCTTCTTTTTCGGTTGACATCATTCTGCTCCAGGAAACTCATGGTTCGTCTGATTATGTTATTCAAGTACTTACCACCTCTCCACCCTGGTTGGAACATTCATGCCTTAGATGCCAATGGTCGGTCTGGTGGATTGGCCCTCTGTATCAACCCCTGACACATCAATCTTCTTAATTTTTGAGGCAGGGATTACATTTTGGGGATGGATGTCTTCTCGGAAGCCGTTGGCCTGCAATTCTGTATTATTAATGCTTATGGACCCTGCACCAACAGGCAACAATTTTGGACCTCTCTTATGAACTCATCAGTGTTGCGTCCTGACAACATAATTTTGGCTGATGACTTGAACTTCTCTCTTGGGATCTCTGAATCCTGGGGGCCTAATTCGCATGCGGATACTCTCTCTAATTTTTTCAGAAAATTAATCTCATCGCATCACCTGGTGGATCCCCTCATAACTTCCCCCTCTCCAACTTGGCGCAACAGGCACACGAGGGATGAATTGGTCGCTCACAGGCTCGATTGCTTTCTTATCAAGGAAGTTTTATTACAAAATATTGGCTCTTTCAGGTAGTGGATCGGTTCTGGTGGCATCTCTGACCACTCCTCTATTTATTTGGAAATCACTAGGGACTTTAAGAAGCCGACTTCCCCCTTTAAATTATGCTCTGTGTGGTTACAAGATTACAACTACATCAACCTAGTGGACACACAGTGGAGACTCCCTTCGCCACCATATCTACAATCGCCATCCTCCATTTTTTCTCAAAAATTACTAACTATTGAGAAGGAGTCCATTAATTGGGCTGAGCATAAGAAAAGAATGGAGGACAATGAAATCACCAGAATTGAACATAATATCCATAGATTGGAAAGCTCTATTGGGGGAGGGTTTGCAACTGAAGATGAGAAGTCATAACTTATTTTACTTGAAACTGCACGCTTAAATATCCTACAAGTGAGGGATGAAGTTTGGAGACTCAAAAGTCATACCACTTGGATCAAAGCTGGGGATGAAAACTCCAAATTCTTCCATAATTTTGCTAAAGGAAAAAATACTATCAACACCATTTGGGAACTCAAAAATGAGGATGGATCAAAAGCTTCCACATTCTCTCAACTTGCTCAGAAATGTATCAATCATTTCTGAGAGATTTATAAGCCACCTCTGCAACCCTCCTTGGCTGAAATCATAAAGGTGGCATCCCTCTTTCCCAGATATGTGGATCCCATAGCGGAGGAAGACCTCCTTTTACCGATTTTGATGCAAGAATTAGAATATATCCTTAAGTGGTTTAAAAAGTACAAAATCCCTGGACCTAATGGATGGGCAGTGGAGTTTTATCTAGATTTCTTTTATCTTATGGGTCCTGATCTCCTGGAGGTGGTGGAAGAGACTCGTGAATATAGGCAAATATATGAGGCTTTCAATGCTACATTCATTGCCCTTATTCCTAAATCTGACCATCCCTCTTCATTCAAATATTTCCACCCAATTTCTTTATGTAATTGCATATACAAGATTATGGCCAAGATCCTTGCTAACAGGTTGAAACCCATTTTATCCAATTTCATTTCACCTGAACAATTCCCCTTTCTTGAAAATAGACAGATCCATGATGCAATAGGCATTGCACAAGAAGGCTTACATTCTATGCACATCAATAACATCAAAGGGATGATTCTCAAGATTAAATTGGCAAAATCATTTTATCAAATGAGCTAGCTCTATATCCGCATGATGCTCACTCACTTTGGTTTCCCCTTACAGACTATTAATTGTATTATGAGCTGCATCACCTCTGTTTCTTTTAACATTCTTATCAATGGGGCTGCCACCAATTTCTTTCATGCGGAGCGGGAACTTCGACAGGGTTGTCCATTATCCCCCCTCTTATTTCTTCTTGTTATGGAGGCCCTTAGCATATGTATAACAAATGAAACTACACGTGGTAGATTGAAGGTATCCTCTTAAAGGCTAACTGTGTGCTCACACATCTGTTATTTGTGGATGACATCATAGTCTTTCTCAATGGCACTCTTGGTGACTCGTTTGTGGTCAGATCTATCCTGCTATTATTTTGCACTGCCACGGGAATGCAGTGTAATAACAACAAATCAACATTGACTTTCCATGGATGCACTCCTCATGGAATGCATTTTTCACAGCAGAGATTTCCTTTCATCCTCACCAGATTTGAGGATGGTTTGAAGTACCTAGGTTTCTTCCTCAAACCAGTGAATTACAAAAATGTTGATTGGAACTAGCTCATTACCAAGATCGAAAAATGTTTAAATAACCGGTGCCATCATTGGTTATCTGGGGTTGGTCGACTAATTCTGATCAAATCTATTCTAAAGGCCATTCCTGTGTATTGGATGACTCTTGCCTGGATTCCTAAAGGAATGCTTTACAAGATTCAGCGGATCTGCAGGAGATTTTTATTTCTCGGCATCAAATAAGGATACACATTTGCATGGACCAATTGGACCTGTATTGCATTACCCAAGCGATGGGGTGTTTGGGGCATCAAGGAATTACCGACCTTCGCTTTGGAATTGACTGCTAAGATTGGATGGATGATTCTCATGAGTAATAATTTACAGACCAGGGTGACCGTTCAGAAAAATATCCATCCACTTAATCTTATTCAATGGCTTCGTATTCCCCTTATGCACTGCCCCTGCTATTCTACAATTTGGTGCGCTATCATTGCCTCAATCCAATTCATCAGGGAAGATTTGGCTTGGAGAATTGGCAATGGATCCAAGATTCGTATTGGTTATGATCCTTGGGTGGGTTGTAGCAATGCAGACCTCCTCCCGAATGCACTCATTGATTCCCTCAATCAAGCTAGATTCTTGACGCTCAATCATATTGCTGATAGGAATCGAACCACACTATTCTCACAAGGCTGGCTTGGTCATCAGGAATTTCAAATACAACCACAGTGGATTGATACATGGTCTGCCTTTCTGGATTCTTTAAGAGATACCCATGTCAGATTACTGGATCGGGCAGATGAAGTTATTTGGACCATTTCAAAATAGGGAATATACATGCCCAAAGAGGGGTACGCTCACATTTATCGCGCATATAGACCTGAACCCTTGCTCCCATGGTGGCGCAATCTCTGGAAACTAAAGGGACCTGCTAAATCTAGTCTCCTCGTGTAGTGTATCCTTACTGGAAAAATTCCAACTGGGGCTAATCTACAAAAAATAACACACATTGGTCCTCAAATATGTCCACTCTGCAATGAGGCAGTTGAAGATACTTTGCATCTCTTCCTTTATTGGCATGTTACTCTTGCAGTCTGGACGATTATTCACTCCTCCATCCATCATAATCTTTGTTGGGAGGGGAACACCCTTACTGATGCCTGGGAGCATTGGTGGCATGCTGCTACTCCCCGCAAGCTGTGAAATTTACCTATTTTAATCTGCTGGAGCATCTGGATGGCCCGCAATCGAACCATATTCCATGACATCCCTCATCATTTTCCCTCGTCTGTTGCCCATATCATCTCCATATATCACATTATTCCTGATGATCCCCCCCTCCACTCCCTCGAGTTATATCCCCTGAGATCATTGACTACACTATCCCTTCGGCCTATTTTGATGGATCTGCTCAGACACATGGTTGTGGTGGTGGATTTATTCTTCATCATACACCACATCATTTTAATAAAGTCAAGACTAGACTTGTACGTGGCACCAATAATTTTACAGAACTCTCCTGCCTTTTATACCTCCTACAATTTGCCATCACTAAAAATATTCATGCACTACAGATATTCGGTGATTCCAAAATTGTCAGACTGGTTTAACATTCAGACGACATGTCACATACTCACACTACAGAATATTTTGGATGAAACTCTATTGCTCAAATACCATTTTGATCCTATTTCATGTCAGCACATTTACAGGGAGAGGAACACAATTTCCGACCTCCTTTCCAAGGAGGCGACGCACCTATTGACTGCAGACATGGAGGTACAGAAGCAGAATGAACATGCTTATTATCATTACTTCCACAGACCATTTGTTCCTGATCACTGGAGGGGGGACGGCCCCCATTAGAAACAACAGATGTTATTTTACATTTTTATTATAGTTATTTTTGTATATATATCCATCAAACTCTTTATTGGAGGAGTTATGTTGTTCTATAGTATGTATTATGCAGCACATAGCGGATGTATTTATTTTTTGCTACACTTAGTTATCTATATGGCAGCTATAATGTTGATCTGCATATGCACTTAGCATATACAACATGTAACTTTTATTTTCATTAATAAAAGCTATGATTTTTCCTGGAAAAAAAAAAAAAAAAACTATTTCAATTCCATATAACAAGTGGTTACATATAGTACAATTCTGTTATAGAGATGAATATAAATATCTGGTACTCTTTAAATAAAAATTATTAAGTACCATATTCTTTTGCAACTTGACTAAAATTCATCTCGTAAATCAAATGAAAGTGCTAATGCACATTTGATATGAGAAAATATACTGATAGACAAATTTATGAAATCTGTATATGGTAAGGACCAACCCGGTGAAATACACATGGGTATCAGAGCTTTTGATGGGAATTTAAAGAGAGATTGTAGAGGAGTATGCAGAAGAGAAAATACATGTGCATAAATACATATAAAAGGATATTAAAATATTATCCATCATAATAAATCAAATATGAGAAATACAATTTCTCTAATATACAGTGGTTAAAGTATACATGTCTAAGGAAATCAGACAGGTTGAGATAATTCCTGTATATGACAATAAAAATAAATTATATTCTGAAACCCAAAAGAATTAAAGGAACTATAATAACTGCAATTTAATTAAAATTTAAGAGGGATATTCTAATTAAATTGCAAACTGAATAATTTCTTACTTGTGGGGAAGAATGAGATATAGCACATGGCGTCATGAGTATCATGGCGAGAAAATCTGGGAAAAGAGGTTTTCCTAGATCAGAAAAGAGACTTTAAGGTGGAATAATTTATAAAGCTAAGTTCATACTGCTAGTTTATGTCAAGAAATTTCCATTCTGAGTATATTTTGGAAAGTTAGGAAAGTGGAAAATACAAATTTGTATAAGTCATAAAGATAAGAGATGTATAGATATATATCTAGAATCACAAATTGAAATGAAAGTCGAATGAAATGGATCAAGTATTTTACCTCTTTTCTAATAACTATCAACCTGGTTATAAATTGTCGAAGTTATAAGCTGGTTATAAAAATTGTCGAAAGTGTATATAGCAAGCTGAAAAAGAAAAACAGAGAAATAATGAACCTATTACCTCTATGAATGATGGTTGATTCGTATTATTGTGTTTTTGGTGGGAAAATTAAAGACTCTAGAAAAACAAAACTTCCAGAGTTAGTGTAGAAGAAAATATTTTATTCTGAACATTGATTGAGGAGAAATCATAACAAAATTTCACGTTATTAAAAAAATTGACTGCATAAAAAAATTATGAGTGAAGAGTCTGAGTTAAATTACAGATATGTCTCTGATATTGACAGAGCATATGGAATAAACACAAATACAGAGGCTGACATAATGGGTAACAACAAATGCTATTGTAACTAGCATCGACTTTTAACCTATGTAACAAAGTCAAAAAAACAAATACCATCAATCTGTTGAAACTAAATTATAAAATAGAGGCTATACGAGTAATGATAAGAGGAGAGGAAATTCAAGGGATAAATCGAGTTTCCAAACCCTCTCTATCAATAAAATATGAACAGAGTTTAAACATATCTAATATCTACCCAATTCGAAACAGTTTAAGAGTAAATTCAAGAGAGTTTGAAAAGAAACCCTAGAAGATGTGTAATTCAAAATGGATTAACCATATAATACTATTTGGATGAAATTGTGGAACAAGTAATACGCAAAAGATGAAACAACGTAGTATGAGTAATCTGAAATTACCATGAAAGGGTTTACAAAGAAAATTAAACTCGTGATATAAGCTTCCAAAAACCGTGAGGGATAATTACAAAGGCATGAATTACCTCCTTTAATCTGGCTTGGTATTATACCAGCAAGGAAGGAAAACACTTCTTCTATGTTACTCCTGAAAGCATAAGAACATGCGAATGAATTAACCAGCAATAATCGAATTTAAAAAATTTAAATTTAATATGATAGAGAGCAAGAAGAAGCCTTACCTTCCTCACGGTATTAAGAATGTGTTTTCTCCAAAACGAGTGTACTCATATGGACAGTCAACCCTGAGTAAAGATGAACAAATTCAAACCTCTGCTCCAGAGGAACTGAGAGGAACCGAGACATTTTCCATACCACAGCTAAAAAAATTTCATTGGTAAAAGAAAACAATAACATTATTAAAGTGTATCACTGATAATTCATTACAAAATTATGCCATGGGAAGAATGAGAATCTAGTTCAGAAAATGGAAATAACATGTTAAAGGTTAACGTATTTCTTACCAGAACTGAGAGTTATAAAATTTTAGAGAAATCTCTCAACAACGTAGCATAGAAATATTGCCATAGAAACGCCGCAGGAGGGCCATATCACAGGCATGATGACCTCTATAATTACAAATGAATGCAATGTCACACAATTTCTGAATAGACCGAATAACCCAATCACGGTGCAATTCGATTTGGGGGAAAAATCAATTGTGTGTTAGGGTTCGTAGCCATCCTATCTGACAGAAGGACAAGCGTTAAATAAAAACACATATGAATGACGGAAATAGTACAATGGATTAATGCTTGGGGAGAAACGAGGTAAAGAAATCCCAATGCAATCTCCATTTCAAGTCATGTGACGTAGAGTCATTAATTTTCGAATTTATACAGCCATAAGATATAAAACGGTGGTAACATACCATTAACAGCATCGAACTACGAGGTATACACTATGGAATGTATTAATAAGATATTAAATGGTAATATTATAGTGTTGAAACATATAACGTAATATGATTTAACATTAAATTGAGTTATATGATTATAGTGTTAACCATACAACTTGGAGGAGCGTTAAGATTATATTAATGCTCGGACAATACAATATGACATAACCTTAAGAAAGGGTTATGAGACATACGTTTAAACAAAACCATTTCCATATGTATAAATATTAATAACACATAGAGTGATGCAAAGGTAAACAAATATAGGTTTATGAGATAAGCCAAATTATCATGACAATGATAAAGTATTAAAAGAGTTATAACGTGTTAATATTAATAACAAGTTAACGTTATGACAATACACTATAATGTATAGTTATGAAAAATTAGGAAGGAAACATACGTTTCAAACTCTTAACCATATATATATATCTTATGGAAATTCGAATAGGGTATATTTTAATACCCAATACTATGTTATGGGAATTTAAGAATAGGTATATGAATAGGAATACATTAATAATGGGTAATATTAATGTATTATTACTCATGGTGAACGTTTAAATATCCTAAAGGAGAATTTCTAAAAGAATTAGGATATGAAAAGTGTAATATATATATATATATATATATTTAGTATAAACTATATATTTATGTTATGATAGCGTGAAACAAAGTGGGAGAAAAATTTATTAGTTGATATAGAAAATAAAATAAAGGTCATGTATACCTGATAGAGTGGGAAAAATGTTGGGTGAAGGACAATATAACAAACCTCTGTGGTAAAACATTTTGGGGTGCGAACCGATATAAGTGTACATAACAAATCCACAACAGCTTCACACAGAAACAAATTCCTTTAAGGGAAATCTGTGGAATGATACTATTGTGATTTTAATAAAGGACAACAGTGTCGAGAAGGAAGCATGTAATTATTACTATAATTAGAAAAAAAAATTGTGGTAAGTGGAGTTGTTACAAGCTAACAACTAAGTTGGGAATATTTGTGGGGCACATTGATACACCTCACAACCATTGGGTGTACCTTCCATCTCATAGGATTACATTTGTTCGTAGAGATGTGAATTTAAATGAATATAAGTCCATGATATGTTCCCTTGATATGGAGCTTCAGTTTCATGTATATGAGGATATTTTGGCTCCAAAGGAAGAACCTCAGGACGTTGTGGGGCATCCATAAGCAAAGGAGCAAAGGGTGGAAGCACCCACTCATGCATAGAAATCCAAAAAAGGAAGGAAGCACACCAAGGAAGTTGAAACATTATTGCATGATGGTAGAGAGAATGTGGGAGCACTCACATCAAAGTGAAGACAGAGGAGGTCACCATATCGGTACACTGGGTACATGGCTCTGATGAGTGAGCTAGTTGAGACATAAACATCCTAATTTAAGGAAGCAATGCAGCATCCAGTATGGGTTTGTTCCATGGTAGAGGAATATGACTCCATAGTCATAAACAGTGTTTAAGAAGTGGTCCCAAGACTAGAGAACAAGTAAGTGGTAGGTTCTAGGCGGATCTAGAAGGTGAATTAGGTAGTAGACGAAAGAATCTAGAAAAACATGGCCAAATTTGTGTCCAAGGGATTCTCTCATGTGGAGGGAACTGATTGCAAGGAGACCTTTACTCCAGTAGCAAGGTACTCTTATATCAGATCAATTCTAGCACTTGCAGTACAAATGGGATGGAATATATATCAAATGAATGTGAGGAAGAGGTGTACATTAAATAACCGGAAGGATTTTATACCTTCGACATAGAGTCACATGTGTGCAGACTCAAGCAAGCATTGTATGGATTGAAACAAGCACCTCGTGCTTGGTACACCAGGATCGAAAACTATTTCACCAGGTTGGGATTCCCCAAAAGTGAAGTTAATGCAAACCTTTACCATATTATTGTTGAAGTTAAATTGTTGATTATAGTATTATATGTCTATGATTTTTATTTTAACTGGTGATGAGAAGTTGATCAAATATTTCAAAGAGGATCTTGCAAGATAATTCGAGATAAAGGACATTGGACTCATGCATTATTTCCTTGGTTTGGAAGTATGGCAAGGAGATGGTGAACTGCTTGTCTCTCAGGGAAATTATGCCAACAAGATACTAAAGAAGTTCCACATGGATAGTGGCAAACCCATGCACACTCCTCTAGCAGGAAGTTAAAGGAAATAGGATGCCACGTCTCTCAGGAAAATTATGCCAACAAGATACTGAATAATTTCCACATGGTTAGTAGCAAACCCATGGACACTCATCTCGCAGGAAGTTGTAGGAAATAGGATGCCACTTCAAGTGAGGAGGTGGAGGCCACTATTTACAGGAAGCTTGTGGGTTCACTCATGTATTTGGTGAACACACTACCATACATTTTTTATGAAATTAACCATATTAGTCAAGCAATTGTTAATCCAACCAAAATATATTGGAAGGCGGCCAAACATGTGTTGAGATACCTCAAAGGCACTAGTCAATATGGTATTTGGTACATACAGACAAAGGGAGTGAAGCTTCAAGGCTTTACAGATGCAGATTGGGCGGGTAGTCCATCAAATAGGAAGAGCACTTCAGAAGGAGTCTTCAGTATTGGGTCATAATCAATTTCTTGGTACAACGGGTTGCAAAGATCAATTTCACGCAATTCAACAGAAGCAAAGTACATGGTTGCTAGTCAAGCAGCTTGTGAAGTTATCTTAATGAGGAAGATTCTTGTTGGGTTATTTGGTCAGATGATGGATCCTACTGTGATTTATTGTGACAATCATAGTTGCATCAAACTCTTTGAAAATCTAATTTTTCATGATCGATCCAAGCATATCGACATCCGGTATCACCATCTACGAGATTGTGTGCAGAGGCAGATTATGTTGCTGGAATACATTCCTATAAAGGAACAAGATACAGATATTTTGAAAAATGCAGTGTTAAGAGGAAAATTTGAATTCCATAGAGACATGAATGGCATATCTAACAATCCCTTTATTTTTGAGAGGGAGTTTTGAAATGGAAACAAGAACATCCTAATTTAATTTTCCCTTGAATTACATTGGGAGAAATTTGTAATTCCACATCACAGGACAACTTGTACGAGTTAACTAAGTTAGTTTCACTTAGTTGGCTCAGTTAAATCGAGTTGAGGGCCTAACTTGAGTCATGTAGAGTGATTCCTAAATTTTAGGAGCCTAGGTTGAGTTTAATTTTAGTTGTAATAATTTAATTCAGTTAAAATGAGTTAAAGTTAGTTAAACTAGTTCCAACTGTTGGAGGAACTAGTAGGAGGTCTAGCAGTGGGGTGCAACTTCAATGTTCAACCAGTTAACTAATAAATCTTCCATAATTAACTCATGCATGCATCAAATAAAAATTATCCAGTTGAGATTGGAGTTCAAGGGAAATGTACTATCAGTTGTATTATTATCCAAGTTGTATAGGTGGTGCATGTGGTCAGAGAAGGACCTATAGGGATTGCATAGTTCAAGATGGGGATTTCCCTAATTAATAGGGGGATAATTCCTTGATAAATAATACAAGGAAATAGGAGCTTGGCAGGAAACAAATTTTCTAAGTGTTGGCCAAAGTCACCTTGTGAGGTAGTGAGATAGATTATACTTGTGCATAGATTGTGCAGGCTTGAAAAAGCATTGTATTTCTTCTCTATTTCTGACTAATGAAATACAGATAGGAAGGGGTTTTGAGTATTGGCTTTCCACTATATATATTCTCGTGTTATGTGTATTGATTCATGTCACATGTTTTTTATATTGCTTCTCAATTGTGAATTGTTTTCCATGGATGAGTAGAGTATATTTGAGTCTTATGTCTTAGAACATTACATGAGCAATATTAAATCTACAATTACAATTCTAAACCCATAGGCTGACAATGGTTAAATACAAAATAAGAAGAAAAGTGGATATTCCTAAACCATAAATCACTCCTTGATTTATTCCATAAAGATCTCATGATTTATTCCCTAAATATTTCATGATTTATTCCCTAAATCTATCATGATCTTCAAGGTAAACTAGCTTTTGCCTTCATTAGAGAACTTTTGAGGACTAAAATGGGCTTCCTAAGAAAAATCTACGACCAAAATAATCTTTATAAGAACCAATAGGATTCAAGATGATGATGTCAACCATGGGGGATGATCCATCATTTTTGGGGTAAAAAAGTAAAAATATTAAAAAATAATAAAATAATAAAACTACTTTTTCAACTTGTATTTTCAACTTATTTCCCTAAGTTTTTACTCAAATTTCGAGCATGAGTACTCGTTGGATGCATATTTTAATTTCTCATCCAAGACGTAGCCATGTTGCATACTTTTGATGAATCTTACTACACGAAAAATGAGAAATACATGAAAAAACATTATTACAATCATGTTTTTCATGTATTTCTCAATTTTCTTATAGCAGGGTCCATCGAAAGTATACAACATGGGTACTCCTTGGATGAGGAATAAAATTATGCGTCCAAATAGTGTTCTCGCTTGAAATTTGAGCAAACCCATAGGGAGATAAGTTGAAAAATAAGCTTTTTCTTTTTTCCATCTAAAATTTGATGATGTAATCTAATCTTATTTTATTATTTTCACTATTATTTTATAATTTCCTTAGGATGCCCATTTTATACCTCAAAATTCCCTTAATGATGGACAAAATCTCAGCTATCCATAAATTTTCTAAAACTAATCCTATCCTACAAACCACACTTTTATATAGCTTTTGGAAACCTTGTATATTTTCCCACTCATATGATTTTTCATAAAATCATATGGAAATAAATTTAAATAATTAATACAATCTATTAGGGAACCAAATCCCTTGGTAATTAAAAAGATCCCTACTCTAGTAAAAATATATTTTGTCTTGGAAGTTTGGATGCTCCTACATGAGACTCCCAAGGTGAAAAATAATCATGGTCTCATGACCATGTATTGATGAAGCAAGTATTCCTAGATTCCAAATTTTGTTTTGTAGTTGGTCCTTTTCCTTGTCAGGTTGATGTTGCTTTATTTCCATCTTCTTCATTCTTCTAGGATTCTAGAGCTTATGTTGCAATTCTCCCCCTTCCTTGCGGATGTATACTTGTTATGTCATCGCCAAACCTATGCTATATTATTTCTTTCCTACAACATGCCTCCTCTGGGATAGTTTAATCACTAACCTCCGTATCTCCTTAATCTCTATTTCCATATTCTCCTCTAGTTGGCACAAGTCACCCATTCCTTGTTGTAATTTGTTGTTTTCTTCCACTAAATTACTGGGATACCAATTTTCTAGAGTTTCTTCCATCATTCTCTGCATTTTCTGTTGAAACTCATCATCATTATTGTCCCCTTTTTGTTGCATTTTTTCCCTGGTAAACTCATTCTTATCATTTATTTGATTTTTACAATTAAATATAGTCTTTTTCCTCCAATTGTTCAACAAATCTTCAAAAAAAATAAATTTTGTAGTAATAAATTTCATGTCCACTCCTTTCCAACTTTGCATGGTCTCTTCCAATGGCTTTTGTACTTCATCATTTGAAGTATCTCTAAGAAGACTCTTTTCTCTCTGCACATCCTCATCCTTTTTGAAATTTCCATTACTTTCACACAATGTATCTGCACATCTTCCCTCCTTATTAGTTAGATATGACAATCTTGTCTCCTCCATTGAGATGACATAATCTTGATTTTCCATTTCTTCATTCACTGCAGATAAAAAACATGAGACCTTGATGTATATTTTGGTACTTCAAGCCATCTTTCCTCACTTTCTCCAAGCATCCTTATCCAATCTCTGATCAGATGTCTCATCCTCTTCTTAGATTTTGTGCATGTAACTTCTTAATCGGTCATTGGACTCTTTTTCCAACATAAATTTCAGCCCTCAATTATTTCATCACTTTTTCTAGCCACTGCTTTGTTTGATTTGGTAGATGCTTATTTATTTTACTAAGCTATTCCTTTATCTCATTTATCTCCTTCTCCCTTTATTCATCATTCATTTAATTTTTTGCAACTATCTTAGCCTCCTTCCTTCTTTAACTACAACCTTTCTTTGAACCCATCGTATGGCTACCAATAGCCATCTTTTACTTATTCTTCTTCTCCTGTGAACTCTCCTCGTTCACTTGTAAACTGCAACCAAGCCTTTACCTCAAGGAAAATTCTGTATCTACTACCGATACCTCACCAAGCTTCCTCCTGAGCTTAGCCTTTTGATATTTCCGATTCCTTATTTGGAACCTTCTCTTAGAAATTATACCCACACTCACTATGGAAATTCCCTATGAAAAATTATACCCAAATACTACTTGTTGGAAGTTGTCCTTCTTCTAGTTTCAATCCTCAATTCAAAAGAACGTACTAACTCTAATACCACTTCATGTAGGTAAATTTCACGTCTTCCTACAATGTCCACTTCCACGCACCTGCAATATTAACTTAATATATGACCAAGATAAGTATGCAACATTACCCATATGTAAAACATTCTCATAACCAAAGATTTATTCCTTATAGCCAACACTCATTTAATGACATCCCAAAATACTTCAAAATAAGATAATTTAACTCTTGCCTCTCCAACAATTCACACAAATTTTTCCACTTCAATGAGTTCATGCAAACTCAAATTAACGTTTTCATGCAAACTCAAAGCATTTAATATAACACAGTATACTACAAGGAGTCATACATAGAGCCTTTAGAAAATCTTCATTTCCATTAACAAAGAAAAGTTGTACATGCATAACCTCACAATCATACATTACTCTCTTGGCTTGATTCCACATTAATTTGGCCATTAGCCTTCCCCATATGCTTACAATGGTTAAATACAAAATAAAAAGAAAAGTATATTTTCCTAAACCATAAATCACTCCTTGATTTATTCCATAAAGCTCTCATGATTTATTCCCTAAAGATTTCATGATTTATTCCCTAAATCTCTCATGCTTTTCAAGGTAAATTATCTTTTTCCTTATGGAAAAAATCTCATTTATCCATAACTTTTCTAAAACTAATCCTATCCTAAAAACCGCACTTTTCTATAGCTTTTGGAAATCTTAGAGATTTTCCTGCTCATATGAATTTTCATAAAATCATAGAGAAATACATTTAAATATTAATACAATTGGTTAGGGAACCAATTCCCTTGGTAATTAAAAATTTTTGTGCTCTATTCAAAATATATTTTGACTTGGAATTTTGGATGCTCTCACATAAACTTTCACTACAAAGCACCAAATATGAATCATCCATTTGTGATAGAATCCATTCAATTAATTTTTCACAAGGTATGACTAGGAACCTGCATGCAATCTTGTGTATCCTATACCATTTAATGTTGATGTTTACTTCCTTGTCTTCCAAATATTCAGGGAACTTCCTCTGCATGAATGTGCCTTTAATATCTTTCCACGTGACCTCGGTAGATTTGTCTATAAAACATTGTGTATATGTAAGAATAAGAATGGTAGGCTTTGTAACCTCCACTACTTCTACAATGCTTGCTTATGAGGCTTATTTTGAGGCCACTCAACGGGTAGCAGGAGGCATCTTTCCAACAAATGGTGATAGAGTAATCATACTAATATCTAGAACACCTGCACGTTGAAGAAAAATCATGGAAACAAATATTAGATTTATGAAATATCCTATATATCACAAGCAATAACTTAACAGATCATATATCCAAAAGTCATCTAAATGTAGTTGAGAGTATAAGCCTATCAATTATGGGAAACAATCACTTGTACAGGAAATAAACCTGCATCAAAATGAGAAGGGTGCTTTGTCGGAGTACGAATGGAAGACCAAGGCTCATTCATGCCTTCAAGGTGCATTCATTTACTCAAGAAAGAGAGAGAGATCCTCAAGGGCGCAAGGCGTAATTCTGGAGCACGAAAAAATTTCATTCGTGGGTTCAGGATGCACTCATGCACTCAAGGAGGCTAAGAGGCGTAAGGGCGCATGCTGAAGGGTCGAAGGGGTCAAGCTTCAAGCCTTCGAAGTGCGATCATGCGCTCAAGAGGACTAATAGGGAACAGGGCACACAGTCAAAGCATGAAGAACAAAACACTCATGTGTTCGGGGTGTTCTCATGCACTCAAAAAGGGCACAGTTCTTCGTGCCAAAGGAGTGCGCTCAAGAGGAAAACTTATCTTTCTAGGCATAGTTTTCTAAGATAGTAGTCCTTCATCTTCTGGAAGTGTGATATGGCTTGAAATTTCTTTCGAGCAAGTTCAAAAACAAGATAAAATGATTGGAATGTTGGGAGGAAGGATCTGCAAGTTCTTATAGATTCTGTCACAATCATGACTAGAACATGAAGAGTTATAGAATGTGAAGAGCTACAAACTGCGACAACAATTTGACACTTGTACAAGAAGGAATGAACTAAAAATATAGAAAAGAAATTAAAAAGAATATAAATGCCAGCAAATAAAGCAATATCGATAGTAAAGGAATCAAAGGAAAAAAATAGATTCAACATGAAAAACTTACTTGGAATGAAGATCGACAAAGAGCTCCTTGATCTAAAGAAGTGCACTCAACCGAGATGATAATCATTATGAGAAAGAATGATTCAATGGGTTTATTATAAAGAGATTACCTACAAATCCATTTCATGCATGCTTTCCACTTTTCAACAGGTGAATGAGTTAGTTAAATGAAATGAACTAGGGCTACTATTTTCTAGGAGTGTGCCCATATGAAACAATAAATTTTTTTGCATGATTTGAAGAGGGTGCACATATTTTTTTTGAAGGAGTTTTATCAAGTCGAGGGCACACTGAATGAACATGAAGGATTGTGTTTCACTAGGGCGCAATGTTTTAGCCCAAAGGAGTGCGCTCAACAAGGGTGCAACTCTTCATCATATTGGAGTGTACTTTACCTAAAGGAAGTTCTTTTTCCTTGATTTTGTGTGTGTGAGATGTATTTCAAACTAATTAATAAGTCAATAAATTCTATTTCTTCACCTATCTTTGGATAAGATAATGCAAGCGCTCTTAAAGATAAGGTGATGACACTTAGAAAACATTAAATTAGGAGGATGCGAAACTTAGAAAAAACACAAGGATAATCAATAAATAAACATGACGACACTAGATAGCTTGGAACGATAGTTCATGTAGGCTCCAAAATTGAATTATGGAAAAATTTTGGATGGTTATTGTCGCAGCAACAACAACAATGTTACAAGAAACTTTACATATCATAATATTGATAAGTGGGAATTTTTGCATCAAGATCATGATTTTTCATATCATATAATGATTTTTTTTACCAAATAGTGTGAATTGTCCTCAACCAAGTATTCAATTGCATTTGTATTCGTATCAGAAAACGACAGTTAAAAGGAACAAAATTAATAGCTAATGACATTAAAAAAAAACCTAATTTGAAACGCATTCTTGCATCAAACATAGCCTATATGGATCTTAGGAAAATACGAACATCACCAGACTATATCTCACATTTTTGCAATAACTTATATGCAATGATATGAAAATTAGGTCCAACCACTTTCTTTGTTTCGTTTAGCAACGTTGAAAACATCTAGGATCCTTTAGTAAAGGCTTTGCAGCAAATACACCGACAAAAAAAATGTGTACTAGAAAATGAAGTAGATGAAGGTGTTATTGATACCTTGATAAGCAATGACCTTTTCACCTATATATGGTATTAAAAAATAAAAATTAATGTTTTACATTAGTTACTTTCACATGTGTCCTAGTATTTTGGTGATATCGTTGACTATTTCTTTGTAAAAAAGTTCGAAAATTGAGGAAGCCAACATGAACATATATTGATATGGATTAAAAATGCTCACATCTTTGTAACAAGTATGGATACTAAAATCAAAAACTTTTTTGACAAGTACTTGTGTTGTGATTCAACCAAACTAACTACAATATGAAAATTGTTCAACATCATCGTCACACAAGCACCTCTAGAAAAGGAAAACGAATGCATTGCAGGTTCAAATTTCCAATACCACCAATGCCAAGAACATTAATACTTGAGCCTATGGAATTTGAAAATGTAAAGACAAAAGTGAATGCAAGAACAATATTTGATGCACTAGAGCATATGGAACAAGATGATACATATACATTTGATATTATTCTGGAAAAATAAGGTATAAGTGAATCTGATTATATCCATGCAATTCAATGCACTCTAAGACAAAGAACAATTTTGTTGAAAAAATAACAAACAGACATTTGGAATAATATTTCCTCAACATATTTTGTTAATCTAGGGTGCAAATATTGATGCTCAATTTATACTTGATTCATATGCTACAACTATTTATTATAGCTCATACATGACAAAGCTAGATAAAACAATGACGTCGATATTTAAATGTGTGTGAAGCAAGTGTCAAAAAAACCATGGTGATGTCATTGAAACAATTGAAAGACTTGGAAAAGCTTTATTGAACTTACAAAAAATGTATGCACAATAAGTTATATATAGTGTTGTTAATGCCACTGAATACTAGTTCAAGAAAATGTATATTTATTCATACTTCAGCAATAGATGATCGAACTTTTTTACTAAAGAAACCAAGAGACCTAGAACGTGAACCATAAGATTCAGATACATAACATGTTTATCAATTATCGATCACTATTTGCAACGACCAGAAAACATCGAACATGTATGTTTAGAGGAATTTGCATCATGTTATACATTGCAAGGAAAAAAACATGAAATGTTGACAGACCATATGTTATAAGGTACATAAAGTATAATAAACATATTGATGCTGATAACTATTATAATAAACAATTGTTGTATGTCCCATATTGTAGAGGTGAACACGTATTTAGGCAACTATATTCGAGTTGGAAGAATTCATATTTCTTATTTGAGAAAACCATAAAATGTAATAAGAAAAAATTCACCAACGAAACAATGACAAAGTGGATTGATATTGATAGCATAGTTACTGAGCTTGAAAAAAAAGAGTGATTTTTTTAAAAGAAATTTTCCTTCTTGTGACGAAATGGAAAATGAACAACGTTATCAAGAATACGATATCAAATCAGATTTGCAATATTTGCAAAATACTAAAAATGAAAAATCTATTGTTGAGAGACCTTATGAACTTGTAAAGTAGCCACAAGTATTAGAAGAAACAAAATTTTATAAAATCATGAGAATGCTTAATCCAGAGAAGGCAAGAATAGTGAAATAAATATTTGATGAGAAGAAAAAAAATCCAAATAACCCATTGTATGTACTTGTAACATATGGCGCGGGGGTTGGAAACATGTTTATTTATATAGCAATATTCCAATCTCTAATTCACTTATAAAATAACATGTTTGGATATGACCCATGTCAATTAAATGGAATCATCACAACATATACAAGGAAGGCAATGTTTAATGAAGGCAATATAACATTGCATTCTGCATTCCATTTACCATTTAACAAATCAGAATATCATTCGCTTAAAGGTGAAAAATTAGACACGTTGACAAAATACTAAATTTCGTAAATTCAATTTCAACATATCAAATTGTCTTCATGGAGTACTTACTTGCATACAAGAGAACATCAAATTGTCTTCATGGAGTACTTACTTGCATACAAGAGAACATAGAAATCGTATCAACGAAAAACATTTGCAATAATAAAATCAAACTTGTTTTGTCAGAAGTATATTACTAATGTCAAATATGCATAATAAATGTATATGTTGCACCACTTGTACATGTTTCTATAATCATTGAAGAAATAGCAAATGAAAAGGAACAATTTGCATTTGGTGATTACATTCTATACTTATTGGAGATTTCAATATCGACATTAATTTAAATATCAACATAAGTAATCATCTATTAGAATGTGTGGTTCGAACAGTTACAAGAAATAATGAGGAATTTTATTTCAAGGAAAAAAACAATTATCGATCACATTTGGACAAATTTCCCTCTTCAACAATGTGATTCTCACGTTTTACATTTATATTGGAGGGACCATGCTGTAGTACATGCTTCGTTGCACTTTGAGAAATTTTAAGAATACAAAAGTTGTACATTTTTTTTTTGAAGCAATAAAGTTCATAAGTAATTGTAAGTGCAATAGAGGACACTTTTGCAAATTTTAGCTATTTTTGTATAGGCAGTAACTATAGATTTTTTTATTTTCTATGATTTGTAGTCCAAAATGAATAGGTAATTAATGTTAATGTTAATGAACAAAACATTTCTTTAGTTGCGTAATTGCATGCAGAAATCAATAAACAAATATTCAGTCAAGGTATCAAATTCCAAATTATAGTTGTTCCTATGAAGCATTGCATGAGACAAAGTTAAAGAAATTGTTTCAAGAAGTCACAAATGTTGAAAAATGTTAACAATTAAGTAGTAAGGACACATGCTTTTACATAGTGTAATTTTCCTTAAACCTTGTATTGTTCATATTATTGTTTACTAGTGATCAAATTTTTAGAATTTTTATATATGTTATAATGAATTCATTTAATCTCTTAATGCAGTTTTTTCACTTTTCAAGTTGGTTTGTGCCAAAAGATAGTTAGGTATTTCTCTGTCCTCATGCCATTCTTGGTCGCTCATAATAAATAGAGTACATATTTCTGGATATATCGTATACTGTAGGGACTTACTTCCATAACCAAGAAAAAAATTAATGGAAATAGATAGCTAATGAGCGCATGAGAACTACTACAACTCAAGACTGGTGACTTCACATTATCATTTATTATATGTATTTAATTAATTGTGTATTAATTTTTGATATTTTTCCACAATGCAGGGCACCAAGTTAAAGGGAAAAAAGAACTGAAATGGTAGTCGTGAATATGCTAGGAATTGCGATGTCAAAATTCGAATTATATACCCTATTGTTAAAAAAACCCATTTCTTTGTGCAAATTCTGATACAGTTTACCAATTTTGTGAAAAAATCTAACATAGTTGCTCTTTCGGTAATAGAAATGAAAATGCATCTTCAATGATTGTTTGGCTTTGATGTTTATTTTAATCATAACTATGGTAATTACAATTTTAATTTGAATACAGTTGTTGTTATACTAATGTCATGTTTTAGTTTGTTATAACACTTATAATAAAATGCATTTTTACTTTGAATATTTTCATGTGGCTTTGACCAATCTTTTCAATTTGCTTTGCTCTTTTATCTATTGACTACAGAAAATGAACATTAACAAATTGTTTTAACAAACAATAGAAATTGATATCTAATGTCTAAAATCATTCTATATTTCATGTGGTGAAATCTCTTCTTTCAACTCTTTGGCCCTCATCCCCTCTCGTTTCGTCGTTGTTTTTTAAAATAACTTGTAACTGTTGGGTATGTGTTATATTCTTTCCGCAACTAGTCATGCGCAGGGGGGTCACAGGGGGGGCTAGTGCCCCCCTGTACGTTGCGCTAGGCGCAATGTCGAAGGGGTCACAAGGGGGGCAGTAGCCCGCCCTGTCGGGGTCCGAGGAAGCTCCCCAGAAAAGAAAAAAATTGGTCCTTATTTTCCGGTGGGCGAACCCACCCATGGTTTTGTGCATGGGTTTGCACATGGTTTTGGGGTACGATGGTTTTCGGCCCCTGGTATTTTGTAGATCTGGTCAAGGGAACTACGGTTATGTTCTAATCCATGGTTAATGGATTGGGGTTTATGTATGCTTCGGCATGTATATATATGTGTTGTAACACTAAAAGGAATATAATGAAAAATAAAGTTGGTCGTCCCGATTTGGGATCCAGGGGAAAATCTCTGTGTTTATATGTTTTATGTTTTATGCTCTTGCTATTGTTTATTTTCTATTCTAAAGATTCGTTCGTAGATAATTTTTTTACAAGGTTAAAACCTACATTTGGTATCGGAGCTGTTTCGGCTTATAGGGGACGCCTTTGCTACTAAGGGTTGTTTGCTTGGGCCTGTGGTAGACCCTGTTCAGTGGGAGATCTGTGGGATCAATTCTTGTGGTGAAAGAAGATGGCGAATGGCGGGAAGATAGAGATCGAGAAATTTAATGGACAGATTTTTGAGTTGTGGAAGCTCAAGATGGAGGATTTGCTGGTGGATAAGGATCAGTGGATCACGGTAGATCTGGGTACTAAACCAACGGCAATGTCAGATGAAGACTGGAAGAAGTTGGATCGAAAGGAAAAGAGCACAATACGATTGTGTGTCTCAGATTCAGTATTGTTGAATGTATCTGGGAAAGTTATGGTGAAGACCTTGTGGGACAAGCTAGGGACTTTGTACCAATCTAAGTCTCTGGTGAATAAATTATTCCTGCGGAAAAAGTTGTATAACCTAAGGATGAAGGATGGAGACTCGGTGACAGAGAATTTGAACGCCTTCAATACTGTGGTAAGTCAGCTGTCATCTGTTGATATTAAAATCTCAGATGAAGATAAGTGCATCATTTTGAGCAGGTTCTTACCGTACCATGGGACAATCAATATTGTGAATAGGTAGCAATACAACTACCTTGAATTTTGATGACTTTGTTCTGCCTTTGTTGTCTATCGCAAATGAGGGGGGAAATATGGAGGGTCAGAATGGAGATGCCTTATCTATACGAGGAAGGTCCCAGAATAGAAACAAGAATAAGGTTTCGAGTGGGAGATCTAAATCTAGAGGGAGATCTAAATCTCCTGGAAAGTTTGTAAAGGTGTGCTAGAAATGCAAAAAGGAAGGGCACTACAAAAAGGATTGCAGATCTAAAGCTCCTGAGAAAGGAAAGGGATCTGATGATGCTCCTTCTGCAGAGGAAAAAGCCACCTTGGATGAAGTTGGGGATGTTTATTTGGCTTCTTCTTCAAATACACATGTAGATCATGAGTCATGGTTGATTGATTCAGGTGCATCCTTTCACTTCACTTCCCATAGGGAGTGGTTCTGCAAGTATGAGAAATATGATGGCGGTGATGATAGGAAGGCCAAAATCGTCGGACATGGAAAATTAAAGCTGAAGCTACAAGGTGGAAGGATTAGAACACTTCCTGGTGTTCTGCACATTCTTGCATTGGCCAGAAATCTGATTTTTGTAAGCAAGATGGATGATGCAGGTGTAAAAACAATGTTCGAGAAAGATACATGTAAGATGGTTCGGGGAGCACTAGTATTAATGCGGGGAGTTTGGATTGGAACTTTGTACAAGCTTCAGGGCGGCACTATTATTGTTGGGTGCAACAGTTTTTTGGTTCTTGAAAGTGGAGCAGAAAGCCTAGCGGTCTCTGGAGAAAAGACCATGCTATGGCATCAAAGGCTTGGACATATTGGAGAGAAGGGCCTTCGTATACTGCATGAAAATGGTATGGTAGAAGGTATGTCTAATAGCTCTCTGGATTTCGATTTCTGTGAACATTGTGTATATGGGAAGCAGAATCGGGTGAGTTTTCCTTCTAGTGCTAAGAGGGCAAACAAGATATTAGAGCTTGTGCACAGTGATGTGTTTGGACCTGTGTCAGTTCCATCACTGGGTAAGTCTATGTACTATGTTTCATTAATAGATGACTTCTCAAGGAATACATGGATATATTTCTTGAGGAAGAAATCTGAAGTCTTTGACAGATTTAAATAATTTAAGGCTCTAGTGTAAAACCAGACATAGAAGAAGATAAAGGTGTTGAGGACAGATAATGGTGGGGAGTTATGCAAGAAGTAATTTGAAGAGTTCTGTAAGAAGTGTGGTATAGCACGGCATAAGACTACTCCATACACACCTCAGCAAAATGGAGTTGCTGAAAGAATGAATAGAACATTGATGGAAAAGGAAAGAAGCATGCTCAGTGGTACCAAGTTAGGACAAGAAATCTGGGCAGAGGCAGTGGAGACTGCATGTTACTTGGTTAACAAATCACCTTCATTAGCGTTGGAGGATAAGACTCCACATGAGGTATGGACTGGTAAGAAACCCTCTCTTTCACATTTGATGGTATTTGAATGTGATGCATATGTACATGTTCCAAAGGAGAAAAGGACCAAGTTGGATAATAAATCTAAAAGGTGCATCTTTATTGGGTATAAGGATGGTTTAAAGGGTTACAAGCTTTAGAACCCGGAAACAAGGAAGGTTGTGTACAGCCGAGATGTGGTGTTTAGAGAGGTGAAAGATGTTGTTAAACATGAATTCATACCAAAGGAACCTGAAAAGATAGAGTTTGAGCTAAAGGAGGATGAATCAGACTCTACAACAGAAGAAGACTCAGAATAGGAAGAGCCACAAACTCCAACTGTGAGAAGATCAGTTCGAGAAAGAAGACAACCAGAAAGGTATATTCCATCTGCTTTCTGTTCAAATTTTGCTTTAACTATAATTGATGATGATCCTAGAACCATCAGAGAGGCAGTAGATTCAGAGGATGGAAAACTTTGGAAGGAGGCTATGGTTGATGAAATGGCATCCTTGCATAAAAATGAGGCATGGGATCTGGTGGAGTTACCAGCTGGAAGGAAGCCCATCGGGAGAAAATGGGTGTTTAAGAAGAAGATGAATGTAGAGGGCAAGGTGGAGAAATACAAAGCTCGGTTGGTAGAAAAAGGTTATTCCCAGGTGTCAGGAATTGATTTTGGTGATATTTTCTCCCCTGATGCAAAAGTTACTTCTATTAGATTACTTTCATATGTTGCTGCTGCATTTGATTTTGAGGTAGAACAGATGGATGTGAAGACAACTTTTCTTCACGGGGACCTGGAAGAGGAGATCTACATGAAACAACCTGAAGGCTTTATGGTGAAGGGGAAGAAAGAGCTGGTATGCAGGTTAAAGAAGTCTCTATATGGGTTAAAACAGTCACCAAGGATGTGGTATCAGAAATTTGATACCTATATACGGGGACTTGGCTTCACCAGAAGCAAGGAGGATCACTATGTTTATTTTAAATTAATTAGTGATCGTGTTATTTATTTGGTCTTGTATGTGGATGATATGTTGTTTATTGGAAATGACAAAGAAATTATCCAAGATTTGAAGACCCAATTTTTCTCCAAATTCGACATGAAGGATCTTGGTGTTGCAAACTATATTTTGGGCATGGAAATTAAGAGAGATCAGGCAAAGACGAAGCTCTGGTTAAACCATAGGAAGTATGTCGAGACTATATTGCAGAGGTTCAATATGTAGGATAGTAAACCGGTGAATGTTCTGATTCCTGTAGGTACAAAGCTGTCTGTTGAACAGTGTCCCAAGACACAAGAAGAAGAGGAGGATATGTCTCGTGTTCCTAATGCAAGTGCAGTGGGTAGCCTGATGTATGCAATGGTCTGTACTAGACCAGACATTGCACATGCAGTGGAAGTATTGAGCAGGTTTATGTCAAACCTACGGAAGGAGCATTGGATAGCAGTGAAATGGGTTTTCAGATATTTGTGTGGCACTGGTGATTATGGCTTGTGCTACCAAGGAAGACCATGATTGGAAAGAGTGTTGCACATTCGTGTTTTTGTTGATGCAGATTGGGCTAGAGATCTGTACCAAAGAAGATCTACAAGGTGGTATGTGTTTAGCCTATTTGGAGGTGCAGTCAGTTGGATGAGTAAAAGACAGTCTGTAGTGGATCTTTCAACTACAGAGGCTGAATACATAGCAGCCACTCATGCAAGTAAGGAAGCAGTTTGGTTGTAGAGATTGTGTTCAAGTATGGGGTTGGTGCAGCAAGCTATAAGGATAGATTGTGATAGCCAAAGTGAAATTTTCTTGGCTAATAACCATGCTTATCATTCAAAGACAAAGCACATTGATGTTCAATATCACTTTGTGAGAGATATGGCTGAGGCTAAAAGGGTGTTGCTGGTAAAGGTGGACACTTTGAAGAATGTTGCAGATTCATTGATGAAGTCTGTAAGCACTCAGAAGTTCTCTTGGTGTAGAGAAACAATGGGTGTTGCAGAACTAGGCTAATGACTAAGCTCTCCTATGGCCCCCTATGGAAAGAAAACAACAAGTGGGAGAATGTTGGGTATGTGTTATATTCTTTCCACGACTAGTCACATGCGGGGGGGTCATAGGGGGGGCGATAGGCCCCCCTGTACGTTGCGATGGGCGCAACGTCGGGGGGGTCATGGGGGGGCGGTAGCCCCCCCTGTCGGGGTTCAGGGCAGCGCCCCGAGAAAAAATTTTGGTCCTTATTTTCTGGTGGGCAGACCCACCCATGGTTTTGTGCATGGGTTTGCACATGGTTTTGGGGTATGATGGTTTTCAGCCCCTGGTATTTTGTAGATCTGGTCAAGGGAACTACAGTTATGTTCTAATCCAGGGTTAGTGGATTGGGGTTTATGTATGCTTTGGCATGTATATATGTGTGTTGTAACACTAAAAGGAATATAATGAAAAATCAAGCTGGTCGTCCCGATTTGGGATCCAGGGGAAAATCTCTGTGTTTATCTGTTTTATGTTTTATGCTCTTGCTATTGTTTATTTTCTGTTCTAAAGATTCGTTCGTAGATAATTTCTGTACAGGGTTAAAACCTACATTAACTATGTTAATATTTTCATAATTTAGCAGATCATATGTGAAATGATGTTCAACTACTATATATTTTAATGATATTAAATGAAATTTAACTACTCCATGGAAGCTTGTTTTATTAATATGCTAGATCGCGTTCTATTTTGATTAGCCAAAGCTCTCCTATCAATAAATACAAGTTTTTTTTTGGCATTTATTCATAGAAGTAATGTGTTCTCAAGACATTCACAACGTAAAATTGTTTTACTATTTACTAATTCTGGATTAAATAATTGCACATTTGGTCATTTCTCTCGTATTATTCAACATTAAATGAACTTAGTTCTTGATACAACGTTTGAAATAATTATGTATTCCATGTGATGAAATCTCTAATTTCAACTCTCTGGCCCTCCTCCTCTCTCGTGTCGCCGTCGTTTTTGCAAATAAATTATAACTACACTAATCTTGTCATAACTGAGCATGTCATATGTGAAATTATGTTTAACTACTATCGATTTTAATGTTATGAAATGGCATTTAGCTACTCCAAGGCAACTTGTTTTATTGATATGCTAGATCATTTTCTATTTTGATTAAGTAGATATTTCCTATCAATAAATACGAGTTGTTTTTTGGCATTTATTCAAAGAATTAACATGTACTCAGAACATTCACTACATAAAATTGTTTTACTATTTACTAATTCTGGGTTAGATAATTGTACATTTGGAAATTTTACTCGTATTATTCAAAGTTAATTGAACTTAGTTCTTCAGAATTTTTTTTTTTAAAATCCATTTTATAAAGTTCCTTTCCACAAAGTATAAAGACACTTGTGATTGTAGAATTACAGTTTATCATATTTTTTATTGAAAATTTTCTGATGTCCTCTAATATAAGCTTATTGAGAATAAGAGTTATAACTATTAGTCCCGGAAACAGGAAAAATTCATACATCGATAGCCCTTCCATGTTGAAGCTCTGCAGTAAACTGTTTAAGAAAATAGATAAATAATATTAATTACATTTTGTAAAGGTTACGGTGTGAGCTTTGCATAAAGAAGTTTTCCTATTGAAAAGCATGAATATCAAAATCAACTTGCAAATATTTCTATTCCAAATTATTTAGGCATCAACAATTCTGAAACTAAATATTGTAACTATAATTAACATCGTAACTGAGACATGTTTCATTAAAATTTGTGAAACTAAACATTGTAGCTATAATAACATTATAATTGAGACTTGTTTATCGACATTTGCAATTGTATCATATGCAAAGATAGTTATGTTTATGCATACACATTTGTTCTTTTTCGCACATGCTTACTTCAAACAACGAGTTCCGCACAACCATTTTGCACAACTTTCTTCACATAGCTATTTCCGTGGTTGCGAAATACGTTGATAAATAATAATAATAATAATAAACACAAGATAAAAATTGAAAAAAAAACAACAACAAAACACAAATGCATATGTACATAATGGTATAGCAAATTCATAATCCGCAAAAATCTCTCGAGTTTTCATTGTACTAACCTTCACACTTTTCACAGTCAACAAATAATAAAATAATGATTTATTTTGTATATGCACAACCACTTCTGCACAAATTTTTCCAAAAAGATAACACCAAATAAAGGCTTGCGACTAACAGCTCAAAAAAAAAATTGACCATCCATATCCATATTTCATCCTCATTTGAGCATAACATAATAGAAATGAGTGTCAAACTATTTAGTCAAGAAATATTTTGGGCTACCAATAACAACTAAAATAGCAAGGGGCACAAAAGCACCAACATCAATAACACTTCCAACCAAATCTCATAACTTTTTCTCTAATCTAGGATGACTTAATCAAATGCTAAATATCAGTCTTTTAGAAGCAAAATATACCTTAATTCAAAAAATAGATATCGAAAAGGGTATTTTATAATGTTAATAGATACAACCTTATCGATGTGCTTGCAACTAGTTGTGATAAAGTCCTTACGTGTGACAACTGAATGCATATTAATAACATTACTTGTCATTGATTAATTTTTCTATGCTAAGTGCAAATACAAAATCCTTTCAATAATTCATACATTACCTGCCACTAGTGTCATGGTTATGAGATACAATATGTCATAAACACAAATATTAATTTCACTAAAAACCACTACAATACGCAAAACTAAAATTGATAAATGAGATTTGACATTGTATATAGCTTTCATATTTCTTATTTATCTCTCTGCATCCAAAGAATATTTTCGTAGGCATTCAGTCAAAAAATACAGAGTGCAAATTACTTAGCGCATAAAAAAATATTTTCACTTAATTAATAATAACATGTCGATACTCCATGAGCTCTTCTGCTGAGCTTCTACTGTGCGAAATAACCTTGAAATGTAGATGTGTATTGGTGCAGTGGTTTATGTTCCTTGTTTCATACACCAACGATCTGCACATATTTATTGTAATAACAATTATTTAATGATAACATTGAATCTAGTGGGAAGCATGTGGAGAGGAAAAATGCACATGCAGATTTCTTTTGTTGTGTCCATTGAATAACTTTATTGCAGACCAAAGTAGCTATTCAGAAATGGTTGTGCATATCTGACAAAAAATTTAAAAATAAAAAAATAAAAACTATGGACCTTTCTTTAGTGGCATGCTTTCATGTCAATAAAATAGTTAATAATAATAATATTAATTAATTACAAGTACATCATCAAAATAAATCTGCATTTATTTTATTTTTCACATCCCTGCTATTTAGTACATGTATAAACAAAACTTTAAGATAATAAGTGTTTTTAAAGTAAGAAAGAAAATAATTTTCAAATTTCGAGATTTATTTTACGAGCTTACACTAACATTCGTTTTGAAATTTTCATTGGATATTTATTGAAAGTGTTAAACGTGTCGAGAAATCTATAAATTAGATTTGAATCTAATAATAGCTAAGGAAAAATGGCGATGAGGACTTTTGGCACTACATTATCAATCATGATAAATGGCTTTAGTAAATGACATTTTTTTTCAAAAATCATGAAAAAATGTATACACATCCAACTGTAATATGTTATGGAAATTAGCATTGTACGATGATCTTGAAAATCGTGTATCAAAGTTTTGGTAAATCAAGTTTCCTTTACCATTTTTCGTATTACGCTATCAAAATAATCAAATCATCAGTGATGTAGTGGTGGGGACCAGTTCAATAACTAAATCAATTCGTGATAGAAATAGCTAAAGACGTTTGCGCATAATATTTACTTACAATTGTTTATATTTATTGTTGACAATTTCAAAGCTAATTGTGATCATTCTCATAAAAAAAAATGTATTACTGCATATATGCATTTAGCCATTTTTAAAACCTGAACGATTGTGAGGTTGTCAAGAAATTTCAACTCATAATCGTGAATCTGAGAAATCGGTGACAAAATTTTGGAAATTTAAGTTAGAAAATGCACCAAAAAACTTTATATTGTATCACAAATTTATGTTTGTATGCCACATATTTCAATGATATTAAATAAACAACAAATTACCCAGTGAGTGGACAAGATGGTTTTTCATTATTGGTATTTATTTTCATTACTTATTGTAAATGTTTGATTTGTTATTTTCGATTCCTATTTATTAACAGTGTCGTATGTGGTAGTTTCCACGCAATGAATAGAAACAACTATTAATTGGGGTTGTAGCAACAAATTGCAAAACTACAGGAATTGGAAACGAATATAAGTAGCAGATAAATGAAGCAAGATATTTTCACTTATAAAATCAACCAAGTGGTATTTGAATCTGCCAACGAAAAAGAAGAGAAACATAGACATTTGCACTAACGGATATTTTCCTAGTCTCACATCTCTATGGATTTAGCATTATTCAACAGTTCATTTTCTCAATTGCTCAGGTTCTTTCACAATTTTCTATACAACGTACTTCTTTTTCTGCAGAATTGTTTAGGGATTTGTATCTCCTCATTTTATAGTGTTAGTGCTGGAATCAACACTTGGACTGCTTCAAGTGCTTGACCAGTCGCATCCTAAGCTCTAGGGAAATTTAATGATTTGAATTATATAATTGGTAGGTGGTTAAAGCTCTCAATCACTGAAAAGGGTTTCAGATAAATTCACTGTCACACTAATGAGCGTATTTAGACCTGATATGATAGCAAAAGATAAGTTTGTAGCCTATGACAAGAAGAAAGTATGAAATAATAGAAGGGATAGTGGGTCTGCAAGGTATAAATCCACTGCTTTGATGAAAAACAACACAAGAACCAGTCTGATAATATATTCAATAAAAGAAGGCTATCATAAGACTTACAATAATCTTATTGAAAGTCATTAAAAGTCACTGTCATAAGGAATGCTCTTTAACTAGTTATTATGCACATCTCATCAAGAAAGCTTACTAAGTAAGACTGATAAAAATTGATAAGGTACATAAACACATCAAGAGGCTCATAAAAACATATAATAGCATTGAAAATACAAACTGGAACGGAAGAGATTTAGGTATGGAAACACATAAGAAGGGTAAACAATACACATATAAAAATAGTAATAAGTCTTCAAAAGTGTTCTTCAATGTCATTAACAGAAAAATTACATTGATCACATGAGAATAAGATTCACAAACCACGAACCTTTTCTCTATTGAGTTTCATCATATATATACAAGATATATTATGCTGATATTTCCACAAAAAGTGTGAATCTATTCTAGAGGAGTTATTATATTCCTATACATAAGGTGAATTTTGTCCTTAACCATAATACAAAGTAGTGCAACATAATAAAAATAAAAAACATGATGGCATATAGTTCGAAGTGGCTGGATTGATGTGGAAAACTACTGGTAAACTGCTCCTGTTTTCTGGTATAACCACTTCCTCAAAAAGTGAAACTAACAGTTGAAGATGACATCTAGCTCTTTCCCCCAAAAGTGCAAAATTTTTCAACTAAATCTAATATCTGGAAGATAACTTCATTAATTGACACTTGGTAGCAGATTCTTCTATTGATATTGCATGCATGTAATTACCCCTTAGTATCATCCTTCGAAATTTGAACTAAAAGTGCATCCACTTCCTTTATACAAAAATCTAAGAGATAATAACTACCTTTCATAAACATGTAGCTATTATTAGAAACCTTGTAAATAGTTGCATTTAAGCCAAAAATGTGTGCTTCTTCTTCTTTGATTTTCCTTAAATGTTTAAATAAAATAAATTATATAAGAAAAGATTGTGAGGGACTCTGCCATAGAGAGTCTTTTGGCTTTTCCTTTTCATGCATGTTTCTGTTTCGAAGCTCTGGTCTTCTTGGCTTCCTTTCTTGGGCTTTCATCAACATTTATAATTTCATATTTCAATCTAGGATTAGAAATGAGCTTTTTGTTCAGTCTTAGCTTGTTTTTAGGCCTAGTGTAAGGTATTTTGAGGTATGGGTTAGGAATATAAGAGACCTTCCTTCTTCTTTGCATCATAATGCTAGATTGACCTGCTTCATACTATGTCTCTGAGAAATCCTAAGTCAGTACTGTCTTCTTTGAAATATTAATAGGATTGAATGATGTTCTTGTCCTTCCTTCTGGTAGGTTTCTTGGATGTCTTAAGAGAAGAAAACAATTGAGCTAATGTTGGTTCTCCTTTTGAAGGGGTGTCATTGTTTTCTTCTTGCTCTCCTGTAAATTCTGGAACAGAGTGTTGAACTGGTACTTCAGGGCTGACTTCATCTGAATTTTCTTTTGCTAGGATCAATTTCCTTTTGCCTTTATTTCTTGAGGAAGAGGCTATGTTTTCCTCACCTGTAAATTTAACCTCCTTATTAGGCTGAGTTTTCCCTTGATTAAATCTAATTGTATGTTATCTTCTAAATGATGCTAAAGTTTGGGATTCCTTTGAAGTTTTCCTTGTATAAACCTTTTATGTTGGTTGTACCATTGGTATGGGAGTGACAGATTCAGTTCTGGCTATTTTAGCTGAACTTCTAGTTTGTCTACTCATTGATGGATAGATTGAGCTGCTTGTGAACTATTTGGCACAACTGTTGAGCCAGTTTGTTCTTCTTGGACATTTTGCTTCTTAGTTCTCCCTACCCTCCTCCTAGAATTTATACTACCAAACCCTTCATCTATTAGAAATTTTTCTCAGGTAGTTCTATTTTTCTTAAGGTGATAGACCACAAACATCTTAATTAAACCCCTATGATAGAGGTTATGCAGGGAATAATTAGGGATATTTTGAAACTTCAAAGACATTTTTAACAAGGATTTGTAGAGAAAGAAAGGAAAATTCATAGGTCTGGCACCTGAGATATGAGAGAGAAATATCACTTGATATTGATGAACAGTGGAGAATCTACCCTCACAAGTGATATAGCGTTGCACAGTATTTATAACATGATTCCATTCTGGCCTAAAACAGGAAATATGCACAGTAGGAGTCTAATTGACATTTACGTGCTCAGGTTTGAGGAAAGAACTTACATCTTCTTGCAGCATTTTCTTTTTAAACCAACATTCAGTAGCCCTGGCTATAATGATCTTGGTGATTTTGAATTTTTTGCTTCCAAGCTTGAATTTCTCCCCATCAAAACTTTCAGCAAAAGCTTGTGTAACAGCTACATTTTACCCTGAAATTTTATTTAGAAACTTGTACCAACCTGCGGCTTGAAATTGGGTCTTTTCTCTGGAATCGAAAAATCTGGTATTTGTTGGCTTAGAGTGGTTAACCTTTCCACCTTTACCCATCCTGCTTAACACCTAAGCTTCTCCTTTATGCACAACTGTTCAAACTAGAGATAGAAACCCTACACGCGGCCCAAATTTCTTGCTTGAGATGAAAAGTTGTTTGCTAGAAAACGTAACCCTATCAGCTGTAACCTCCTTGGAGAACTCGGTCATGAAAAATAGCAAACATAATCTTCTAGAGTCTGCGTGCCTTTAATCACGGTGTGGTTTAATTGACACGATTTGAAATGATTCAAATCTGAGCGCCACGTCACCCCATAACATATATCACTCCTCTATATCATTAATAAATTGATACCTTGTACCTCATTTTCTCCCTCAGCTATAATGAGTAGTTATAGGTTAGCTCCACCAACAATATAATCACTCCTTTATAATATTAATTCTAATTTAGAAATAATTACCCTTTTAAAAAAGAATAATATCTCATAACATAGAAGATCTTCGATTAATTTCAAAGGAGAATGATCTTTTCTTTGAAAAATGATCCTTGCAGCTCCTTATGTAGTTTCGTGGAAATAGCTACTTTTATCTCTGTGTCACCAATGAAACCAAAACCAAACTCCTGAAGAAATAACTGCCTTTTCAAAAGAGTAGTTATTATTTCAAAAAGAGCAGTTATTATTTTATTACTAAAATCACCAATAATTTTGACTCTAACCTAAGTTAAAACATTCGTTTTAACTATTTTATGAATCTAAGACACAATACCACCTATAAAACTTGAAAATATTTTTGGTTTTGAGACTCTTTTTGGATTTTATTGAATATGATTAGAAATTTGACATAAGCTAGGGAAAAAGAAAAAATTCAAAAATAGTAATACAATGATGGTCAAACTATTAAAATTTATAGTGCTAACAGTGGCTCGTATTGGGGATGAATTCCTCCCTGTGAGGCTTCAAGGAATATAGACTCAGTGCCTTAAAACTTTCAGGACTCAAAAAACTTTAGGAACTTATGAATAGAACTGACCTTTCATTGACTAGACTCAAGACTGGCCATATTTACAGATACAAGTACCATTGGGCATGGAGTTTTATTGACACATCACTCTGGATATTTACAATGGAATGAATAACTAACTTATCAAACATGGAACTTTTTAAGAAAATTACCATTAACTGGACCTCTAGTCAGCTGATCATCATCTAGATGCTTGAGCAGAAATGTGGTGTTTTCCAAAACTTGAGCAATTTGGAATGGCCCAAACCATAAATTATCGAACTTACCATGCTTTCCATGGTCTTCCCTTCTGACATCCCAACGCAACACCAAATCATTTTCCTAGAATAACTGTTGATTTGATCTATTGTCAAAAACATATTTGACTTTGTTCTGATATTTCAATACTTTGTCGATCAGTGATTCTATGATTTGATAATCTTCTATTAGCTGCATCATTCTCCTTTGAATTGGGTTTGTATCACCAATTTCATCTTGCAAAAAATTCATAACATGAAGGGATAATTTTAATGGCATTACAACATCAGTACCATAAACAAGCTGAAAGGGAGACATTCCAATTGATGTTTTGCTACTTACCCTGTCTGCCCAAAGAGCATGAACTAGCCAAGTGTCCCAATTTCTCTTATTTTCAGGCAACATATTCTTAATGATTCTCACCAAGATTTTATTGGATGACTCAACTAACCCATTACCTTGAGGGTAATAAGGTGTAGAATGAGTCAAATCAATACCATATTTCTGACAGAAACTATTCATCTTAGTAGATTTAAAGGTCATTGCATTGTCATTCACCAATTTCTAAGGAGAACAAAATCTAGACATAATATTTTCCAACAGAGATTTGATTATTATCGTGTCAGTGGCATTCTTGGTTGGAACAACTTCAATCCACTTAGTAAAATAGTTTGTATCTGTAAGAATCCATCTATGTTTTCCTAATGAAGGCAGATGAATTTCACCGATGAAGTCTAACCTCCACTGCTGGAAAGGAACATCTGTTGCAATAGGAATAAGAGGTAATGGAAGTAGCTTTTGCTTACCAGAAAAATTTTGACATTCAAAACAAGTCCTGACTTTGGCCAATAATAGCCAGCTCTTAAAATTTTGTTTGCAATAGCTTTCCAATATAAATGTCCACCACACACCCCTGCATGTATCTCTGACATAATTTTTTGTGACTCAACTTCATCTACACATCTTAATAATACTCCCACAAGGTCTTTCCAGTAAAGATGATCTTCCAGTATGCAATACTTAACAACTTTAAATTTAAAATCCCTTCTTTTTTACTTCTCCATTTCTGAGGGATAGCTAAAGTTTAACAAAAAGTACACTATCTCATTATACCAATTTGAATGAAATATTTCAAGATAATCAGATATACATTCTTCATATTTTTCTTCAGCTACCTCCATGTTCAGATCTAGATCTTTGCAATTAGATCTAGGCATCAAGCGAGCTAAGCCTTGTCCTTTTATCAATTTAGTAGGTCTGATCTCAATATCAAATTCTAGAATCTTGGTTAACCATCTTCCCCTCTCGCCATCTGTGTCTAGCTGCAGCAATACATCTTTGACAATAATATTTGGTACAAAAGCAACAATTTTTCAATGTAACACATAAACTCGAAAACACTTTAAAGCCTCAACCAGTGCATATGCTTATTTTTCAATCAAGTTGTACTTTAACTCAGCATCTCTTAAAGCACGACTGAAAAATGAAATAGGTTGTTCTAAGCCTTCCTTGTTCTTTTGTAACAAAACAGTTGCAATTGTTTCTTCAGAGGCATATGAAAAAATCATAAAATCTTTTTTAAAATCAGGGCTGATTAAAATTGGAGCTTCAGTCAAGGCAGATTTGATTGCTGAAAAAGTGTTTTTTGCTTCATCTTGCCACTTGAATTCTGCATATTTCTTCAGCTAGGCATTTATGTGTTTGATTGGCTCTGCAAAATTTGGGACAAAATGCCTCAGAAAAATAATTTTCCGCAAAAATGATTGTAATTATTTTTTATTCCTTGGTAAACCAAACTTTTGAATAGACTCAACTCTCCCGGGATCAATACAAATACCGCTTTCTGTCACAATGTGTCCCAATAATTTTCCTTCTTGAAAAAAAAAGCATGACTTCTTTGGGTTCAAGGACAAACCAAATTTTCTGCATTTTTCAACAAAAAAAAATCAAATGTTTCAAATTATCTTCATCAGATTTAGAAAAGACTGTAATGTCATCCAAGTAAATGACTACAAATTCGTCTTTTTCTCCTGCAAACGAAATATCCATTTCCCGTTGAAATGTTGCGCCTGCATTCATTAGACCAAATGGCATCTTATTGTACATGAATGTTCCCCATGGTGTAGTAAATGATGTCTTCTCTCTATCTTGTTTATCAACTGAGATTTGATTATACTCTGAAAATCCATCTATTATTGATAATCTCTTAGAGCCCACAAATTTCTGCAAAATATAATCCATCTTGGGTGATAGATAGTTATCCTTCAGTGAACACCAGTTCAAATTGTGAAAATCAACACAAATTCTAATTTTTCCATTCTTCTTTCTAACCGGGACTATATTAGCTACCAATTGGAAAATCTTAAAGGAAGAATTATTTTTGCTTCCCATAATTTCTTGATCTCTTTTTCAATAATAGGAAGCAACATGGGATTGATATGCCTTATCTTCTGTGCTACAGGTTTTTCTTATACTTTCAGAGCAATTTTATGTTCCATTATACCTCTATCATAGGTCTTCAAATCACTGTAGGACCATGCAAAAATGTCTGCATATTGTTTTTGTAGCTTGAAATATTTAGTTCTAATTTCTAGAGAAAGAAATTTAGAAACTTTAACTAATTTAGGCTTATCTTCTGTACCAATATTTCAGTCAATTGTACTCTCTCCATCTGCTTTACTTTTAGGCTTTAAAAAGACATCATTATTGTCAAACAACCTTTCTAAAGGAACTGGGCCTTTAGGAATGTAGCTAGTTTTCAGATCAATAATATCTTTCCCAGCCATGGTCTTTTTGAATGACTTGCTATTTTGATTTTCAACAATATCCTTCTCATTATCAATTTGGATATCTGTAAACTCTTCCACATATTCCAGAATTTTCTGAATTTCTTTTTCATCTTCAAATACTTGCCAGTATTTGATATTGTCAGGAAGGGAAGGTCTGCCTTTTATTTGAACATCATATGTTTCCTTCACATCAAGAGGAACTTTAAAATTACTAGCAGCTATAGCTAGTGAATCAGCCATTTGATTTTCCTCTCTAGTGACAAAATTTAAATTGAATGTTGAAATAATGCTCAATCAAGTCCCACACTTCATTCCTAAAAATTTTCAATTTTGAATTTTTCACTTGATAGTTATTTCTCACCTGCCTTATCACCAATTCTGAATCACCAAAAGTAATTAGTTGTTCAGCTCCCAAATATTTTGTTGCCTTCATACCCAAAACAAGTGCCTCATATTCAGTAGTGTTCTTAGTGGTAGAAAATTGCATTTTATATGATAAAGTTACCATTTTCTGAGTAGGATAAATGAGAACTACACCAGCTCCCAATCCTTCTCTTGATGAGGCTGCATCAAGGTATAATTTCCAGATCTATCCTCCTTTTAAATGTTGCTTACTTGTATCTTGCAAATGTTGTTTTTCACTGATTTTGGGCTAAAAATTGATGTCATTAGTAGCAAGGTGTATTATGGATGACCCTAATTCATTCTCCTCTACATATATAGGATGATTTGAGGTATTTTGCTGATCACTTATGATGTATGCCATTTGGGTTTCCCTATACAACCTCTTGAATTCTCCTCCAAACACTGGGATTGTGGAATATGACATATCCATTTGAAGAGTGCCTCCCAATTTTTTAGACCAAGATATGGAAAGAAGCATCCCAAATCTAGAAGGTATGTCTGCAACTACTATGTCCATCACTAAACTTTTCATAAGAAGTTGGGTGAGAGAAACAACCAAGTCTTTAATCACTCCTAAACGCTTGAATTTTTTAGAATCAAAAGTGTATATGCCATGGTATTTCTCAGTTATTTCTAATCATGATTCATCCATCACTTTCTTTGGCATTAGATTGTGAGAAGCCCTAGAATCTAATAAACAGTTATGCAATAATTTGTCATGTATATTGAGTGAAAGATAGAAAGGTGGTGAATTATCATCATTTTGGTCTTGGACATGGCTACCTAAGTAGATATTAGGGTGTTAATATTCTAGATAGACTGAATTAGGAACAAGAAGTGGTTGTAACATAATTTTAAATGCCAACTCTTTGTATGCTAAATTTTTCAACAATTCAAGAAGTGGAACTGGGATCTTGATTTTATTCAACTTTGACTTGAAACTGAAATAAAGAGGATTCAATTCTTTATTTTGTGCAAAAAATTTGATGATTGAGGCATAATTAGGAGGTGGAGAGACATCATGACTTTTGCCTTTTGTTTAGCAGCTTGTTTGTCAGAATCTGATTTTTGTTGAGGTTGTTGGACATTACCTTTCGACCTTAGAGGATAATTTTTGGTTTGAGTTCTTTCTTTTTTTTCTCATTCTGCACATGAATTTGAGCATTCTCATCATCTGAAAATAGATTTATCCTTGATTGATCTTCATATTCTTTAAAATTAAAACAAGTTGACTATGATGTTTCTCCTACATGATTTATGTCTTCATTTTCTTCCTCATATTCTTGTTTCTCTTCTTCAGCGAAATTATTCAGTGGAGGCTGAACATTTTGATCATCATCATTACTTCTTGGGCACTGTAAGATTTGACGAGGCTGAAAATTTCTTCTGAAGGGAGACTGATTTCTATTGGCTTCATTTTGGTTGGTTCTAGCAGCAGGTTTGTTCTCTAACTCTAGTTTCATCATCTTAGAAGCAAGTTCTTTAATAAAATTAGACATTTGATCAATATTTTCTTCTGCTGTGAAATTTTTGGAGGAAGAAGGCTTTTCTTCTTTCATTTTCTTTTTGTCCTTTGCTGCTTTCTCCTATTCAATTTTCAATTTATTTGAGGTCATAAGATTAGACTGCACTCCAATTTCAACCTCTTGCATATCCATCAATGTTTTTGATTTCTCAGCTCTTAACCACAAATAAAACTCGGAATCTAAGGCATTGGAAAAAGTTATCATAGTTGTGGTTTCAGGAGGTTTGATTTCTTCGGGAATTTTTTGGTATAATTTATTAAATCTCTTTGTAAAATCTGCCAATTACTCATCGGTCTTCTTTTTTAAAGTTCCAAACTCTGTAAGGTAGTATAAATAATCTTTTCTATCACCCCATTGCTTCACAAATATTGCCTCCAATTCATCTATCTATGTTATTGAGTTTGGTGGCAAGCTTCTAAACCATTTACGAGCTTCTCCATCTAAGCTCTAAACAAAGAGTCTTGACCAGACATCTTCATGTTCAATCTTTTGGTTATCATCATAACTATAGAAAGCAACCAAATGTTCCTCAACAGAAACTCCTTCTCCCTCTCCTGTGTATTTTGGCATATATTTTAGATAAATCCCTTGAGGAAGAGGATGCAAAGGTTGAGGAAGAGCAAGTGGTGCATATCTTGTAGCAACTATTTGATGCATCCTTGTAAGGGCAGGCTGAGCCATGGCTTTCTGATGTAATATTGATGGATGACTAGTTGATGTAGTTGTTTGGGAACTAGGAATTACAATCTGTGGAATTTGAAACTTCTTTGGAATAGAAGAATATTGGAATTCTTGGGTTGGTTCTTCAAGTTTTGGGATTGAAAAAAGTGGATTTTCAAAGAGATGAACAAAGGAGGTCTTTGTTTCTCCTTCTATATAAGAATTAGATTCAAGTGTAGTCTCTTGAGGGGATGATGTAACCTCAAATTTGTTTTTCTGAGCTAAAAATTCCAATAGATTTAAATTCAAGCCTTCAAAAACATTCCCTTCTAATTGATGAGAAGAAGATGAACTAACAGCTGGATTTAGAGATAAATAAAACTACTCATGCTAAAGGGTATAAGAGGATTGATATTCTTTGGATATTTAAATAACTGAACATCATAAATTTAATGAAGTTGATTAACCTAATTGGTTGGTTTTGTTCTAAAATGGATCAACCAGTGCTTTATAGTATACTGTACTTCACTACCGTGCAGGATTATATGCATAATAATACAGAATATATATGGGTCTATGATAGATTTTTCAAGAAGATATGTCAGGTTACTCTCCAAGTGCCTATGTTGGATAGGGATAACTGAAAGACTCAAGTGGCTACCTACATCGACTTTATTCATCAAAAGGATGCCTTTATAGTTATGAAAGTGGTGGAGCAATTGACTTTATAGAAAGCGCCAGTATACATTGTACACAATAATTTCATTACAACAACAGTTTCCGCAGCAGGGGTTCCCGAAATTTATACTAAGGTGTTCATGGAAATGGGTCCTCCACTTCGAATCATTAATGAATTCATTATTCTTAATCTGATCTGATCATCAATAGGAGATTCCCCTTGGAACTATGATTGGGTTAATGATCCTATTCCAGGTGAGGAACTTATAACTCTCTTAATATCTCTGGAGCCTAAGGAGAAAAAAATAGATAAGAAAAACTGGAGTAAAAAGATCAATGAGGCAGTGATTTGTTACGAGATATATGTCAATACTATGTGCGGTTGTATGCGTCATGCTGAGAAGTGGAATGAATTTCATTCACTTCTCAATAGTTGGGAGACTCTCGGGTTAAATTACAGCTTGCACTACTGAATATGAACAAATACATGAACAAAAATCCATTCTTATATAATTTAACTGCTTCGGAAGGTTTATTTGGTTATTCTCTTTATGAGTTCAATGGTTATTTGACCCGGTTAAAGATTTTAATTGAGGATGAAAAATGCCTTGATCCATATCTAGGGTTGAGAATAACATAATTAGGATTTAAAGAGCCTTACCTTCGTTGTGCCGACTATGAAGTGATAGCATTGGTTGTCATGCGAATTTTAATGAAATACAGTTACAATACAGTGTTTGTACACGTGAAGTTTACTATTGGTTATAGATTGAATCGGATGAGTTTGAAGAAAATTTAGAATGGTTTTAAAATATTCTTCAGTTAAAAAAACCCTACCTAGAAAAGGTGCAATTTCCAATACTTGTTCTAATTCCCTTTCTGTCAGGACAAAGTCTTGTGATTCCTTATTTTCTGCTTTGACACTTAAAACATCTGTTTTTCTTCGTTCACTGGAATAGTACTTACCTCTGATTTACTAAATGATGATTGAGAGATAATTTCAGCTGAACTTAGGTTAACATCATCTACTTTATTTTTTAGGGAAGCAGTTTCAACTTGAGATATTTCAGCAGAATATTTTGAAAATAAAACTTATTTTGATTCTAAAGTAGATGAGGGTACCTTTTGCTTTGGAACGTACTTTGTATGTACCTTCTTCACTGACTGAGATGTAGCCTCAGTTGATTTTTGTTTCCCTTTTGCATCTTTTATGATCTTTTCTAGGTCAGCAACTGGAGTCACAGTAGGTGATCTCTAATTTCTTCTTGTAATAAGAGGTCTTGAAACCCCTCGTCCTCTTTTTTGAGTCGCCAAGTGAAACAATTTGGATTCAATAAAAGAGACTAGTTTCTATCCACCATTAAAACTAGTACTAAGCATTCATGCAATAACTTCGGGAGAATACTGAGTTCAAAATATTCATCTCCTGACAGACGCACCAAAAGATGTTAGCACTTGAATCAGCACTTGGACTGCTTCAAGTGCTTGACCCGTCACATCCTAAGCTCTAGGGAAATTTAATGATTTGAATTATATAATTGGTAGGTGGTTAAAGCTCTCAATCACTGAAAATGGTTTTAGATAAATTCATTGTCACACCAATGAGGGTATTTAGACCTGATATGGTAGCAAAAGACAAGTTTGTAGCCTGTGGCAGGAATAAAGTGTGAAACAATAGAAGGGACAGTGAGTCTGCAAGGCAGAAATCCACTGCTTTGATGAAAAACAACACAAGAACCAGTCTGATAATATATTCAATTAAAGAAGGATATCATAAGACTTACAATAATCTTATTGAACATCATTAAAAGTCATTGTCATAAGGAATGCTCTTTAACCAATGATTATGCACATCTCAACAAGAAAGCTTACTAATTAAGACTGATAAAAATTGATAAGGTACATAAACACATCAAGAGGCTCATAAAAACATATAACAACATTGAAACTACAAACTGGAAATGAAGAGATTTAGGTATGGAAACACATAAGAAGGGTCAAAAATACACATATCAAGATAGTAATAAGGCCTCAAAAGTTTTCTTCAATATCATTAACTGAAAAAGTACACTGATCACATAAGTATAAGATTCACAAACCACAAACCTTTTCTCTACTGAGTTTCATCATATATATACAAGAGATATTATGATGATATTTCCACAAAAGGTGTGAATCTGTTCTAGAGGAGTTATTATATTCCTATACATAAGGTGAATCTTATCCTTAACCATAATACAAAGTAGTGAAACATAATAAAAATAAACAACATGGTGGCATATAGTTCAAAGTGGCTGGATTGATGTGCCAAAAACTGCTGGTAAACTGCTCCTACTTTCTGGTTTAACCACTTCCTCAAAAAGTGCAACTAACAGCTGAAGATGATATCTGGATATTTCCCCCAAAAGTGAAATATTTGTCAACTGAATCTAATCTCTGGAAGAGAACTTGATTAATTGACACTTGGCAGCAGCTTCTTCTATTGATATTGCATGCATGTAATGTTGGGAAACCAACTCCAAAAATAGAAGAAAAGAGATATCAATGCCTTAGAAATAAGCCACTTCGAGGGGGAAACCTCCAATACATTACATGAATGAACAATTCTTGGATGATACAAATTACAAAACCTCCTTTCTATATATAGGAGTCCATGGGGCCATAATGTAATCCTAGTGGGCCACAATGTAATCCTAGCCGACCTAACAATAATAATTTAAGGGCACAATAATAACAATATGGGCGTTACAAGGGTACAATAATAACAATAAGGGGGTTACACTAACAACAATAAGGGACTATACTAGTAATATAGGGACCTAACATGCCCCTCTCCTTCAAAAAAGTGTTGTCCTCAATGCTTGAGTAGCTCTAGGTGCTTTCGTATAAAATTCTCATCCTCCCATGTAGAATCTTCAGTGGGTAAGTTCTTCCACTTGATGAGATACTCTGAAATTGATCGATTCCGTAGCTGTCGAGTTCTTGTTTCCATGACCGCTTCAGGTTCCAATATGATTTTCCTTCCTCATCAAGTTCTGGCAATATTGTTTGAACTGGAAGATTTTCACCTATAACCTTCTTTAAGCATGAAACATGGAAAACTGGATGCACTCGTGAAGAAGCAGGAAGCTCCAATTTGTATGCCATAGTACCAATCTTTTGCAACACCTTGTAAGGACCATAGTACTTTGGCGATAATTTATTATCCTTCTTAGCTTGCTTGAGGGACACTTGTTTGTATGGTTGTAGCCGTAAAAATACCCAATCTCCTACATCAAAACTTCTCTCGCTGCGATGTTGATCTGCCTGTTGTTTCATTCGATTTTGTGCCAAATTCAGGTTATCCTTTAAGAGTTGGAGAACTTCTTGCTGATGCTCGATGTGATCTTCCACTGCTTGAACCTTCGAATTTTTTCTTAAAGATGATGTGATGGATGGTGGATGATATCCATAAAGTGCCATAAATGGGGTCATTTTTGCTGCAGTATGGAAGGAAGTGTTATACCACCATTCAGCGAGAGGTAACCACTTGACCCATTGTGTTTGTTTATCAGATACAAAACAACGAATATATCCTTCCAAATATTTATTTACTATCTCAGTTTGACCATCAGATTGAGGATGATAAGATGAGCTATGAGCTAATTGAGTACCCAAACAAGAAAATAACTTCGTCCAAAATTTCCAGTAAAAATGGGATCTCTGTCGCTCACAATAACCCTTGGGCTTCCATGTAGCTTTTGAATTCTATCCATAAATGTAGTAGCAACTATACTTGCTTTAAATGGATGAGATAATGCACAAAAGTGTGCATACCTGGTAAGTCTATCAACTACCACCATGATGACACTCTTTCCTTCGGACTTAGGTAAACCTGTGATAAAATCCATTGAAATATCCTCCCAGCATTGACTTGCAATGGATAAAGGTTGTAGAAGACCTGGGGTCTTAATTGTCTCAACTTTATTCTGCTGGAAAATCAAACATTCCACCACAAACTTTTGAATATCAAATTTAAGTCCATCCCAAAAAAATTCTTTCTTCACCCTGTGGTAAGTTTTTTAAAATCCTGAGTGTCCTCCTATAGGAGAAGTGTGCAATTCCAAAAGAATATTTTGTTTTATGTGGGAATTCTTACAAAGATATAAATGATCTTTGTACCATAAGGAATCATTTTTCCAACTAAATGTATCAGATGTACTAAGATCTTGCTGAAACTTTTGAATGAGTGTCCACACTTCTTTGTCCTTCTTCCATTCATCCCTTGCTTTGGTTATCCAATCTGGTTGGATAATAGAAATGTCACAAAGCAATGCTTCCACCTCTTCATTATTTCTTGAGAGTGCATCTGCAACAACATTTAGCTTCCCTTTTTTGTAGATTATTTCAAAGTCATAACCCAACATCTTTGTGATCCATTTTTGCTGCTCTTCTGAAGATAGTCTTTGTTCCAAAAGTGTTTAAGACTATCATGATCAGTTTTTACCTTGAAGTGTCTTCCCATTAGGTAAGTTCGCGATTTCTTTAGTGCATGCAATATTGCTAACATTTCTTTCTCATAAATAGTTTTATGTAAATACTTTCCTTTGATTGGATGACTTTCAAAAGCAATGTGTCTTCCTTCTTGCATTAAAACAGCACCAACTCCATTTCCTGAGGCATCACATTCCATAATAAAGGTTTTTGTGAAGTCTGGTGTAGCTAAGACCGGTGCTAGGCACATTGAATCTTTAATATGTTCAAAGGCCTTAGTTGCTTCAGGAGTCCATGAAAATCCATATTTCTTCAATAATGTTGTTAGTGGTGCTGCTATTCTCACACAATTCTTAACAAACTTGAGATACTACCCTGTTAACCCGAGAAATCCTCGCAACTGCTTTATGGTTATGGGGACTTTCCATTCTTTAATGGCTTTAATTTTGTTAGGGTCTACCTTAACACACTCGTGAGATACAATATGACCCAGATATTCCACCTTTTGTACTCCAAAGAAACATTTGGATGTTTTTGCATATAATTGTTTCTCTTGCAATAGTTTGAGCACCCTGTCAACATGTTGAACATTATCCTTCCAAGACCTTATGTAGATTAGTATATCATCAAAAAATACTAGCACAAATTTTCTAAGGAAGGGTTTGAAAATGGAATTCATCAAGCCTTGAAATGTAGAAGGTGCATTGGTAAGGCCAAAAGGCATGACCAAAAATTCATAATGACCCTCATGAGTTCGAAATGTTGTTTTTGGAATATCTTCAGTCTTCATTCTAATTTGATGATATCCCGAACGAAGATCCAACTTGGTAAAATAAATTGCTCCATGTAATTCATCCAATAATTCATCAATCACAGGAATGGGAAATTTGTCTTTAATGGTGAGCTTATTGAGCTCCCAATAATCCGGACACATTCGCCATGATCCATCCTTCTTGTGTACCAATACTACAGGAGCAGAGAAAGAACTTTGACTAGGTTGAATTATACCCGCCTCTAACATTTCCGCAATCATACGTTCAATTTCGCTCTTTTGGAAGTAAGGATATCTATAAGGCCTGATGTTTGGAGGAACACTTCCTGGAATCAAATGAATAGCATGATCATGATCACGATTAGGTGGGAGTCCTTTGGGAGTTTCAAACACCTTGGAATGATTGTCCAAGACTTGTTGGAGATCTGCAGAAATAGATGATTTTGATGTTGGAACTTCTAGTGAGCATAATTGTGCAATTACGCCTCGTTGTTCTTTCTTTAGAAGCTTTGTCATGACATTAGATCTTATTATCTTTCCCGGCTTCCCTGCAATACCCCGTAATTCGACTTCCTTTCCTTCTGAAAAAAATTTCAAGAAAAGTTCTTGAAAATTAAAAGCTACCGTCCCCAAAGATTGTAACCATTGTACTCCTAGTACAACATCAGCACCTCCCATAGGAATGGCAAGCATTGGACTAGTCAAGACATATTCCCCCATGGTTAGCTTGATATTATGGCATTTTCCAGAGCAATTTATAGTTCCTCCATTTGCAACCATCACTTGACATTCTGGTGTTGGGTATATGAAACAATTCAATTCCTTGGCTACCTTACAATGAATAAAATTATGGGTACTACCCGAATCAATCAACACTATTACCTTTTTCTTCTTGATATGTCCTTCTATCTTGAGAGTTTGAGGAATGGTAATTCCTACCAATTCATTACACGATATGGTCAGACTCATTTCTTCTTCTTCTAGGGTTGGTTCCCGGTGTATATCCTCTTCTTTTGAAGTTTCTTGTTCATTTTCTTCCTCCTCTTCACAATCTATGTAAAATAATTTCTTCTCAGCACACTTATGACCTTTAGTGTATTCGCTATCACAACTGTAGCAAAGCCCTTTTGCTCTTTTTTCTTCCAATTGTTGTGGTGTCAACCTTGTAGGTTGTGGAAATCTAGGCGTAGCAACACTTCCTTCTTTATAGAATTGAGTGGTAGGCTTCCTTGTCGCCATAACTTTACATTCAACTTTTCTTGCCAACCTGAATGCCTTCTCCAATGAATTAGGCTCCAAAACACGAACTTCATGTTGGATGTTATCCTTTAGAGTGCCTAGGAAGAGATCAATCCTGTGTTCCTCTGGAATACCAGTTACCATTATATTCAATTTTTGGAAGTCCTCAATGTGCTGCCCCACTAAACCCTTTTGTTTGAGATTTATCAATTGGCTAAAGAAGGTGTTGATCTTTGTATCCTCATAATGTGCTATCATTTCCTCCGTAAAAATTGACCAAGTGAAAATTTTTTTACGGGAGCAAAGCCATCGATACCATACAAATGTATTTTGTTCTAAATGTAAAGTTACAATGCGTACCTTTTGTGTGTTTTGCACATTATTGAGATCAAAATATTTCTCCATCTGTAGTATCCATGTTACAGGATCCTTTCCATCAAACTTCCTCATATCCATTTTTGGAATATGGTGGTTCTTTCCGCCAACATTAGAGTTTATGAAATCACAATTAACATTTATTTTGTTCTCATCATGAGTTTCCTCTACTATCTTTTCACCATTAGGAAACATTTGTTGTATCAACTTTGTCAAACCTTCCATGTCTGCTTTTAGATCATTCTTCATGTTTTCCATTTTTCATCGATCTTAGCTTCCATGTCATCCATCTTAGATTCCATGCCAGCTTCCATGCCATCTATCTTAGCTTCCATGCCATTCTTCAAACCATCCATCTTAGATTCCATGCCTTTCTTCAAACCATCCATCTTAGTTTCCACGCCTTTCTTCAAAACTTCAATGTCATTTTTTGTTGCTCTTTGCGAGAGCGAAATTTGTTGCACATGCTCTTGTAAATTTGATATGTCATGTTGCCATTCTTCATCTTCATGAGTCATAGTAGAGCCTTCTAAAGGCTTAATGGGTGTTGAATTCTTTTTAGGAGGAATTTCAGAACCCAATACTGAAATATATTCTACAATATGCCCTTAGAATCAATTCAACTTGATTCTTCAAACAAGACTTGTGCAATTCAAAAAAAAAAAAAAAAAAAAAAAAATACACACCTTTTACTTGCTTTTAAGGAGCTCGATATTGAAATTGACTTATCTCTATACTTGCAGATCCTCAATATTTGAAATTTGGCCCTGTATTATTCCTCTGAAGCTTCTTTCAAATGCCACGGGTCTAACTTGATTTGGATTCTTCAAGGAAACACTATGTCCAATCTCCCACAATGACCTAATTATGGATTGGTTTAGTAGAGCGAACTTGTACGACTTGCCACGTGTCACTGTTTGCTCCTTTGGCTCTGAAATTTACAGACAGGAAACTGCAGTCTCTGTACTTCTAGTCACTTTTTACAGAATTCCAATCCGATGCTCAAAGAGAGAGTTATGAAGATTTTCCCACGATCATCTCTTTGAGATGAAATTTGGGAGCCTGAAAAAGACCTAACTTCAACAGATCATATCTCCGAAAATATTGTGAACCAAGCTTTGAAATTTTGTGAAGATGTTCCTCAGTATTTCGGCTTCGTTCTCTAAAAATTCCAGCTTCTGAACCTTCGTATAATCAAAGTTATAGCGAAAATTACGCGATGAATTTTTTAAGTGTAATTCAGGAGCCTGCAAAAAGCCATAACTTCAACAGATCATATCTCCGAAAATATTGCGAACCAAGCTCTGAAATTTTGCGACGATGTTCCTCAAGATTTCTGCTTCACACTCTAAAAATTTCAGCTTCTGAAACTTCATAGAAAAAAGGTATAGTGAAAATTCCACGATGACCTGTTTGGAGCAGCGAAACCCTAGAATCCAAAGCTCTGATACCAAATGTTGGGAAACTAGCTCCAAAAATAAAATAAAAGAGATATCAACGCCTTAGAAATAAGACACTTCAAGGGGGAAACCTCCAATACATTACATGAATGAACAATTCTTGGACGATACAAATTACAAAACCTCCTTTCTATATATAGGAGTCCATGGGGCCACAATGTAATCTTAGTGGGGCCACAATGTAATCCTAGCCAACCTAACAATAATAATTTAAGGGCACAATAATAACAATATGGGGGTTACAGGGGTATAATAATAACAATAAGGGGGTTACACTAATAACAATAAGGGACTATAATACTATTATAGGGACCTAACATGTAATTACCCCTCAGTATCATCCTTCGAAATTTGAACAAAAACTGCCTCCACTTCCTTTATACAAGAATTTAGGAAATAATAGCTACCTTTCATAAACAGATAGCTATTATTGGAAACCCTATAAATAGTTTCATTTAAGCCAAAAATGTGTGCTTCTTCTTCTTTGATTTGCCTTAAATGTTTAAATAAAATCAAGTATAGAAGAAAATATTTTGAGGGACTTTGCCTTAGAGAGTCTTTTGCCTTTTCCTTTTCCTGCATGCTTATGTTTCTGAGCTCTAGTCTTCTTAGCTTCCTTTCCTGGGCTTTCATCAACATTTATAATTTCATATTTCAGTCTAGGATTAGAAATGAGTTTGTTGTTTAGTCTTAGCTTATTTTTAGGCCTAATGTGAGGTATTTTGAGGTATGGGTTAGGAATATAAGAGACCTTCCTTATTCTTTGCATCATACAGCTAGACTAACCTACTTCATACTCTATCTCTAAGAAATCCTCTTCAGTACTGTCTTCTTCGAAATATGAATAAGAGTGAATGATGTTAATGTCCTTTATTCTGGTAGGTGTCTTGGATGTCTTAAGAGAAGAAAAAAATTGAGCTAATGTTGGTTCTCCTCTTAAAGGGGTTTCACTATTTTCTTCTTGCTCTCCTGCAACTTTTGGAACAAAGTGTTGAACTGGTACTTCAGGGTTGACTTCCTCTGAAGTTTCTTCTACTAGGATCAATTTACTTTTGCCTTTATGTCTTGATGAAGAGGCTATGTTTTCCTCACATGTAGATTTAACCTCCTTATTAGGTTGATTTTTCCCTTGCTTGAATCTAATTGCATGTTCTCTTATTAATGATGCTAGATTTTTGGGTTCCTTTGAAGTTTTCCTTGTATAAACCTTTTCTGTTGGTTGTACCATTGGTATGGGAGTTATAGATTCAGCTCTGGCTCTTTTAGCTGAACTTCTAGTTTGTCTACTCGTTGATGGAATAGACTGAGCTGCTTGTGAACTATTTGGCACAGGTGTTGAGCTAGTTTGTTCTTCTTGGACATTTTGCTTCTTAGGTCTCCCTGCCCTCCTCCTAGAATTGATACTACCAAACCCTTCATCTGTTAGAAATTTTTCCCAGGTAGTTCTCTTTTTCTTAAGGTGATAGACCACCAACATCTTAATTAAACCCCTATGATAGAGGTTATGCAAGGAATAATTAGGGATCTTCTACAACTTCAAAAACATTTTTAACAAGGATTTGTAGAGAAAGAAAGCAAAATTCATAGGTCTAACACCTGAGATGTGAGAGAGAAATCTCACTTGATATTGATGAACAGTGGAGAATCTATCCTCACAAGTGATCTAGTGTTGCACAGTAGTTATAAAATGCTTCCATTATGGTCTAAAACAGGAATATGCACAGTAGGATTCTAATTTACATTTACGTGCTCAGGTTTGAGGAAAGAATTTACATCTGCTTGCAGCATTTTCTTTTTAAACCAGCATTCCCTAGTAGCTAAAGTCTGAGTAGCCCTGGCTATAATGGTCTCAGTTATTTTGAAGGTTTTGCTTCCAAGCTTGACTTTATCCCAGTCAAAAATTTTAGCAAAATCCTGTGCAACAGCTACATTTTCCCCTGAAAATTTTTCTTTAGAAACCTATACCAGCCTATTGCTTGAAATTGGGGCTTTGCTCTGGAATCGACAAATCTGGTATTTTTTGGCTCATATCGATTAACTTTTCCACCTTTAACCATCATGATTAACACCTAAGCTTCTCCTTTATGCACAATTGTTCAAACTAGAGACATAAACCCTACACGCAGCCCTAATTTCTTGCTTGGGATTACAAGCTGTTTGCTGGAAAATGTAACCCTATCATTTTTAACCTCTTTGGAGAACTTGGTCATGAAAAATAGCAAACATAATATTCTGGAGTCTGCACACCTTTAATAACAGTGTCGTTTAATTGACACAATTTGAAATGATTCAAATATGAGCGCCAAGTCACCCCATAACATATATCACTCCTCTGTATCATTAATAAATTGATACCTTGTACCTCATTTTCTGCCTCAACTATAATGAGTAGCTATAGGTTAACTTAACCAACAATATAATCACTCCTTTATAATATTACTTCTAATTTAGAAATAATTACCCTTTTAAAAAAGAATAATATCTCATAACGTAGAAGATCTCCAACTAATTTCAAAGGAGAATGATATTTTCTCTGAAAAATGCTCCTTGCAGCTCCTTATACAATTTCATGGAAATAGCTACTTTTATCTATGTGTCACCAATGAAACCAAAACCAAACTCTTAAATAAATAATTGCCTTTTAAAAACAATAGTTATTATTTCAAAAAGAGAAACTATTATTTTATTACTAAAATGACCAAAAGCTTTGACTCTAATCTAAGTTAAAATAATGGTTTTAACTTTTTTATGAATCTAAGACACAATACCACCTAAAAAACTTGAAAATATTTTTGGTTTTGAGACTCTTTTTGGATTTTATTGAAGATGATTAGAACTTTGACATAGGCTAGGGAACAAGCAAAAATTCAAAAACAGTAATACAATGATGGTCAGACTATTAACATTTATAGTGCTAACACATAGTCTATGGAAATAGTAACTTTAACAAAAGTTTTAACACATGCAATAGTAATTGCATCGTGTAAATTTAATATTTATTTTTATTTTGCCTCTCGTATTTGCATCTTCTTTGTTATAATAACCTAAATTGCATACGAACAGAGAACCAATGCAATTTTTGCATGCCATAATGTGTAAACAATTAATGCACATAGTTCAAAATATGTTTACACAACACATAGTTTATTGAATTTCCAAAAAATCAAGTATTCATTATTGAAATTGGAAGCCCAAAGAGTAGCTAAAGCAAGGCAGGAAAAAAATCCCTAAGCATTTTACGACATTCTTCACCTTCGACACCTATTGTTGGTGCAATGTCATTCACATTTCTATGAAAGAGGAAGAATCTTGGTTATGGAAAACTGGTATTGGCGAATCAACAAATCGTCCAGATAAGCAAGATATTTTTTGCAAATTCTTTCCAGACCAATTGCATACAATTCAAACATTGAAGTCCAAAACTACTACGAATAGAGAAATCATTGAGCATGATATAGACGTGCAAAGTGATAGTTGTGAACCAGCTAACTGGGTTGCTACTCATTTAGTAAATAATTAGGAAATAATGGAGCGAATTGAAGAAGAAGACATTATTTACAATGAACGTCTTGTCACATTGAAAAATGCAACATATAACAGTACGAGAAAAAAAAATGAGTTGAAAAGGTTGAGGTTGAAAATAAAAAGATTATTGATAACTAAACATGTGGATATTGATCTGTCTAACATTGACATGATGGGCTCATGGTATTACACCAATATACCAATGATGCAATTACTCAAAATGTTATCAACGTGCTTGCAGAAAATAAGTTGTTGAAAAACAAATTAAAAGAACTACTTCACATTGAAAATCCAGTTCCTATGTTGATGACTCCATTGTCAAGTTTTGTTGCTGCACTACCGCAACCATTTAACAAGGCTATGAATCTGCTTAATGTAGTAAAGGCATATATCCTCATATATCCTCGACAACATATGCCAAAGATTAGAAATTATTGATGATGCATGGCAAGCAGTATTTGATTTAACGCGTTTTTTAGAGAAACTGATGATATTTATGAGCTTGGTTAAGAGTAATATTACAGAAGACAATAAATCTGTTTCCAATGAATTAAATACTTTTAAGCAGAGGCTATAAATACTCTATGATTTCGAAAATCAAAATCAACAACTACTAGATATTGAACGAGTGAAGTAATTGGAAGCTAGATGGGTGGAAAGGGTCACTACACTTGAGAATAGAAATTATGCCTCTAGTGACCTATGAAAAAGGAGAGGTACTTCCTATCTCATGGAAATGGATATTATAAATGGCTTAGTCTGTCCGTGTATGATACGTGATTTTGAGTTAATTTCAAATGACAAATTAAAAACTGAATTGGAGGAGAAAAAACAAAAAATGACAGTAGGCTTTGATAGCATTACTAATTTAATTGAAGAACATATTGACACATGGCTAATTAATTTTTCCAAGGTCAATATGAATAAATCTAGGTTGGTTTTCAAGGTGCAAGAAGAATATATGGAAATTGAAAAAGATATTTTCACTAAAAAACATGAAAATGGAAGTTACAATTGCCCCCGACAGAGATTACATTGAGAAAACGGTGAACATTTTTTTGGAACAAGTTGTCAGCTCATAATACATGTTACAACTTATTGCTTTGTGGCTACATATACCGCTCAAGCAACCAGAACACCAATTCCCACTAGAACAAATCCAGCTACTTTACAATTTTCTTTGCACAATTGTGATTATATTTAGAAATTTTGCATTTTAAGTATATGTTTTGAATATGATGTCATACGAATATGAGATATCGTTACAGTAATTGACATTTTATTTTAACTACGATTCTTAGTGAATGTTATTGTGTATCTATGATGGTGTTTTCTATAAATTTGCAAAAAAATGCTTTTAGCCTTTTCTATTACATACAATATTGTGTTGGTTCTTTAAAACAAAATTTAACATCTAGAAATGGTTTGGCAGCTTAGAAATATATATTTAAGTAATAAAATAATGATAAAATGTTTTTATACCTCCATGAATTTCATGTTTCTCACACACCCTTTCTTAATTAATTATGTTTTTGACACTCCCTTTTTGCCCACAGCGAAATAACTCTTGATATTACAGTTCTAATATTGATGAATTTCGTTTGCTAATTCTAGGTTATTTAGTTTCTTGTACAAAGTTCTCATTTTGCAGGGGTTACAACTAAAATTTTCGTTGTGCAAACTAAGTTTCTTGTGCACAGTGAAATCTCTACACAAAGTCATATCCTATCAAAAAAAAATGTAATAGTGGTAGCAATAGTGTTGGAAATGGATGCATCTTAGACATATATCTCTTAATAATAGAATTTTGGCACATTGTCTTTAGACCTGCATATATTTCATTCGGTAGAATAATTAATTAATTATGTTTCTTACGCATCATTTTTTTCCTATAGTGAAATAACTCTCTATTTTATATAGTTCGTTCTACACAAATTGATCTATAAGAACTATTTTGTGTTCAGAACTATTTTGTTGTATCAATTTTATTATAACCTTTTTTATTTGTATTCGAACACATGCTTTGAAACTTTTTTTATGTTCTAATACTAAAACATTAGCAATAAAATCTTTTAGTACAGGCCACGGACAACCGCACAATAAAATCTTGAAAGCTTCTTCCACACAATGAACTTTTTTCGCACTTCACTAAACAAAGCTTTTGGTGAATGAAATGTGCTTCCCTTTCCTACTCATCACAAATAGCAATCTACAGCAAATAGCAGAAATAATTTGGATAATATAAACTTGCCACACTTTTGTCCAAAAAATAGTAGAAATTTCGACATGATTTTTTAGAAAACCAAGCACAATTATTTTTATTTTTTTGAAAATCGGCTTACAGTTGTCAATCTGTATGATTTTTCACTACCAGAGTAATTGTTGAAAGTGATAAATACTCATCCTTTTTATGTTTCTATTACATGTTATTATTCTAAATATGAAATGTCTTTTACAAAATAAATAGAAATTAAAAAACAGTAAAGAAGACATTGCCGATAAATAACACAAATAGTTTAAAAAACAAATATCGAAATTCAGAAATAAGTTACTCAATGTACAAAAAAATTAAATGTGAATCTTTTCTAATAATGACAGCTAGCTTACGATTTGCTAATAATCACATCCAATACTATATCAATTTCAAGGTAGAGGTAATAGAATTTACATTCATGATTATGTGTTGATCCGTCCATTTCACTAGAAGGATACGAAACCGTTAATGTCATTATACCGTCTACGAAAATGGAAAAACCGAACTTCGCACAATGAAATAATTGTGTTTTTTGTGTTTCTTCTTCTCCTCCTTTCTTTTTCTTCTACATAACACAACTTTACAATTCTAGCTATTTTCCATATGCAGTAGATGTCTCTCACATTGATTATAATTACCAGAAAAACTTCAACTATAAAATTATTATTCTTTATTATTTTTTTGCAATAGGTAAAATTTACTATTAAATAATGCCATTTAATTAATAAATCTCACAACGAAATAAGTTTCTATATAAATCATGAGTTGTATAAATACTTAATTTTGTAGATGTATTTGTTCCTTGCAACGCTTCTACACATGCACAACTGCTTCAACACAGATAGTTTCGTATCCAGTAACATTTAACAAATACTCATTTACAATTGACTATTGTAACTTTTATGATCACTTACAACATAAGCTTTACTATGGTTTTCACGCAACAAAAAACTTCCCACAATAAAACAGGTTTCTATGTTCAATAGGTCTTACTTAAAAACTTATTTTCTTTAAGCACAAAAATTGTATATGTCTATAAGAAAATAACTCAAAACGAAAATATCAAACCTTTTCAAAATGCTTCGAAAAAAAGAAAAAAAAAGATCTGACAGTTCATTGTATAATTATTATTATTTATTATTATGATCATATGTTCTTGTGCAGATCTTTCACTCCAGGCAGCTTTCCCTGCATTATGGAAACTATTATCCTAATTAAAGACGAATAGAATATAATAGTAACACTTTCTAGCCCAACAACCCTCAATAGCTATCAACATAGTGAATTTTATTCATATTCAAATGCTAGTCACAATAGATGCAATAGATACAACTTCAAATTGTAAAACATAATCTAAGAATTATTGTAATAACTAGTAAAAAGATTGAGTATTAGAATAGAGTAAATAGAAATGCATTTTAATTATTATTCATTATAGACTTATTCAGGATTTATCTTGTTTCTATTTCGCTCATTTGAGACAATGTAGTCAAAATACATGCAGTAATACGCTTGTCTGCAAGCTACACATATGCGCGAAAGGATTTCTTTAAGGGTTGTTAAAATGGTAAAAATTCAAGTCTCTCTTTTAATTATTGCTAGTTGTGTGGAATAATCCAACAACACTATTGAGTACAAAAAAAAATGTACAAGGGAACTTATGCAAAGATGATTGTGCATGTGCGGATCTTATGTAACATAGGGCATTATTAACTGTGACAATAGCTATGAGGAGAAACTTGTGCGAAGGTGGGTTCGAAGTGTATAAAATAAAAGATTAATATCTTTTTTCATAGCTACAATAAGTAAAAATTATTTTTAAAAGCGTCAATTCTGAAGAGATTATTGTGTCGAAAGAGATCCAATGTGAAGAGGTTCGCATAATGATCTAAACTTCCGCATATTGAACTTGCTTCCGCATAGTAATTTTTCTTGATTTCTATCTACTTACAAGAAATTCGAAATGCAATTTTACACAAGAGACCATTTATTTCTTTAAATACCATATCCATATGAAGGTGTCAATAAAGTTGTGCGGAGGTAGTTGTGTGGAATTGCTTATGAAATGCATACAATGAAAGCTTGAGAAATTTTTGTATAGTTGCAATAAGTAAAATTTATTTATAGAAACTTCAATTCTGTAGATATTGTTGTGCGGAAAGATGTTAAATATAAAGAGGTTTACATAATGAATTGAAATTACACACATTGAACTTCCTTTCGCATAGTAATCTTCCTTGCTTGCTATCTTCTTACACGAAACATGGCTTCTTTATTTTCTCCAACTAAATTGCATCATACATACAAGTGACAAGACTGAAAAAAAATGTGCTATGAGGCGCATCGAAATGAAAAGAGTATTATCTTCACTATGACAAATTTCCTACAACCAATATTGTGCACAAAATATAAATTCTATTGAAATCTTGAGCAACTTCGAGATGCATGACACATTTACGATAGATCATAAAAACGTAGTTGTATGTATACACTCACAAGTTTATTTTTTTTACATTGTTAAGAAAGTTGGAAAGGGTACAGTGCCCGCTCATTGCATTTCCGGGAATCCTAATAACTATTTCATTTTACTGGACATTTGTGATCTTATTTCACATTATCAATCAATATATTATACTCATGCAAAAAATATTAGCAATATACTCATCAGAGCAAGAAGACATTTTTCCTACCAATGCAAATGTTGCAGAGCTTTGCTTGTGTGGATATTTCACTATTCGTAAAGTTGTGCACAAGAAAAGCTCTACACGAAAGAGTAAATGAAATTACCAACCTCGGAAACAACGAAACCGCCACACAAAGTTTTACCTTCGCACAATGTCTAAAACAATATTAGAAATCTACTCATCATAGCAACAAGACATTTTTTTCTACCAATGCAAATGCTACTATGACATTGTACATAAACATAATCTAACGGATTTTTTTATTTTTTATTTTTGGCTATATGTTTTGTACTATGTTGTCTTTTTTTATTTTTTTTCTTTTTTTTCTTTTTTTCCTTAATTTATCAAGTTTTCAAGTTCTGTAACTACTTAAGTAATATAATTTCATTACGTTGCAATTTTTAGTGACATTACTTTACAATAACGATTTTATTTGTTTACAAAACAAATATCTAAATAATTTGTTGTCATAGAAGGCTAAAACGAGTTTCTAAATCGATATAATTTATAAAACATATTACATTTATACATTTATACAAAATTTCTAAATAGAATTGCAATTGTCCAAAGAAAATTGTAAAGTAAATGGATTTGTTGTAACCAAAATTTGTGTTTCGCTTCCTTGAACGATATCTACAAATTGTGGAGAGCTTTGATTTAAGAACTATGAATATTTGTAGAGGTCAGCGTATTTGTGAGAGGGGTGGGTTGAACAAATGTTAAATTAGTATTATTATGTGTGGGAGAGCTCGGTTCATTTGCATAGTGAGTGTTGTGATACTGATGAACGTTACTGTAATTGGTAAGGTTTCATTGTTTGAAAGAGTATATGTGGGAGAACCAGGGTCTTTTGCATAAAAGTGGGTGCTAAATAAATTGTGTAATGAATGTGTCGAAGGCTCTGTACTTTTAAGTTATTATTTAGGAACGTTGTTTCCAACTACAGAAATGTTGTACGAAGGTGTTTGTACGAAGCTAGATGTTGATGCGATTCCAAGGCACTATTATGTTAGTTCTCTATTTAATGATGCAATAATTCTTGTGGTTGTAGTTTGTTTGTGTAGACCTCGGGGGGTAGGGGGTAGGGCTAAAAAAATGTTGAATTAATATTATTATGTTTTCTTGTGCGTAGTACAAAGTATGTGCAGGAGAGTTGAGGTCCTTTGCATAGTGAGTATTGGGGTCGTTGTGCGGAATTTTCATTGTGTGGAGGAAGAAAAATATGCAGGATATTCGAGGTATTTTTCATAGAAGAGGGGTACTAAAAATATATAATTTCAATTCTTGTGAAGAAAAAGTGTTGTACGGTAAAATGAATTCGCGGAAGGCTTTGTATTTTTTAATTATTATTTAGCAACATTTTTCGGAAGTATGGAGGTATATATACAAAGTTATATGAGTGAAGCTAGTTGTTCGGAGGTATCGTGTGCAGAGTTTTGAATGTCAATTAAGGGCGTTATTAAGTGTGGAAGTAGTTGTGGGGACGAAGTTGTGTGGAGGTTATTGTGCATGTGTGAATTTTATGCTAAAGTTTTGTTCAAAGTTTACTAAGATAATAAATGTATAAATTTATTTTTTAATTATTATTTAGGAGTGTATTTCAAAACGTATAATCATTAATTAATATTAGTTATGAAGCTAGTTGTTTAGAGGTTTTGGTGTATGGAGTTTAAAACGTCAATTAAGGGCATTATTGAGTGCGGAAGTAGTTGTGCGGAGATTTTTGTGCATCTAAAGATATACAAATCTCTTTTTAATTCTTTTTTAGGGATGTATTTCACAACTTATAATTATTAATTAATATCAATTTCAAATGTTAATGACTGACGGCGTTATTGACTGCGAAAGTATTTGTGCAAAGATGCAGAGAACAAATGCATGTGCAGAATCTGTGTGGGATGAGGGAAGTGCAGGGGGGTATTTTAAGTATAATGTGTTTTGATATTAATTTTATTATTAATAGATTTTGCGAGATGCGGAAGTGCGTGCAATGAAAGCTTGAAATATTTTTGCATGCAATGGATTGTTATGTTCGGAGGTAGCGTCTACAGAGAACAAATTCTTCCTTGCCATGATATATGTGTCACACATTTATTAATATCATTTTAAAATTTCAATGACTTATGTAAGGGAATCAGTGAATTTAACATTGAGATGACTTGTATTTATGTGTAGGTCTGTTTTTTATTAATCGTAGAGCAGAGATTGGGACGATGAAAAAATTTGATGGTGGTTTTATCATTGTATTGTGTTTCAGATGCAAAATAGTCGTAGGTGGTGATTTCTAGGGAAACAATATTTCAATTATTTTAAATAGTTAGTATACTAAGATGAAAAACATTATTTGTAATAATAGAGAAAATAGTGGGGTGTGTAGTGTTTTATCTTTGTAAATTTTGTTTGTTGCCTTACATATACTGGTATCTGCAACTTTGTGCTTGAACGATAGCAATAGCGCAGAGATACAGAAGTTGTACAATACTGCAAGCTTCTAAATTGATTTATGTTTTCCATTTTTTCTATTCACATTTAGCAATACTGCAAGTTCTTGGTTCTCCAAGCTTTTCTCTATAATAATTTATAAGTTATGGTTAATGTTTTTTTTTCAAGAATGGAAGTAGTTGTATGAAGGTGTTTGTGCGAAGCTAACTACTCAAGCATATCATGTGTGGGGTTTCAAAAGTCAATGGTTGATTAAAAGGCACTATCAAGTGCAAAACACGTTGTGTGGATGAAGTTTTTCGGAGGTGGTTACATAGACGGGGGTGCTAAATAAACTATGTTCTTTGTCTTTTTAAAATATTATTTAGGAATTTTTTTTTTCAAGTAAGAACATGTCCGCACAAATACAAACAAGTATTCGGAAATACAAATATCACCAATAATATTGTATACATTAATTTCTTACCAAAATATTAGCAATAAATCCTTTAGTGGATAAAATAGATGAGAGATAAATGTGGACCTATCCGCACAAATACAAAAAAAGATATTCGGAAATACAGATATCACTAGTAATATCGTATACATCAATTGCTTACTAAAATATTAATTATAAATGCCTTTAGTGGACCAAATGTAGACCTCTCCACACAATAGAGTTTTGTGTCCAAATATAAATCGTACAAAATAATTTGTGTAGTCGTCCTTGTGCTGAGAAAGAAATGCAGAACAAGCAATGTGGATGAAATAAAGACCTCTCCACACAAATACAAAAATATATTCGTTATGCAGACATGACTAAGTGTGTGCATACAATCACAGCTTGAGAGTTGTAAAAGTTATTTTTAAAAGTGTCAACTTCGAAGAGATTATTGTGTGGAAAAAAATCAATGTGAAGAGCTTCCTTCTGCACTATAATCTTCTTTACCTATTATCTACTTACACATAAGTTGTAACGAGGTGATTAGTGCAGAATCATGTACAAAAATAATGACATAATGTAGATCCCATGCTACTTTAATCAATTAAATTGAAAATTGTGTTTGTTGCCTTACATAAATTGTTATCTGTGAAGTTTTACTTGAACGATAGCGGTAGTGCAGAGATATAGAAGTTGTAAATTAGTGCAAGCTTCTAAACTAATTTACATTTGTCGTTTCTTTTTGTTCGCATTTGGAAATATTGCAATTTTTTGGTTCACAAAGCTTTTCTCTATAATACTCTACAAGCTATGGTTAACAATTTTTTGCAAGAACAAAAGTAGTTGTGTGAAGGTGGTTGTGTGAAGCTAGCTTCTTAGAGGTATCGTGTGTGGGGTTTAGAATTTCAATGACTGATCAAAGGGAATTATTGAGTGTGGAATTTTTTGTGCAAACGAAGTTTTTGGAAGGTGGTTACATTGACGGGGGTGCTAAATAAATTGTGTTCTTTGTCTTTTTTAAATATTATTTAGCAACTTTTTTTGCAAGTACATACCCCTCTACACAAATACAAACACATATTCGAAAATACCAATATCACCAATAATATAGTATATTTTAATTGCTTACTAAAATATTAGGAATAAAATCATTTAGTGGACGAAATAGATGAGACATAAATGTGAACAAAATGTGGACCTCTCCGCACAATAGAGTTACATATCCATATATAACGTGTACGGAAGAATTTGTGCATTTTTTTTTGTGTGGAACAAGCATGGGATGAGACACAAATGTACACGAAATACAAACCTCTCTGCACAAATACAAAAATATATTCGGAAATACGAATATCACCAATAATATCGTATACTTTATCTTATACTTTTGTGATCCATATAGATAATGAGATTATCTTTTGGAATAATCACGTCATTAAGATTTGGTCGACATTTTGAACCATTTAACGTGGTTCATCCTTAAGACTGTTATCACCAAAAAATGATCACCTAGCCATTCCTAACTAGGTGGATCGAAATACACCATGTGAAATTAATTTTACCATAGTAAAATCACTTTCACTATAAGAAATAATTTAATAAACCACTTTAATTAAGGTATTTTCGCTCAAAACCCATGAAATTAATTAAATAAATCATTATTTATTTAATTTTCTCCAGGAATAGTTATTAAATCATTATTCAATAAAAATATTTGTCACATTTGACTAAATCTCATAAGAATAATTAAATAAATCATTATTTGTTTATTATTCCTTATTTCCATATTTGAAATAATTATTAAATCATTATTTAATAGTTATTTCATTTTTACACCTTTCTTATTATTCGTGAAATAATTAATAAATCATTTGTTTGTTAATTATTTCTAAATAAAGATATTTAATGATTTTAAATATCTTTTCCATCTCCAAACATATAATAAAGTATTCCAAGTAGTTAGATCTAGATTTTGGTCAATATTTTATTATTCTCCATTTTTTAAATCCACCCAATACTTTGCTATAAATCAGAGGGTTTTTCATCCATTTCTAACCATGATCATTATCATCGTCACCATTATCGTCACCTACTATTTGAGCTCCCATTTTGAGTTCTACATTTTCTAAGTTTACACACAATTAAGAGAGGAAGATCTAAGTTATGAAGCAACGAGGACATCAAAGGACCCATCCCATTGAGGGGGACTTATGCCTTTTGTAAATCTCCTTCACCAGGTGTATTAATATTATTATTTTCTCTCAAAATATTTTCCAAGATTGGGATTTACATCGATTTTTATATCTTTTGTTTATGCTTTTATATTTGCATATATCCATTGTTTTTGCAAGTTTTCTCACATATTTGTTGCATATATGAAGTATGAGCAGCCACACTTGTTGTTAGGGTCACTAGTCACTCATGACTTAAATGAGGTCTTTTTGGTACAACTTCCAAAATATTTCATTCTAACAAACGGAGACTCCACTAGTGTAACAACTTCAGTTTCCTGGGTGACTTTTGCTTTAGAAATTTCAGGGTTTTATGCAACTATTTTTAGCTTCTTTTTTCTATTTAGCTTTCTCTCCTTTATTCTATCAAATTTCTAGTTACTAGTGGTTTTCTGTTGTTTTCTGTAGGTCACAGGTCCCAGTCGAGCAGGAGATGACAAAATCTTCTAAAACTTGTCGTCCGAGATCCGTGGAGACCAAAACGTAGTTTTCAACCCCATAAGTACGTTATGAGGAGAAGAACACCCTATTTGGCTCAAAAATAGCGTTTTCCTTCAAAAACAGGTCAGAAACTACGTTTTCATAAATTTCTAGGAATTTTTTTCTAAATTTTTCAGGATTTGCCGAGAGTACTGTTTTGGATTTTTTGACCTTTGTTTCAGCTCTCCTTAGGACCAGATCTGCTTAGTTTGTCTATTAGAGGTAGAAACAAACCCCCTAGGGTTTCTAGTATACTTCCACCTTTCTAGGAAGGGATCAACTAAGTAAGGATTCTAGGGTTTTCAGTACTTTCAGCCATTGTTTCATAGTCTGATCCATTTGATTACAGCCCCTTTGGATAGGTTTTTCTTAGCCTTCATAGCTCCATTTTTAGTTTTATTTTTCTTTGCCCCCCTAGGATACCCTTGAGTATCCTAGGTTTTTTAAGCTTCTTACATGTCCTTTATAGCAAATATTAATTTTGTTTTTTTCTATTAGTCTGCACTATTTTCAGCAGCATAAAGCCTTAGATCCCATTCCCATTGAAATTAGATCTTGTAGGCCTTTTTCATGTGTTTTGAGTAGCTTGTTTGCCTCTTTCTGCCTAGCTTTTTTAGAACCTTCTTTGGGTGGGGCTTGTGCATGATTTGTTGTTTATTTTTCTATCATATTTAAGTGTTATTTACATTATTTCAACATTTTATTTCAGCAGCATATGGCATCACAAAACGTGCTATATTTACTCATCCACTAAACACATGTTTTCACACACATACACACCTTAAGCGAACATGAACTTGGTTAACACTGCCAAGTAAAGACTTTAAAAAACCCACTTAATAATCTAACACCCATATATTAATCCCAATTGGGAATCAAGGTCAAAAAATATATGTAGTTAGGTGTAGGATTGGTGGGATCGGCTTCCAGTAAAACCCATCGATCATTTACATTGAGACATAAAAGTTGAGTTTTTTAGGGAGCTTAAAATCGTTCACCATCCCACGGTCAAAGTTGGAGTCTATCAGAAACCTGATTTAGAGGGGGTTATGCTAGGACATCATGCGATCGGTTCTCCTTGATGGATCAATTTGGATTGACCCAGGTTCAATCTATATTGTTGACCCACAAAACCCTTTATCACTGGCCCTTTTGGTAATGACCTGGAAGAATATTGCAGTCTCACCCGAAGTGACTATGGGAGGATGCAAAACCAGGTTTCTGCAGCCATGAAGGACTAGGGGATGTGGTATTATTATGTTATCTTATCCTTAGCACTTATAAATCACTTCTTGGCATTAGATTAATCACTTAAATATTCCATATTATACCCTAAACCATCATTGTGTTGAAGTAAAATGTAACTGTAATAACTACTACTCCACAACATATAATAAGAAAATATACACATAAATCACATGAGAATATCAAATTAACGTTGTTCACCCAAGTTTAGGGCTACATCCATAAGAACTATTGCTTAATATAATTAATCTTTGAAAAACAAACAGTTCTTGGCCCATGCACTAAGTTGCAGGTTATCTGTGCACTCAATTGCACGCTAGATGTGCACTCAGCTGCAGACTTTTCGCCACGCCTCTTCATACTTAGTTTTAGAGCCTCTCCTTTGCTACTAAATTACAGATCACAATAATAATTCACTCATAACTCTGATCTGGATCAAAACTGATTGATTTTGATGATTCTCCTCTTATTATTTTACTTTATATATACTATTACATTTTAGGGTTACATCATCAAAATATTAAGGTCCAAATACCATGGACTCCTTAAACAAACAACTATGGCCCCAAAACCATTGATCCCTTACAAAATCGTGCACTTTTACAAAAAGGAGGGGCTTCAACCCACCCTGAAGCCCTTAAGACACCACAAGGCATATTTAATTCCTCAAAATGCACTCCGTTACACGCTCCAATGTGCGCTCCGCTCCACAAAATGCAGATTCTTTACCAAAATATAGGCCAAGTTGGGTTGCGCCCAACAGCCCCCAACACTCACATGTGATTCATCCTGATTCACTTAGTTGATTTTCCTCTAATATTCACTATAATAATGTTGTAGGTGTTGTTGAACTATTGTATAATGTCTGTGACCTGCTTCTCTTCATTGCGCACTTCCTCCAGCAGTGCTTTTGTCGTCGATCCTATAGCCTTCTACATTACTACCTTCTCTTTATATCCAAGCTCTTGAAGGTTCTCATCCACTGCTTGGGAAAGTTGGAGAGCCTCATCCTACCATGGTTGAGTTCTCTTTTTTAGAGTCTTCTCTTCCTTCCTCAGCTCCTCTATCTTCTTCTAGAGGGAATTTCCCTCATTAATATTTGTGATCTTATGTGAGATTGGTAAGGTTCTCACAGTTGCTCGAATCTCACCCAGCAATTGTTGTTTTTCCTAAATATCCTCTTGTAGTCTCTATGCATTTGTATCTTCCTGTAGCGAAGTCCAAATCTGTAAGCTCTCATCCAATAGCTTCCCATAATTTTCCACTATTGTGGAGATGTCGGCCACTGCAGCCTTCAGGTTGGCCTCCCTTTTCTCTTGCACTTCCTCAGGTGTGGTTAGTTGTAGCTTCATCTGTATCTTGTTGATCTTCATCTCATATGTAAATTTCACGTCCGTGATCTTATTCTTGTATCCTTTTACTGCAAGGCCAAGCTTCACGACCTTGTCCTCCACTAGTTCCTATTCTTGGATATTAATTTTCGAAACCTCGCGACATGTTGCTTCGACAACCTCCTTCATATTTTGCGGTTGTTGTACTGCCTGATCCCTCTCCTAGGTCGTCCGGTCAAGCTTCTACTTTAGTGAAACTTACTCTCTCTCTACCTGAATGCATAACTACGAAGTGATTTTTTCGTGTTGCTTCAGCTCTTATATGATATCTTCATGCACCTTGTGTAATCTCTAAAGTGGCACTACTGCGATTTTCATCTTCACGTACCTCCACTCTTTGGCCTGAGATGTACCTCGGTGAATTCAAACTGCAGGGCTCCAACAAGTATCAGCGCTATCCATGCCCCAAGTGTAGTATCTACTAGTATTTCCTTTCCAATCTTCTCCTCTTCCTGCACTGGTTGTCTAACTATCTATGCCAATATCTTCAGTTCTATAATGTGCTCCTCGACACTTGTTAGAAGTGCGGTGTAGTGATCCTTTAGCTTGATCCATGATTCTATTTTTTCTTCCTAAATTTTGTCCCCAATCTGGTCCAAGTTCTCATCAACGAGGACAAATGGTGTTATGTCCCTTGTCTTGTCTGCCTTATGCTTATTTTTTCTTCTTTGCAGCAGCTTTGGCGCGTGTCTTCCTCTTCTCTGTAACATAGGTGTTTGTCTTTGTCTTTTCGGACTCTCTTTTCTACTCATCACCTTCAAGAGGATCCTGGAGACCCTTGTCGTATTTATCTTGTTATTCTAAATCTTTCTCATCCTTATCCTTCCCACTCACTTCCCGGAGCTATGTCGTTTCCTTCTCTGTCAGAGTATCCTTCGTTCGTGTATCCAACGCAGTGATCCACTCCACGGGCCACTGTTGTATCTATGCTAGGATATTGTCTTGTATCACTAAATATGGCATGGGATGTCATGTCTTCCTTGTGTCCCTACGAGCGTGTATGTAAATTTTGTGGAAGTCGGCCTTAAACTTCATGACAGAGTTGTACTGCTCGTATAGGCTCGGTGAAAGGCGAGGGTGTTGGTTCACCCACATGTGTAAGCTCATATGGTATAAAATGAAAAACATTATTTTATCATGTGCTCACATCGGATCAATGGTATACCATAGCTAGGCATATCACAAGGCTTCAAAAACTTTTGGGGCTAGTGGAGGGAACCGCAAACCTTCCAACTCTCTCCATGCAAGCATCGCAATTATCAGAATTGACCATGCATAGTGAAACATAGTACCTTTCTCCTTAGTCTCGCAACACTCGTCCAAAAAATCTTGGCATAGATATGTGGCCCAGTTGTACCAAACCCCATTAATGCATTACGCAATTAATGAAACCACCGGTGTAAAAAATTCATTAGCCCGACACTTCCTCATGATTTTTCCAGCCAATATATGTGTTGCAAAGTGAATTCCCTGGTCATTGATCGAGTTGATATCATAACCTTGCTTCCATTTTGTCATTCCAAACTTCTCCTTCATGTTGTCTGCTATGGCTTTGTCTAGATCTTTCCCAACAAACTCCTCTACAAGGCTCAGCCCTTGATAAGGCAGTCTTGTGATTCTCCATATTAAATTGGATCGATAGGGATCCTCTTCCCCATCCATAGGCATCCATCACGCACCAGAACGAGCATTTGTCTCACACAAGTTGTGCTTCTTGGATTTCTACCGAAGTGCAACACTTTCAACATATTCAAAAAGCCTGACTACGCCAATCCAGCTGCCCATTGTTGCGGTTCTAATCGTGTCATACCACTCTCAGGGTAGTGCACTTTTTTTAAGTATTTATCTAGTGAAAATTGTGGATATTTCTCTCTGTCATTGAAATAATTGTCCGCAAACTTCAGCTACAGAATATTTCCAAGGTTTTCTCCAATAAATCACACTGACTCCAGCAATAAAGTTGTGAAGGTGTCATACTTTGCATCCTTTGACTCTGTCACTAGTTTTGCATCTGGTTTTCTTGGTGGAATATACAGTGGGAGAGGCGCGGAAATGTTGCGCCATCCATTTTCATTTTCACTTACTCTGCTTCTTCCTCATTATCTCTCACATGTTCGGGCTCTTTTTGAGGCTCAACAGGTCTCTTTTCTTGTTTCCTCTTCATTCTCTGCTCTCTAGTCATTTTCTTTCATGGAGATCTGTGTTGCGTGCATCCAGGTTGTGGTGATGTTGCTATGGGCATATCAGATGATGGTTCCATGACTCAGGCTAATCCATTCTCACTAAATAGACAAATAGTGTCTTCAAAGGAATCCTCAGGCGACATACGATAGTGAAAATTTCTACAACTTCTTCGCAATAGAAATATTCGAAATCACAGGACAACAAAGTGCTAAATCTGGGCGATACGCGACTTTTATAACAAATTTGAATTCCTATCCCCATAATTAGCTCAGGTTGTGTTCATAAATTTCATATCTATCGCTAGATCTGATCAATCTACCTCGATAAATGCATCTTTTCATGTGTTTCAACGAAAACTTTCCTTTTTAACGGTCATATTTTCCCTGTGAACTTCGACGCATCCCATATTGTAGAGAAGCAACCCCTCTTACGTCAAGGCTCCTATCACTTGATATAATCCGGAATGTAGCGAAGTAACTTCCTACATCGAAGCTCTCTTTACAGCGTCGTTTATAGTCTAGTGCCCACTTTCAACAGTAGGTGGCACTAAGACTTTTCTCCTTTCTTCAAAGCGAATATTTAATGGCAGGGTTGTCTTTGTATAGCTTGAACCTACTACCATTTACTCTTCATTGAACCAATTCTCTATTTAAATTTGTTAATCGAATTGCGCTTCCATCATTAATGTGCTTGATAATGTATGCGCCCAACCAATTCATCTTGAATTTTCCTGGAAAATTTACAAACTTACTATTATAAAGGATAACAAGATCTACTACCTGAAACTTCTCCTGCTTAATATGTTTTTCATGTCAGACCTTTTCTCTTGCTTTATGTACCTACTAATGGAATCGTGCTAGAAATCTATCATCCTCCAAAGCAAGAAACTACGACATTATTTCCTCTATTATATCAGGGTTTGTCATATATGTAAAATTTGCAATCCTAAAGCTAGGCATGATGTACTCCATCGTCATCATAACTTCTTTCCCATAAACTAACTTGAAGGGGGTCTGACCTATCAAATTATTACACGTGCTCCTATAAGACCATAACACTACTGGAATTCTAAGTTCTGAGTCATATCTATTCACATTACATACCTTAGTAAGTGCATTCTCCAAAATCTTATTAAATTATTCTACTATTCCATTGGCCTGAGGGTGATACGGGGTACTCTTTTGATGATAAACTTGGAAATCCTCAGTCGATACTTCAACAGTCTTATTTAGGAAGTGTAAACCTAGGTCACTCATCAAAATCTTCGGACATCCAAATCTAGAAAATATGTACTCAAAAATAAAATTTGTAGTAGTCTATGCACTGCAATCCCTTACTGGTTGTGCTTCAGCCCATCTTTTCAAGTAATCAGTCATTATAATTATGTACCTTGCACTAGTCCTCTTTCCACGTGGGTTGATGGGTCCAAAAAAATCAATGACCCCTTATCAAAGGCCTGCAATGTAACTTGTAGTAAAAATGACATCTCATCTCTTCCAAATGTTAGGATATTCTGACACATAGGAAATAAGTAAGAATAACTTAGTCTAGTGTAGAGTTAGGTAAAGTGTGTTTCTTTACCATGAACATTTGAAACTTATAATCCGATGGTCGTGATTTGTAGTGATCTGATAGTTATCTCTCACCTCGATATTAACGACACTTGATCTGTGGCTTAGCACCCAATTGGTCCATGATCTCTATTTAAAGAGCATGGAGGGTCATTTGTCCAGTAACTGTTTATGAGAGAAACATATGTAACTTTTCTTTTTATATTAATAAATTTCCTGAAGTGGTCGCGTTGGCTCAGGTTGTGGATTGTTTCCCTCTTTGAGGGTTTTAACCACGTGATTATACTGGTGTACTGATTTGTGATCTTTTCATGAGCAGTGAACTTTGGTTCTTGATCACGGAACTTACCCTGTAAATTCCTACATGGTATCAGAGCTATTTTGAGGGCTGCATCTATTGTTTTTTTTTTACTTTAACGGTTAAATTGATTAAAAGCGGCAAAACAGCTGCCGCGTACTTGGACATTACAACGTTGTTTGACCAAGAAATTCCTGTTACACAGATAGGGGTTTCGCCCTTTGTTACAGCAATAGGTGTCACCTTTGAGATCGGACCACGATTGGAGGTGCTTTGATGCTGGAGGAATTGTCTGGACAGCCCTTTGGAGGAATTGTGTCGCTAAATCCATGATTGGAGGTGCTTTGATACTGCAGGAATTGTCTGGACAGCCCTTTGTTGTCTGAGATTCAACCAATTTGCCGGAATAGGATTTGCTCTGTCCATTGTGCTGCTTAGAAAATGTACATATGTTTAGGACCATTGCCTACTCCTCTTCCTTCCACTAAGTCCATGGTCAATGGCATTACATACCAACTTCTGGTTGATCCAAAGTAGCCAGCAAAGAAGTGAAAACCATAGATGATCCTGCTCCGTTGTTTGGAGGTGAGATTTGAGATATATTTGTTAACAACCCTAACAGTAGTACATTCAATCCACTAACACAATGATTTGCATTGTCTCTATTCTGGCATCAATTCTTGTAATACTACAGATGTTAACAATGTTGACCAGTGCCCACGCGCACAGCCCTAGATGCCACCAATCCCCAACTTAGGTTGTATCCTTGACGGGTTTGAGTACAGGAAGTCAAACCAATATGCTGCAACAAAACCCTCGGTGCTCATACCATCATCATCAGCAACTATAGTGCACTCATAGTAATGTACCCTTCATGCAAATAGATCTAACCTGGAACTTGTTGTCATCATGTCTTCAACCTTTCACTCTCTGTCATATGCATCTAATGAAGTCTGAGCTTCCAATGCACTTCAGATGTACAGTGATGTAAAATATTCAATTCTGTTTGGATTGCCTACCAGTGGATCCAGGGGCGAATGTTGGGCAAACTGTGACAGGAGCAGTCGATCAGAGATTTGAGGTGAGGAAATCCTGGGAGATGCCTGTTTCAGAAGCCCATGGTTACTAGAACAGGTGCGATCCAACAGTGCAGAAGAGTGAACAGATTTGCTGAAAGTGTTGAACTTAGGAAGATTACGGAATGATGCAGAGAGACTCTTCAGAATTGACTGAAAGAGATCTTTGGCTACGGGCTGAGCCAAGATTGGCTTCCAGGTTAGCTTGAGAATTCAGATGCCTCAGAATATGGTAAAAGGATATTTTCCGAAACTTGGCCAGAATGAACCTAATTTTCTTGAGAATGAGGACTAAGTGGATCTGCGAAGGGGTCGAGTGGGAATTCAGCGCTTGAATGATAAGTCTAGAGTCACCGAAGACCGTCAGAGAGTGAATGTTTCGATTGAGAGCCAGAGAAAGCCCCTGCCACAGAGCCAGAGCCTCAGCTCTGTTATTTGATTCGAAGCCCAGACCCTAGTGATACCTGAGCAAAGTAGAGCCATCAGGATTCAGAAGAACACCACCCCCACCCGCAGCCCCAGGGTTGCCTTTAGAGGCCTCGTCGAAGAAGAGATAGTGATCATCCATAGCAGATCGCCACTTTATAAACTCCTGTTCTTCCAAGCGAATTTCCCAATTAGCATGGGAAGAGGCCGGGGAAATAGGATTGATTTGATAATTTGGAACAATATCTTTCAGCCAAAGCTCCTCCTCACTGTCCATGACCGCTTCATTCCTTAAAGCCAGTTTAGCATCCAAAGTCTCTCCCAAGAGAGCTTTAATTTTGGAGATAACGTTGTTTGAAGTGCAGTTTTCACCCCTGAACAATCTGTTGTTCCTTTCCAACCATAACTTCCAGCAGGTGAATTTAGGGATCCACATCCAAGCAGTCTTAAGAAGGTTTTTTTTATTGAGGCAGAACGAAGATAACTTGGCCCACTCGTGAAGCAGATTTGGAATATTTCTTGGCAGCTCAACTTTGTCAGCCCTTGACCTCAGGACCCCCTTCCAAACATCTTTGGCAAAGGGGCACAGCAACAACAGGTGATTAGCTGTTTCTTCCTCTGACATACACAGAGGGCATCTGGATGGCCCTTCCATTCCGCATTTTCTCAGATTATCTCTAGTGAGAATGCTTTTGTGAGCTAACGTCCAGCAGAAGAAGTCTACTTTTGGGAGTGAAGGGAAGGCCCAAATAAAATTCCATTGCGTTGGGTCAGGAGGGACATTAGGAACAGCAATCAAACTCTTGTAACCTTCAGAAACTGAGAAAGAGACAGAATGGGAGCCCCACCCTCTTTTGTCCTTAGCTGTTGCTGAAATGGGAGATTTTCCTTGGAGTTTGTCTAAAAGTAACGAAGCTTCAATTTGCAATCGATGTGGAACCTCTCCCAGGTTCCAGCTGTCCCACAGTCTACCAGAATCCTTCGTCCAGGTGGAAATGTCCCAAAGGGTTTCCAGATTGTTGGACTGTAGCCAAAATTTAATATTTGCAAGGCCTTCAATATGGTTCAATGGCTGATCTCCTAGGATCTAGTCTTCCCAGATTTTGATTTTTTTCCCATTACCTGGGATCCAGTAGAGATTGGAACTGAAATGCTCCAGAGCAGAGAGACAAAGCTTGAAAACTGGGGAACCTTTGGTGGTTTTTGGCGGATGATCCAAACATCTCAAACGTTGGCCTTGAAAATATTTCTTCCACATGACTTTCTTACTCCAGCTAGCTTTCCCAGCTACAATATTCCACAGGATTTTGGAGCCTAGAGCGAGATTTTGGGCAGCCAAATCTCTCATTTGAAGACCTCCTTCCAGGGTTGGCCTCTTAATGGTTTCCCAATTAACTAAATGAAGCCTTCTTTCATTATTTTTCCCCCCTTCCCAAAGGAATCTCCTCAGAATACTATCCATTTTACTGAGGAAGGTTTTGGGAGCAAGCAGAATGGAGTGTTGAAAAAGAGGCATACTTATGAGAACAGATTTCATTAGAGTTATTTTTCCAGCAGTGTTCAGCCAAGAGGCTCCCCGGGCTTGTATTCTGAGCTTAAGCTTGTCTAAGAGGGGCATCCAGTGGGAAACTTTAGGTATGGATTTGAAGATTGGAATCCCAAGATATTTGAAGGACTCCCAGGTCTGACAAACTTTCATCTCAAGGAGCCTAGCAATGTCAGCCAGATCTTTGACCGAGCAGTTCCAGCCATAGATTGTGCTTTTTAAATAGTTTATCTTGCTTCTCGAGACCTCCTTATAAATTTCCAACTCCTTCTTAGAAGATCTGGCCGAGTTAATGCTCGCTCCTCCAAACAGCAGAGTATCATCGGCAAATTGGGCATGGTTTATGTCTTTAACATTGTGCACCATTCTGAGGCCTGGCAGAGTTTGGACTTGTTGACAAAATTCTAGCTGGAAGCTAAGCACTGAGGCTTGGATAGCATAGAGGAGAGGGGACAGCAGACAACCTTGTCTTAATCCCCTAGATGCATTGAAAAAATCAGTAGATCGGCCATTTACCAGCGGCGCAATCCAAGGCGAGGCAATGCAGGCTTTCACCCAATTTATGAAGGCTATTTAGAAGCCCATTTTCTTCATAACAGTGAACAGGAAGTCATGTCTCACCCTGTCAAAGGCATTTTCCAGATCGAGTTTTATCACCATTCCTTTCTCTTTTCGGTGGCAACTTGAATGAACTGCCTCTTGAACCAGCACAATATTATCCAGAATCTTTCTCCCTTTGATGAAACCTCCTTGATACTCCGGGATGATGTCCGGCAGAATATTCTTGAGTCGGATGGATATGATTTTGGTAATCAGTTTATAGCTAGTATTACACAGCGAAATGGGACGGAATCCACTGAAATCTGAAGCTCCTTTCTCTTTCGGAAGCAATGCAAGGAAGGCTGAATTGGTACTGCCACCTATCTTAGAACAAGATTGGGACTTCCTAACCATTCTCAGGAGGTTTTTATTGATAGTGGACCAGCAAGACTGAAAAAACCTAGCAGTGAACCCATCAGGCCCAGGCGCCTTATCCGGCTCAATGCAATCCAAGGCTTTCTTGAGCTCATCCATGCTGATCGGTGCAGTCAGCATAGTGTTGACAGAATCTTGGACACAGAGGGGGATTAGATCAATCGGATAGGCATGGGGAACTATAGGAGGGTCAGCAGGCGCTGAATAAAGCTCTTTGAAAAAAGTGAAGGCTGCTCTCTTGATGCCTTCAAAATCTTTTACCACAACATCTTGGGAGCGGATTTCTCATACATTTTTGAATTGCTTGCGAGCTTCGGCATGCTTATGGAAAAAACTGGTATTTTTGTCGCCGGCCTGTAACCATAAGTTTCTGGATTTTTGTCTCCAATACTCCTCTTCGTCCCTACTAGCTTTATGGAGGGCTTTTTGCAACTCAACTTCTTTTTGGAGCAGACTTTGGGTAACAACAGAATCCTCCATTGATGATTGGAAGGCAGCAAGGTTTTCTAAGGACTCTTTTCTCTTGGCAGCTGGAGTTTTCAGAGTTTTAGCCCACTCCTTGAGCCTTCTCTTAAGAACCCGCAACTTTTCTTCCCACACAAAGAAAGGGGATCCCAGGACATGTCGGTTGTAGGCTTCAGAAACCACCTCATGGAAACCCTCTTGCTGAATCCACAAAGGGCTAAATCTAAAGGGAATGGGGCCAAGAAAACCATCCATGGAGAGCTCGAGACTAATGGGTTTATGATCAGAAGTGCAGTTAGGAAGGATTTTGGAAGAGGCCATTAGACCACTAGTAAGGAAGGAGGTTTGGACGAGGAATCTGTCCAAACGAGCAGCTATGTGGTTGGGACCTAACCTTTTGTTAGACCAAGTGTATTTCCCAGCTGAAGGCTTGATATCCTCCAGATCCCAGCCGATCATTATGTCTTCTACCCATTCTCTAGCTGGGTCCCTTACAGGAGAACCCCCTTTTTTCTCTTCAGTGGCTAGAGTAATGTTCAGATCCCCTGCAATAATGATGTTTTCTAGATTGTACAATAAAAGAAAGGACTGGAGCGAGTCCCAGCAAATTTTTTTCTCCGCTGGAGAGACCGGAGCATAAAGGTTGAACATACTTACTTGTTGACCAGAGTCTTTATGGAGGAGCTGAGTGAAAATCCAGTGATGGCAACTTTCTTCGTGAGTCAAGTCATATTTGGAGCTGTCCCAGAAGGAGGCAATCCCACCAGAGGCGCCCCTAGCACTGACAGCTCTACCGGGGCCTTTGCGCCAGAATATTTTGCTGGATTGGAGGATAAGAGTGTCCTCCAGCTTTGTCTCCTGGATGAGAAGGATTTCAGGTGAATGCAACCTCACAATGTCTTTCAGGGCATCTTCTTTCAGCCTGCTACCTAATCCTCTGCAATTTCAGGAGACGTACTTCATTATTTACTGGATTGGGAAGGTGTGGCTCCTTTTGGAGCCCTGTTGTGCTTGCACCCGGATCTGGTGTTCATCATTCCTTTGAGAGTTTTCTGGGAGCCTTGGAGAACATCCAGATAAGTTTTCTCCTCTCTCTGTTTCTTCTTGGATTTCTGGCCCCTGGTCGATTTGATAGGAGTAATTTGTGAGTTGTCTGATTCGGAGTCTCTTTCTTCTGATTCTCCCCCTGAGACAGAGGCAAGACTAATGTGCTCGTCATTGCCTTCGTTTCCCCCTTGATCAGCCTCTGTTAGGGGGACAGTTTTTTCTTCTTCGGTTTCTTTCACTTTCTTCGACTGAACTTCAGTTTCTTCATGGTTCTCTGAGGCATCCACCTTTTCACCTAAGGAGGGGCCTTCATTTGAAACTGGTATGGTCTTGGAATTGGTCTGGGGTTTCCCCATTGGTCCTGATTTTTTCTGCTCATTGGGCTTTGAGACTACCTTGCCCTTTTTTATTTCTTTCCATCCTTCTTCTTCCACCTTGTCCCCTGATGGGGCTTTGGGGCAGTTTTGTTGAAAGTGACCGTGCTCATGGCAGATTCTGCACTTAAAGGGCAATTGCTCGTAGTCCAGCTTCTGGAAGTGGTGCCAATCTCCAACTGTAAGTTTGATGGCTTCCGTCAGACCAGCTTCCAAGTCAACTTCCACGCAGATTCTTGCGCAGGTGTATTGGCCCCTATTATCAGCTTTGTCGATGAATCTGCCCAATCCGTTTCCTATCTTTTGCAGGGATTGGAAGCTCCAGCAGTGTATTGGTAGGTTGGGGAGCCAGACCCAAACAGGAACCTCCTTTGGGACATCGACTGAAGGGTCAAAGTCGGGGGTCCATTTATTCAGAAAGAGACCTTGATTTCCCATGAAATATGGACCGTTTTTTAACACCAGATCTCGGTCTTCCTTGGTAGTGAATTCGAAAATGAAAAAACCTCTACCGACAGCATAACAGATCACGTTGTTGGGCAGCAGGGGCCTCCAGTTTCGTTGAACCCATTCATCAGTCGATTTAGTTGTTGGCCATCGACCCATCAATTGCCCCACTAGACCTCTGTCAGCCAAGGCCAGAGCGATTTTGATCGGTTGATCTTCCGGCAGAGCAATTTCTGGGATTTCATCAAGTTTTTTGATGAACTTCGGGACGTCGGGATGGGTACGTTTTTTTCCTTTCTGCGATAGCAGACTACGGAAGGCCTCAGCTGTAGAAGATGGAGGGGTGGGAGAGGGCTCCAAACCCCCTGGCGCACCCATGGCGGCGGAACAGTCCTGGAAGCGATCGCTGACCTAATCGAAATCTCGCAGAGGAGCAGAGCGCGCGCAAGTTTTATCGAGGGCTGCATCTATTGTTGATCAAAATCTGAAGCCGATTTGACTGTATGTGACTTTCGTTTTGTAGATCTACTATTTGTAAACATTTTTAAGCTTGGAGAACTACTCTGTTCTGTCCGAAGCATTTGTTACAGTGAGAAACACCTTTCGTTTCATGCGAAAAGGTTTCTGGCTACCCAAGTTATGACAGTTTAGATCTGGAGGTATAAAGCATTTTCTTTGCAGTTATATTTGTTAATAGTTCTGACTATTTCGGTTCCCTCGGTTTTTTTCGGTTTTTAGGTTTTATTTATTTGTCGAATCTATACCCTCTTCTCTGTGTATGCTCTTTGCTCTGCGCTGCGTGCGATCTCGGCAAATCAGAAACAGGAAAATGGTTTTTTTTCCTACGTATGCTCTTCCCCCGCGTCTTTGTGTGATCTTGGGAAATCAGAAATAGTGAAAAAATTGATAGTTGCCGGTAAGGCTAACCAAAAATCTAACATTCTGCCGTAAGGCTTGCATTTCATTTTTTTTTTTTTTTTTGCTCGGTTTTTGTGTAGGAAAAGGCACGCACACCGAATAGTAAAAAAAAAAATTCTTAAAAGGGGCGGAATTTTTTTTTTTAAAGTTGCACTTCATCCCGTTCCCGTAACTATTCGGCATCTTCAACTCGTTTTTTCAAAAAGGCATAACTTCTTCATACGGAAGTCGGTTTTCAAGCCGTCTTTTTTTAAATGACCTAATTTTTCGAGATCTTTCCATTGGAGCAGTTAGTTTCAGCTTTTCTCAGCTTCAGTTTTTTTTTTTTTTTAAATGGAAAGTGCAAGCCCAATTATTCTTAACACCACCAATTATTTCCAATGGCTACCTCACATGGTAGATATAATTAGAAGTAAAGGCCTTTACATAATAGCCACAGGGGAAGAAACTAAACCTTATGATGATGATAAAGTCGCTAAATGAGAAAATAAACAAGATCAATCACGAGGGTTGATAGGAATGTCCATTGCTCAAGATCTTTGATTTCATATCCTTGACATTGACACCCCTCATGAAGCCCTAGATAAGCTAAATACTATCTTTGGCATTCAAAATCAAATCAGAGCTCACCAGCTTGAAAATGAGTTGCTTACTTTGGACCCTAATAATTTCTTCTCTATTAAAGACTTTTTGTCCAAATTCAAGACCCTTAGACTTCTTTTAGAAGGTTGTAAGGTCAAAAAGGAAGATAGTAGCCTCATCTATTGCATTCTTTCAAAGCTTGGCCCTAATTACTCTGTATTTATTTCCACCTTCCATTCCACTAGAGAATTCATCATTTCTTCAGGAAAGACCTACAAGAATCCCTCTTTTGATTCCTTTTGTGATTCTTTGATAAGAGAACAAGAAAAACTATTACACCTTGGTCTTATCACTTCTGGAAACGCTTCTAAGAAATCCTTAGCAGCCCAACAACAATCATATCAAAATAATCCCAAGAAGCAGTATCCTAAAAATTATGGTCTAAAACCAAACAAGTGTCCTAACCAACTGAAAAAGAAACTCACCAAAATGATAAGGCATATAAAAACAAAGGAAAGAAGACAGATAGACATTGCAACTTTTGCAATCGTGATGGCCATATAGATTCCAAATTTTTTAAGAAGATGGAAGCCTTAGAAGCAGCAATGAGAAAGCACAACATCAATTTGGAGCACTCTTCACCTTCATCTTTAGGAATGGCACTTTCTGCTTGTGGTTGTCAAGCATCAAGATCTGGTTATGCATTAAATGTATCTTCCTCTTCTCATTCTCATGAGTGGCTCATTGATTCTGGTGCTTCTTATCACATGGCCAAAAATAAAGCCATGTTTTCTTCTTTAAATGATTGTAACACCAAACATATTTACGTTGGTGATGATAGATCTCTTAGTGTTGTAGGATCTGGAACCATTCATCTCGATAATGGTCAGTTTAATGATGTACTATGTGTTCCTACCTTGTCATGCAACCTTCTCTATGTTTATCAGATAACTCATTTAGGTGAAGGGACAATAGTATAATTCTCACCTCATGATGTTGTAATCAAGGACCTCAAAGATCCTAAACATATTTTAGCTACTGGCATTGATGATAATTCCACAAGGTTGTATAAGTTTGACAACTTTGGATCATCATGTCTTCCCTTTGTTTTTGTTGCTCATAATGATGAAGTGAGAAAACTTTGGCATGAGTGATTTGGTCACTTAAACTATCGCTCTCTTCAAAGTCTATGTAAGGAAAATATGGTGAGGTATCTTGCCGAGATGGTGTTTACTCCGGATGTGTACTTGGAAAACATCATCAGGATATTTTTGACAAACGTGCCTCTTGGCATGCTTCTGTAGAAATTTATTAATACTGATGTATTACCGGATCCTCCTGATCTCACAATATTTATCTTCTTGTAAAATATAGAATCCTTCCACTGTTAAACTTGCGAAAATTTAAAACTCAATTGCAAACACATGTGAATAAATTCAATCGCACATAACATAGTTGTTTAACGGGAAAGCTTAAAGATAAAAACCCCAACTATCATATATTATGTATATCAATGGAATCATGTAATAATATCATACAAAGCTTAGTACATCAACCTCTTAGTACAATGTAGATTCATTACACACTGTCATGCATAAATTTTCATATCTATGCACCAATTTTTTGCCTCTGACAGCCTGCCTCCACTGCGCAATCCCTACTGAAGAAGACCCCTGAATGAATTTGAATTGGCCTTGCCTTGACTGTGCAATCCTCATTGGCAACTCCAATGTGTGTCAGATGTATTGAATGCATCACTATAGTCACAACGGATAGTCCATCTCACCCTTTCACCTATCTCTCCACTGGGTCTCCATTGTAACTGACATGCACTGTAGTTAACTGTTTTTTTTTATCAGTTGCTAGTGAGTTATTAGTTTTGAATTAATCAACTAATTAATTCACTTAACTCTCACTAGTGTATCTTTCAGTTAGACTAGATAAAACTAGCTCAACTGAGTTTAACTCACTTAACTGAGTTAAACTAAATAACAACTCCATAAACTACTCTTCCAACTCTGTCATAACCTTGCCACTTTAATTCTAACTGAGTCCTCCATGCATGAGCCACCAATAAACCCTAGGAATTGTGTAATTCCTTCATCCCACTGATTTTCCAAATCCGTTCACTAAAATAAAGTGCTCCAAGAGAATAAATTGATGTTTATTGTCGGATTATTATTAAGAGCTAATAATAATCGACATGCATCTATTTTTAGATCGACGATCTATAAATAGACTTCACCCAATATTATAAAAATATAATTTCATCTATTTTCCACATTTGACCAACCATCTACAAATAGCATCCTACAACTTATAGAATATGCTCACCATGTATAAAAATAGACATACACCTAAAATAACCTGTGGGCCCCACTTAGTGAAGGTGCTTACTTTTCACTAAGCTCATCATCTTGTTGAATCTCAACACTCCCTCTCAACAAGATAGATATTATCCTTGACCCCGATCCTGCCTCTATGGTATTCGAATTTTCTCCTGCCGAGCGCCTTCGTCAGAATGTCTGCATCCTGATCTTCTGTAGGAATGTACTGAAGCAACATGATCTTCCGCTGCACACAATCTCTGATATGATGATACCGGATATTAATATGTTTATATCTATCATTAAACACGGGATTAATTGAGAGTTTAATGCAACTCTGATTATCACAATGTATCATTGTAGGATCTCAATGTGAACCGAACAAACCGACCAGGATCTTCCTCATCCAGATCGCCTCACATGCAGCTTGACTTGCTGCCATATATTCTGCTTCCGCTGAACTAAGTGCCACGGATCTTTTTTTCCTACTGTACCAAGAAACTGTTGTAGATTTGATACTGAAAACCCCTCCTGATGTGCTCATTCTGTTCGTTGGGCTGCCTGCCGAATTTGCATCCGTGAAGCCATGCAACTTCACCTCATCCGTTTTTCTATACCATAAGCCATACTCATATGTGCCCCTTAGATACCTCAGGACATGCTTGCCTGCCTTCCAAAAGAGCTTGGTAGGCTTAACCATCGCTTGTTAAAGCTAGTTCACCGCATAGCATATGTCTGGTCTTGTATTAACTAAATACATGAGCGAACCCACCAACTGTCGATAAACAGTGGCATCCACTACCTCCGCCGATGTAGCATCCTCTTTCCTCCAATTTCCTAGAAGAGGAGTATCCATGGGCTTGCAGTCCTCCATGTGAAACTTACCAAATATCTCCTGAGCATACTTTCCTGAGACACAAATAGTTCACCTTCTCGCTGCCATATTTCCAATCCAAGGAAATAATGAAGGAGGCCCAAATCCTTCATCTCAAACTCCTTTGCAATATCTGCCTTGCATGAGTGTATCAAATGCTCATCACCCGTTACTATTAAATCATCAACATAAATAACAATGATTAAAAGCTTACCCTCCACCACAATTTGGTACAATTTTTCATCCGCCTCACTCTTGGTGAAGCCAAGTCCAGTGAAATAGTTGTCGATCTGTGTGTACCAAGCACATGGTGCTTGCTTCAGCCCATACAGCTCTCTTTTGAGTCTGCACACATGTGACTCGCTAATGAAGATCTCAAATCCTTCAGACTGCTCAATGTACACCTCTTCTTGAATGATCCCATTAAGGAATGCAGTCTTCACATCCATCTGATGAATGTGCCAACCCATCTGCGCTGAGAGAGAAAGGATGGTCCTTATGAAATAATACCGTGCGACAAGTGCAAAGGTTTCTTCATAATCAATCCCCTCGATCTGTGAGAAGCCCCAGGAAAAAAATATTCCTTATACTTCTCGATGCTCCCATTAGCATCTTTCTTTACCTTGTAGATCCATTTCGAATCTACCACTGATTTACCCATCGACCTTGTAACAATTTCCCAAGCATTGTTTCTGACAATGGAGTCATACTCCTCCACCATGGAGGAGTATGACTCCATTGGGAAGTGACTGTCTCTGTCTGTGCTGTGATGTAGGGACTCCTACATTCTCTGTTGCATCAAGCTTTAGTCTCTCAGCTTCTGTGGTACGCTTTCTGCATGTTCTGACATTTGGTTTTGCATGAGTGGACTCCTCCACTCCATGAATCTCCTCCTATGGTTGATCCACATCTAGAGGCGCATATTTGGGAACAATAAGTTCCTCCTCTGCATGCAAGTGTAGCTCCCTCTTAAGCAACAACTTCATGGCTTTCACCTCATTGAATTTTATATCCCGTCACACCATAGTCATTCGACTGTTTGGCAAATACACATGATAATTATGGGATGTTTCTGTGTACCCCACAAATATCCCAACTTCTGCAGTCGGCTCCAGCTTCTTCTTGGCGTCCTTTGTCACATGAATGTAAACAAATGAGCCAAAAATATTCAAATGATAAATATCAGGCTTCTTACCAATAAAAGCTTCTTCAGGTGTACTCATGCCAAGTACTCTATGAGGACAACGGTTTTGCACATAAACCACGGTTTTGCATGCTTCTGCCCACAATTGCATTGTTAGGCCCTGGTTATGCAGCATAGCTCATGTAGCACCCACGATCATTCTGTTCTTCCTCTCTGCGACCCTATTTTGTTGTTGGTTATGAGGCGCTATGAGTTCTCTTCGAATTCCTTCTTTGCTACAGAAGTATTTGAATTCATTCGAGATATATTCACCACCATTATCGCTCTGTAGAGCCTTCACTCGCTTACCCGAGTCCTTCTCCACCAATGCTTTAAACTCACAGAACTTTGAGAATTTTTCTCTCTTCTTCTTTATGAAGAAGATCCATCATCTACGAGAATAGTCATCAACAAATATAACATAATACCTTTGCTTTGTTTTTGAAGAAACTGAGAAAGGTCCACACACGTCTGTGTGAATTCTCTCCAGGATCACCGAAGCACGGTTCTCCTTCTCATGAAAGGTGGTCTTCACAAACTTACCCATAGTACATCCCTTTCACTAATCTGACTACGCAAGAGTACCCTAAGTCCAGTATAAATCTGCCACAAAATCTTCAAGGCGCCATGGTGAAGATGGCCCAATCTCATGTTCCATAATTCACCCTCATCCCGGCTCACCACTTCTTCTGCTTTGCCCATCATTGTAGCGCAGCCTTCTACCTCCAACTTGTAGAGATTCTTAACTCGAATCCCTATCCTCTTGGTTTGACCCATTTTTTTATGTCACAGGAAAGCTTTTCCCTCGCTGAAAACAATGTCATAACCTTTGTCTTCCAACATTGTGACCGAGACCAAGTTCTTCTTCAGACCTGGAACATGCATAACATCTTTCAACAGAAATCATTTACCTGACTCCCTCTCAATGGTAATGGTTCCAATTCTAGTCCCACTATATCTGCCATCATCGCCCATCTATATATGCATTTGGAGATCCTTGTCCTCCAAGTCACTAAACAACTCCTTGTCTCTCGTCATATGGAAAGATGAAACACTATCAAGATACCACATTGATCCCATTGAGCATGAAACCAAGCATGCGATCAAAGAGAAATCAAGTTCAAATTGCGAGGCTAAGGCCTCTCCAGCAGCCTTCTTTTTCTTCTTTTTTTGTGGGCAGTTAGTGGCAAGATGCCCATGTTCGTGACAATGAAAACACTTCACTTTGGACAAATCCAGCTTCTTGCCTTTAGCCTCGGATTTTGGATGGGATTTCTTCCCCTTCCCTTTCCTTGCTTTGGCAGCCAAAGCGCAATTCGCTTCATCATCATTCTTCGATGAAGATCCATCCCTGGTACTTCGCCTTATCTCCTCCTGCACAAGATTCGACCAAAGTCGCTCCCAACCCGACAGTTTCTCCCGTCCATTGACAGAGTCTTCGTAGCTATGCCAACTCTTCGGAATCCCAAGGAGAGCCAATCTCACCAAGTTGTCATCATCAACAGTAATCCCCACACTTCCCAGTTCATCCCTACAGTGGACAAACTTCGTGAGATATTTTGGAATATTGTCGCCCTTCTCCATTTTTATTTTTCTGAGCTTATCTTTCAGTGCCAACTTCCTCTAGTCGCTGCTGCTTTGGAAAAGATCTGTCAAAGCCTTCCACATTGAAAATGGAATGGATTTCCCATGAAGGCTTGACACAATATGGTATTTCACACCTTCCAATAGAATTCTTCTTGTCTTTACTACCTTCTTTTTCCATGCGTCAAGTCCTGCAGCATCGCTAGATGCAAGCTTAGGAACATCGCTATTGATGACTCCTTTAGCCCATTATCTTCAAGCACCGCCTCCATCCTATCCTTCCAGGCTATGTAATTCGAACTACCATCAAGGGCATACTCCAATCGCAACCCATTGAAATACATTTCAATGAATACTCAACTGTCGCACCAAGAAATTTCTGCAACAAATTCAAATTATCCACTAGCACAAAACTCAGCAATTATTCACAATTTCAATCTCCAATAATAAATACTGCTCTGATAACATGTATGAAATTTATTAATACTGATATATTACCCGATCCTCCTGATCTCACAATATTTATCTTCTTTCAAAATACAGAATCCTTCCACTGTTAAACTTGCGGAAATTTAAAACTCAATTACAAACACATCTGAATGAATTCAATCGCACATAACATAGTTGTTTAAAGGGAAAGCTTAAAGCTAAAAACCCCAACTATCATATATTATGTATATCAATGGAATAATGTAATAATATCATACAAAGCTTAGTACATCAAGCTCTCAGTACAATGTAGATTCATTACACACTGTCATGCATAAATTTTCATATCTATACACCAATTTCTTGCCTCCTGACAGCCTACCTCCACTGCGCAATCCCTGCTGAAGAAGACCCCTGAATGAATTCGAATTGGCCTTGCCTTGACTGCGCAATCCTCATTGGCAACTCCAATGTGTGTCAGATGCATTGAATGCATCACTATAGTCACAACGGATAGTCCATCTCACCCTTTCACCTATCTCTCCACTGTAACTGACATGCACTGTAGTTAACTGTTGTTTTTGTTCAGTTGTTAGTGAGTTATTAGTTGTGAATTAATTAACGAATTAATTCACTTAATTCTCACTAGTGTATCTTTTAGTTAGACTAGATACAACTAGCTCAACTGAGTTAAACTAAGTAACAACTCCATAAACTAATCTTCCAACTCTGTCATAACATTTCCACTTCAGTTCTAACCGAGTCCTCCATGCATGAGCCACCAATAAATCCTAGGAATTGCGTAATTCCTTCAGCCCACTGATTTTCCAAATCTGCTCACTGAAATAAAGTTCTCCAAGAGAATAGGTTGATGTTTATTGTCGGATTATTATTAAGACCTAATAATAATCGACATGCATCTATTTTTAGGTCGACGATCTATAAATAGACTTCGCCCAATATTCTAAAAATAGAATTTCATATATTTTCCACATTTTACCAACCATCTTCAAATAGCATCCTGCAACTTATAGAATATGCTCACCATGTTTAAAAATAGACATACACCTAAAAATATCCTGCGGGCCCCACTTAGTGAAGGTGCTTACTTTTTACTAAGCTCATCATCTTGTTGAATCTCAACAGCTTCAGCCCCTTTGCAGCTTGTGCACAGTGATTTATGTGGTCCACTTCATGTCGTTTCTTTCTTTGGTAGCAAGTACTTCTTAACTTTCATTCATGATTTTTCCAGACGCACTTGGGTATACTTCTTAAAACTCAAGAGTGAATTTTTTAACATTTTCTTGACCTTTAAGGCCTTTGTTAAGAAACAATATGGACATCAAATTCTTAAGTAAAGATCAGAGAATATGTTAACAAAAAATTTATCAACTTTTGCACTGAGCATGGCATTGAATCGCAACATACTGTTCCATATACTCCACAACAAAATGGTGTAGCTGAAAGGAAGAATCGCACCTTAAAAGAAATGGCTAATCGTATGCTTCAAACTAAAGGACTTGGTCTCAATTTTTGGGCAGAAGCCATTAACTATGCAAATTACATAGTCAATCGCACTCCTACTAAGGTTTTAAAGAATATAACTCCAGAAGAAGCTTGTAGCTCAATCAAACTAGATGTAAGTCACTTTCATGTTTTTGGAAGTGATGCTTAGGCCCATATTCCAGATGCAAAACATAAAGCCTTAGAACCTAAGAGTGAAAAAATCATTTTTGTTGAATATTCTGAAGATGTCAAAGGATATAGACTTCTTCAACTAAAATCCAAAAATATAATCATTAGAAGAGATGTAAAATTTGATGAAAATATATCGGCCTGCGAGCCTAGTTTGGCGAGTGTGCCACCTTTGCCCTGTGAGCCTAATTCGGCATATGTGCCACCTCTCTCTCTCTCTCTTCTATTTTTAATAGCATTCCTTCTAGTTTAGATGATGACAACGAGGATGACAATCCTCCTCCACCGCTTGAAATTTCTCCTTTTACTCCACCGCTTCCAAGATGGGTCCGCTCTACTCGGGATGCAGCAGGTTCTCTTGTTGGTGACCCTGTCGATCAACGACGTACATGTTCTCAGTTTGAAAAGCCTCTTCCTTATTGGCTCAAGTTCCAGAAAATCCTGATCCAGAAACCTTTGAAGAAGCCTCCGGTCATCCAGATTGGGATGAAGCTATGAATGAATAATATCGCTCCTTATTGGTGAATGATACTTGGGATCTTTTTCCTCTTCCAAAAGGAAGAAAACTTGTTAGATGCAGATGGGTTTACAAAACAAAGTTTGGACCAAATGGAAAAGTGGATAAAAATAAAGCTCATCTTGTCGCTAAAGGGTTTTCACAAGTTGAAGGCATTGACTATATTGAAAACTTCTCCCCTGTTGCCAAAATGAATTCTATTTGCCTTGTTCTTTCCCTTGTTACCTCCTTTAAATGGGAAGTCCATCACATGGATGTTAAATCCACCTTCTTACATGGAGATTTGCATGAAGAAATCTACATGGAACAACCCCCTGGATTTATCCAAAAAGACTCTAGCCTTGTTTGTCATCTTAGGAAGTCTCTCTATGGTCTCAAATAAGCTCCTCGGGCTTGGTATGCCAAAATGGATAGATTTCTATTAGATAATGGCTTTTCTAAGTGTCATTCTGACAACACTGTCTACACGAAGAAAGTGGGTAAGTCCTTCACCATCCTCGTTCTTTATGTTGATGATCTTATCCTTACTGGTAGTGATCCAAACCATATAAACCATGTCAAGTCTAGCCTCAAAAAGAAGTTTGAAATGACAGAATTAGGACACTTGCATTATTTCCTTGGTCTTCAAGTCTTGCGATCCAAGGAAGGAATTACCCTCTCTCAGTCCAAGTATGCCTGTGATCTTCTACACCAATTTCACATGGAAGACTATAATCCAGCCCCTTCTCCCTTTCAGTCTGGAGTCAAGCTTTCAGTCACTTGTACTACCCCTGAAGTTGATGCTACCTTATATCGTCAACTTGTTGGTAAACTTCTGTATCTAACCCATACTTGTCCTGACCTTTCCTTTGTCATTCATCTTGTCACTCGGTTTATGCACCAACCTCATGAAAGTCACTGGAAAGCAGCTAAAAGAATACTTTGATATATTCGAGGTACAGTTTAGTTCGGGATTCATTACAGTGTAGGAGCATCTCCATTGTTCATTGGTTTCACTGATTCTGATTGGGCTGGTGACCCTGATGATCGAAATTCTACTACAGGATATGTATTCACTCTTGGTTTAGTACCTATTACTTGGTCTTGTAAGAAACAAAGTGCCATCTCTCTTTCTTCAGCAGAAATGGAGTATCGTGGTGTAGTTGAAGCCAGAAAGGAAGCCATGTGGCTTCGACAAATCCTATCTAAATTTGGTCTTCATCCGCAGCATCCAATTACACTTTGGTGTGATAATCAGAGTGCCATTCATCTATGTAAAGATCCAGTTCAGCGTCAGCGTATGAAATACATTGAAATCCACATACACTTCATCAGAAATATCATTCATGATCATGTTCTTGAAGTGCAATACTGTCCAACCAATGATCAAGTAGCTAATATCTTTACAAAGGCTCTCACAGAAGTGAAGTTTACAAAACTTCGATCCATGCTTGGATTTCAGGAAAGTTGTCAATAAGGGGGGATAGGCTCTAATGCCTCCTTCCTTGTCCTATTGTGTCACCTTAGTAAATCCTTCAATCCTATCCCAATCTGTTCTTAAGGGGGGATGTTAGGATATTTCGACACATAGGAAATAGGCTCCTTTTGTGTCACCTTTGTAAATCCTTCAATCCTATCCCAAGTTGTTCTTAAGGGGGGATGTTAGGATATTCCGACACATAGGAAATAGTTAAGAATAAATTAGTCTAGTGTAGAGTTAGGTAAAGTGTGTTTCTTTACCATGAACATTTGTAGCTTATAATCCGATGGTCACGATTTGTAGTGGTCCGACGGTTATCTCTCGCCTCGGTATTAATGACACTTGATCTGTGGCTTAACACCCGATTGGTCCATGATCTCTATTTAAAGAGCATGGAGGGTCATTTGTCTGGTAACCGTTTATGAGAGAAACATATGTAACTTTTCTTTTTATATTAATAAATTGCCTGAAGTGGCCGCATTGGCTCAGGTCGTGGATTGTTTCCCTCTTTGAGGGTTTTAACTACGTGATTATCCTGGTGTACTAATTTGTGATCTGTTTGTGAGAGGTGACCTTTGGTTCTTGATCTACATAACTTACCCTGTAAATTCATACACTAGAATACTTCCCTGTTATTTGACACACATCACATTCTCAGCAGTACTCCTTTGCATGTTTATGTAGTGTATGCCACAACAATCTTGCTCTCAAAATATTATGCGTAATATATTTTCTTGCATAGTGTCCTCCAATTGCGCCCCCATGAGCCTATGCTAGAATCATCTGTCTTTCATGTCCAGGAACATATATGTGTAGTAACTCATCTAGTCCCATATTATATAATTGTCCTACTATTAATGAAAATTCAGTTGCCTTAACCACTAAATCTCTCTTTTGCTGCGTAGTATAGTCTGAAGGAGCCATTCCTATGGTCAAAAACTTAATAATATATGTGAAATGGTCATATGTGTTACACTAAAAACTGTCATCCTGACATTTTGCTATGAGTATGAGCTCATTATTACTCATACTTGCTCCTTTTGCAAGTCTAACATATCAGTTCCTCATGTCAAGCTTTCAAAATCAGAGAAAAGTTCCTAAAAATCCCCTAAACATTGGTATCGCACTTTCTCTATTAATTTCCTGCGGTCGCGCACCTAAAATTAAGCTCTCCTGCGGAACCATACCGCACGTTCTTTGTGTTATGGGTGCGGACCTCTATAAAACTCAAAAAGGCGAGAAAGTAAAGATAAAATGTTGATTTCAGATGAATTCTAGAAGATTCTAGATTGGAATTTTCGGGAATGGATACACTTTGAGAAGGTTCATGCATCCCTCACTTGATGGAGCTAACCCCTTGATGTAAGGAGCTAATCCCTTTGAAGGAGGATTCTATCCCTTCATATTTGGAACAGAAAACCTCCTCTTTTCCATTATAAAAAGAGGCCTTGGGTAGCCTCAAAGGGAGTTCAAGCTTTAAGATATTTGAAGTTAAATGCTGTTGAGATTCAAACTTAGTTAACTAAGACTTTATGTGAGGTTAAATCACTCACTTCTATCCGTCTTGGTTCAAAGAGTGCAATGCTTGTCAAAGTAGAAGAGATTCCTGCTTCGGACCCCAAGAGGACCTGCACGACATCAAGGCACAGGTTGTAAAGGTTTTCTTTTATTTGAAGTTAATACAAATATACTCATTTCTCTCATTAAAATGTCTATTCATGGTTTATTTCATAAATTCCTTGATCATTATGATGAGTATGATTTATAATAATGTCTATACAGGTGCTATGTAATCTTTTTGCTTGTTTGTGACTGCAGATTCACGAGGAACGTTCTTTCAAGTGCACAGGAAGGACTTCAACGAGATCAAGCAAGCGCTGGACATAAAGTAGGCCTTACACCTATATAGCATTTTTATGAATCTTATATGCTTAGAGAGAGATTAGTATAATTGGTTGTTTGTTGCTAGTTACTTTTAGTACTAGAGAGATCGTTCTTGTCCGCAAGACGGATTAATCTACACAACAAAATGGTGACTCCACTGGGGAAGAACTTGTTGTTTTTGGTTCTCTTTTATTTTTGATTTGAGGAAACATTTTTTCCTGGTTTTTGATTGATACATATCTGTCTGGGTAATTTAGATTTTCCCTGTTTTTGAAAATTTAGAAATATTTTAAGTTTTTTTATAATTTTTCCTAGGACCGCACTCTGGCTCATTTTGACAGTGCGGGCAGGTTCGCACTTTCTGTGAAGAATACAGTGCGGGACCGCACCTGTCAATACTAGTTGCCTGCGGACCCTGTAAAAATTTTAGAAAACCTCTAGATTGCTTTCTCTATTTTATTTTTAGATCTTTGTTTTCTGCCCAGATTGATTATTGTTTCTGTCAAGAACTTTTTGTGAATGAACTCCAACAGTATTGATGTTTTGATGATTTTCTAGAAGATTTTGCATTTTGGATTGTTTTTTCAATTGGTCTTTGTAGCGATTCGAAGCTTTGACAGTTTGAAGTATCTAAGATTACATTCATCTCTTTTTGTCTTTTTGAATCCGACCTGATTGTGAAAACATCCTTTATTGAGAAATTGAGCCTTTTGTTTCTTTGCGAATCTTCGAAAAAACTTGGTTGAAAGTTTTGAATTTCATTTTTATAAAAAAAAACATATTTTGAGTGTTTTTAATCTGTTTGTTATTCTAAACAAATAGACTCTTAGTTTGCTGAACAACTAAGGAAAACATTCTTCAAAAAATCTTAAATCTTTTACTCAATTTAGATTGTTTAAAATCATAGTTCTCAAGATTAGATTTTGTAGTTTTGAGTAGTTTTTAATTTTTATAGCTTTCTTTCGGAGGAAAATTGTTTTGTAGCTTCAAGTTTCGAAAGAAAAAGGATTTTGTTATGAGCTTGATATATATCATCGTTGAAAAGACAAAATATTTTCTTTCAATCATTCTTCATGTTTAAAGAAGGAATTGTTTATTAAAAGAATTGCATTCTCCAACTCTTTCTTAGATAGAAGTTCATTGAAAGAAAAAGAATTGATTATCATTCTAGGTGCATTTTAGAGTTTTTTTTTGGAAATCGAGTCTTCACATCATCCAAAGTTTCATTTCCGCACCCATTGACTTAAGAAACAGCTCATAAAAGTAACGCTTAATTAAAATTCATTTGGTAATCTTTTATTTCTAGGGCTCTTATCACCAACATAGCTTAGGCTAGTATCTTGGAGTAGGGAGTAATTAACTCTCCAAGATATTTAAAACAAACAAGTAGATAAATCTTGCGGCAGGAAGAAATTCCAATTTTTACATCTATGCTCTGGGAAGCTCCTCCTAAAGGAGTCAAGCACGAGATCATATATGAACTAGTGGGGTAATCAATCCTTCCTCATTGGGAACGATAGAAGATATACACGTATTAACAACGGTAAACCTCGGATAGACGATTGTCGAGGAGCCAGGGGTCACTTGTCAGTAAACCTTGGATTATTTCAAGGAGCCTTCAAGGGGATTGAGCTTTGTTACTCTGCCCTTGCGTGTGTGTCGGATCGTAGACTGTTCCCCCAGGTATATTTGTTTCAGTTGGTAACCTTAGTGGCCATAATCTTTAGGATTCTTTCCTAAGGTGACGGTGGAGGGAAGATCCCACTGTACCTGGAACAGACGTCGGCTAGACTCACTTGGACTCTCCGGAGGGTTATCTTCACTCGAGATGGTATAGTGGAGAAACTTGCATCGGTCTATTTCATTAAGTAGGTTGTCGGGGTAACTGTTCCAACCGCCCTTTTCGTGTTAAAACTCTACTAAGTTGGATTTCATCACCAACTAGTGTTTTTAGTACGGAAAGTTACTGTTTGTGTGTGGTTTGAACTCTTAGATTTTTAAGCGAATGATTCAATTGTTTGTTTCTTAGAGACTTTAGGTGTTTTCATTGAAATTTTTCTTTGTTTGCGTGTGATTAGATAATTTTTAATCGTGGCGGAATTGCCGAGACAATCTCGGAGAATACAAGGGAAACCCCCTGAATATTTACCAAGTCAACTTGAAGGGCTTCGTGCTCTGGTAGCATCCAGTAGTAGTAGAATTAGATCAACAGAAATTGGAAGTTCATCTATAGTTATACATCCTGATCATCAAATACCTACAACAGAATACATTCAAGAACCGATTTCAGTTTCTGAAGTTACTGAAAGTATTTCTCCTTCTGGTGAATTATCTGACGAACTGAAATCTCTGAACCTGAAACTGAATCTTCTGTTTTGGAAACATCCTCAGGATTTATTACACCAACTTCTAGCGATCCAGGTTCACCTAGGGTAAGAAATATTGTTACAGACAATCTTCCCTCTGGACTTATTTCTATTGAATAACTTACTAATCCAGACGAAGACATATCTCTTCCCGACTCCCCTCAATCGTTAAATCTTAGGGAGCGTGAATCTATTTTCTACAGCCCCATTCGAACTAATCCTTGGTATCTCTCTTTAACGAAATTTTTAGAGAATCCGGGTCTTACTTTTTATCCACCTCGAATTCCATTTCATCCTACACCCAGAGGTTATTATCCGTCATCTTTTATGGCAGGAGAGTCATCCATGTTTTCTCAAATGCCGGAATCATTTTTACACAGTGGTCCTTTTGTTCCTTCGGGATATCAGTTTTTGTCTGGTACTTTCTCGGGAGCAACTCCTCAACCCATCGAAAACATGTTATCATCTGGTCTTGATGGACTTAAAATTGAAACATCGAACACAGATCAAATCTTTATGATGTCTGGTAATATTCCAAATCCTCAAACTCATGGCAGTCAGTTTCCTTCTGGGGGACAGCCTCGGGGAAATTCGTTACCTCCTGGGGGGAAACCTCAGGATAGTCAGTTACCGCCTGGGGGGCAACCTCAAGGTAGTCAGTTACCACCCGGGGCACAACCTCAAGGTATCTTTTTCCCAGGACAAACCGTGGAATCATATTATTTTGGGGGACAACCCCAAGGACAGTACATACCTCAGGGTTATCAACCTCAAGGACAGTACATTCCTCAAGGTCAACCCCAAGCACAATATGCTCCTCAGGGTCCTTATCAACCCCAGCCTCAGTACGCGCCTCAGGGTTATCAACCTCAAGGTCAGTACCCAATTCAAGGTTTCCAACAGCCTTCTGGTCAACCATCTTTTCAAGGAGCCGGAAATTTACCACTTACTAATCAACCCTACGTTCAACCAGGTTTTGGTCCTTACATTCAACCTTCTATGGGAAAATACCCCGGAACTATGGTGTGGGATCCGTCCCAATATCAACAGCCTTTGCAGCCTAATGTGCAGTTTCCTTATCAACCTGGACAACCTTTGGTTTCTGGTCCAACCCAGCAACCTGTTCAGCCAGCTATTCAAACTCCTGCACCTAGTTCAGTTCAGCAGACTGGGCCTAGTACACCTCAGACTCCGCCTCAAATTACTGCAACTGCTGCAATGTCTGTTCAACCTGTCACACCTGTTTCTGGAGTATCTATAGCCCCGACTTCTTCTATCCCTGTATCCGTACAAATCCCTCAAGTCTATGTACCTCAGTTAGTATCTTCCATTCAGACTGCAGTCCAGATGCCTGCAGGACAAGCTGGTACAAGTACAGTTGTTACAAGTCAACCTCAATTTACGTATCAACCGTACCAGGGACAACCACAATTTGGTCCCTATGTACAGAATCCAAACTATCAGTATCAACCGTACCCTGGTTATACTTATCAACAACCTCAGTATGGTCCGGTTCATCCTGGTTTTCCGGGAGGTTACACAATACCTAATGCAAATCCGATTCCTAGTTATCCTGGGTATCCACCTCCTGGATCTGCTTTGGCTTCTCAATGTTTTCGTGACCCTAACCGTCAATTACCGTTTATCGCAACTTTGGACTTACCTGATTTGACGTGCCTTACGAATGATCCAATTTTTTATTATCAGAACTGGCCGCCAATGCCTCATAAGTTGCCCAGTGATATACCAAAGTTCGAAGGTAAGTCAGGAGAGGATCCATCGAATCATGTTATGACTTATCACCTTTGGTGTGCATCTAATTCAATTATTGATGATTCGATTCGTTTACGTCTTTTCCAAAGAACTCTCATAGGTTTTGCAGCCAAATGGTACATTGAGTTGCCACGAGGTTCGTTTCATAATTTCAATCAGTTAGCAACTGCTTTCTTGACTCATTTTCAGTTGCCTATCAGATACGACAATGGCACGGAATTATTAACTTCGCTAAAACAATCTACGTCAACGTATATATCTGATCACATTCATGAATGGCGACGTAGGAGGCGTTTGGTGAAAGTTTATATTCCGGATCAAATTTTGGCAGAATGGTTTGTTAAATCATTGTTACCCAAGATCACTGAAGATGTAGCTAAGGCTGGTGTTGTTACTGAAGAGAAAGTAATTGCCCAAGCTCAGTACCTTGACCTCGTATATACACAGTCAGGTACTTTACATGAGAAAATCCTTGATCTTCCAAAACAAGGTCAAATAGCTGCTGCTCCTTCAGGGTCTCATGTCGCTGATGGTATGATTGGTACAGTCAATTCTAAAAGCAAGAAGAAATCTTCAAAGAATTCTTCTCCTACTATCACTTTACCAGATTCCCCGAAAGGAGAATCTTCCCCCGAAGTTTCTACCGATATTCACGTCGTAGAGACATCTACGACCAAATCAAAATCCGGTGGTAAAAAGAAAGGGAAGAATAAAAACAAAAAGAATTCGAAAGAGAAAACTGATAAAGAGGAATCCAATGACGAAAAACGTAAACCTCGATATCCTTGTTTCATTTGTGAACAAGATCATTTCACGAAATAATGTCCATATCGAGCCGAAGTTACGAAATTCGTTAAAGGATCGCAACAACCCGTTGTCTTGAAGGATCCTTTTCCCATTCAAGATAGTAAGATGATTGGTTCTTCCTCGACTACTTTAGAAGAGCCTATTATGATGATGTCTCATGTAAGGGTTGCAACGCGATCGCAAGATTACGGTTCTAAGAATCATGTTGATGGTAAAGAAGCAGAATCTTCTAATACAAACACATCAACTACACCTCCTCCTGTTTCTGGTCCGCTACAGATCGAGAAACAAAATCCAGACTTAATAATCAAACCGCCTGCTAAAGGTGTTCTTCGTAAATCAGCTTTCAATCCACATGCGAGAGCTGCTCAGAATTACAACATTGTTGAAGACTTAGCTATTTCTCCTTCAGCAATGTCGGCTTTGGAAGTGCTGCAATCGTGTCCAGCACAGCGTAAATTGTTATTGTCTGCCATAGGAGCTGTCGATCTTCAGGATTCTAACCTTATAATCTTCGATTTAGAAAATAGTACACCTCGCCTACCTCATCAAATGGCTTTCCATATTCCAGTGTTAGTAAAAAACAAACCAATCTTTCGGATTGTGATTGATGAGGGAGCTTCAACGTGTATTATGTCGATTCAGTATTGGAAATCGCTTGGTTCTCCTACACTTAACCAATCTCCGACAATTCTAAAGGCTTTTGATAGTCGAGGTTTTCAACCTTTTGGTATTTTGCAGGATTTACCCATAGGGGTCGAAGGTAAAATCGTTAATCTAGATGTGGAAGTGGTTGATGCCCCTCTAGATTACAACCTTCTTCTGGGTCGTCGTTGGTCCTATGCTATGACTGCTGTTGTTTCTTCGGTCTTTCGAGTCATAAAGTTTCCATATCAAGGAAAGATCGTGACAATAGATCAGTTAACTTATTTCTCATCCGACCCAGCCTCTACAGAAACAATCCAGCATATTGGTAAAACGGCTATTCCTTATAAGGATGTTGGGGTGGGTTTGATTAAAGATTCTGGTTTACTAGGAACTTTTTCCTTTCCTCCTCCTAACGTATCGCCTTCTACTACAAATATTCACATGATTTCGTCAGACACTGTTATGTTTGATGATCCTTGGATCGTACCTGCCGAATCCGAGATTGATTCATTTGATGGCATGATGCCTTTGAGTCCATTTGAAATTGTGTATCAGGCTGTGCAGTCACTTTCCAACCCCTCTTCAACCGAAACTGATCCAATGAATGGGATCCATGAGGAATCACTTTCTATATCTAGTTCAGTTACAACGACATTCCCTGAACTTGTTCATACAGATGAGCAAATTCGTGAGTTTTTGTCTGTTGATGATTTACTATGGGAAGATCTACATCATCGATCTTCATTTTTACCTGAGCTAGATCATTTTGAAAATGATTTCGCTTCAATTTTTACTGCTGAATATGTTAAAGAACCACAGAATCCTTTACAAAATCCTGATTCTGAGTTAAATTTGGAAAATATATCTCGAACGGTTCCCATTGACATTTCAGTAAAACCAGGAATAATTGAAAACATTCATATAGGTGCTTGTTGTACTGAAGATGAAATTAAAGCTTACAAAGCCCTATTTCAAGAATTCTGTGATGTGTTTGCCTGGTCCTATGAAGAAATTCCAGGAATTGATCCATCGATTGTTGTTCATGAGATTAAGACTTACCCGGATGCTAAACCTGTTCATCAACGATTACGTCAAATTCATCCTAGAAAAGCTGTTGCTATAAAAGCAGAAGTTGAATAATTACTTCGCGCAGGATTCATTTATCCAATTCCCTTAACGGATTGGGTATCAAATATTGTTCCTGTGACTAAAAAACAAGGAACGATAAGAGTATGTATCGATTATAGGGATATTAATCGAGCGTGTCCAAAAGATAATTATCCAACTCCCTATATCGATCAAATAATCGATGATTGTGCTAGCAGTGAATTGTTTTCCTTCATGGATGGATTTTCCGGCTACAATCAAATAAACATACTCCCTGCTGATCAACCGAAAACAGCTTTTATTTTTCCATGGGGAACGTTTGCTTATTGTAAACTACCTTTTGGATTAAAAAACGCTGGAGCAACTTTTCAACGGGCTATGTCTTATGCATTTCATGACATTAAGCACATTGTCCAGCCATATCTCGATGATTTACCTGCTCATTCATTACGTAGGGCCGACCATCTCACTCATTTACGAGAAATTTTTATGAGATGTAGGCATTATCGGATAAGGCTGAATCCGCATAAATGTGTTTTCTACGTAGAATCGGGTCGATTACTAGGATTTGTTGTCTCGAAAGCAGGCATTCGCGTCGATCCATCGAAGGTCGAAGCCATTGTTAAATTGCCTCCTCCTTCAACTTTATGCCAACTCCAAAGTTTGCAAGGGAAAGCAAACTTTTTACGTAGGTTTATTCCTAACTATGCCGAGATTACAAAGGGTTTTACCCGGTTGTTGAAACAGAACATTTCGTTCTATTGGGACGAGATCGCTGATCGATCTTTTGATGCACTTAAACACGCATTAACCCATGCACCGTTACTGCATCCTCCCAACTACAACGAAGATTACATTTTGTACCTCGCTGCTTCACATTCCACCATTGGGATGGTACTAGTTCAGGGAGATGAATCTCACAATGAACATGTGATTTATTATCTTATTCAGAATCTGCATCCGACTGAAATAAAATACACACATGTGGAGAAATTGGCCTTGGCAGCTGTTCAAGCTATCCAACGTTTTAGACATTACATCTTGTTACGTAAAACCACGGTAATTTCTAATTGCAACCCTATGATGTATATTTTGACCAAAAAATTGCTAGGGGGAAAATATTCCAAATGGATAGTTATCCTGCAGGAATTTGACTTGGAATTTGAAAAATTCAAGGCAAAGAAATCTTTGGTATTTGCAGAACTGATGTGCGATTTCCCCTCTACTGATACTGAAACAGTGGCAGAAGAGTCCATTGCGGACGAATCTTTGTTTCTCATCAGTACACTTGATCCTTGGTATGGAGATATTATCGTTTATCTCCAAACCCAATCTTTTCGGCCTGACATCTCACGAACTTAGCGACGGAAAATACGCTTCCAATCCCAACAGTATAATATCATTGGTGATACACTTTATCGTCGTGGAGCAGATTCTGTTTTCCGACATTGTCTAACTCATGAAGAAGTTGAAAAGGTGTTAAAAGACTGCCATTCTGGAGCATGTGGCGGTCATATGTCTGGGTATGCCACCACCCAAAAGATATTGCGTGCAGGTTATTTCTGGCCAACGTTGTTCAAAGATTGTATTTATGCGGTTCGGAAATGCCACAACTGTCAAATTTTTGATCGAAAAATGCGCGCGCCACCCACTCCTCTTCACCCTATAATTGTTGTTGGTCCTTTCGCAAAATGGGGTATCGATTTTATTACATGTAACCCTCACTCGGCCGGGGGGCATGCCTATATTATCTTAGCAGTAGATTATTTTACAAAATGGGCCGAGGCGATGCCTACATTTTCAGCTGACGGCAAGACTGCTGCAACTTTCGTATTTAATCACATAATTGCTAGGTTCGGTGTTCCCCAAGCTATTATTACAGATCATGGAAGTCATTTTCGGAATGTCATGATGACTGAACTGACAAACCAACTTGGCTTGCACCACGATAGTTCCACTCCGTATTATCCGCAAGCCAATGGTCTGGTTGAAGCCATTAACAAATTTTTAGTCACCATGATCAAACGAATCATTGGTATTCACAAGACGAATTGGCATTCCATGCTATTTTCAGCGCTTTGGGCATATCGAACCTCAGTCAAAACATCAACGGGTTTCACTCCTTTTCAACTGGTTTACGGTTTGGAAGCTGTGTTGCCGATTGAATGCGAAATATCGTCACTAAAGTTAGCCGTAGAATTACTTCCAGCTACGTCTGAAGAGGAGAAACGTTTCTTGTACTTAGCCCAATTAGATGAGAATCGACGAAGTGTTGCAATAGCAAACGAGGCTCATGTTAAAAGGATAAAAGCTCAGTATGATAGAAATGTGACCCCTCGAAATTTTTCAGAAGGAGACCTAGTTTTACTTTATGATCAAGCTAACGACAAGCTAGGAGCTGGAAAATTCGTGCCCATGTGGCATGGTCCTTTTATTGTTAAACGAAAGTTAGCAAAAGGGGCCTATGAGTTGATAGATTTTGACGGTGTCCCTTTGGATAAACCCAGAAATGGGCTCTATCTAAAGCGATATTATGCTTAAATGTGGTGTGGAGATTTTGTTAGTTTAGATTTCTTTACTGCTGGTGTGTTTTAGATTAGAAAAGTGTGCCTAGTTTAGAGAGTATTTTTATCACTATCCCTGCTTATCTGAGTTTTACTCTTGATATTGCAGATGTCGACATCTCTTCAAACCTACATTGGTTTTGCTGATGGTGCTTGTCGTAGTACACGGAACATTTCTTCCGCAGCTTGGGTTATCTATTCACCCTCTGACGAGTTAGTATCCATGCATGGGGTAAGCCTTGGTCAAACAACAAATAACATTGCTGAGTATGGTGCAGTGATTGAGTTATTATCTGAGTCCATATCATTTGGAATTCGGAGTTTGATTGTAAGGTTGGATTCTGAACTTGTTGTATTACAGCTTAACAGGGTTTATACCATTAGAAATCCGGTGTTATTACGGTTATTTTTAAGAGTTCGTCTCTTGGAACGTGAATTTGATTACATTGAATATCAGCATATTCCAAGACATTTAAATACATTAGCAGATTCAATTGCTTCTATTATGATAAATAGACATTTGCAATAATCAAAAGCAGTAAATCAAACAACATTCACATATGTACACAGATAGCCGGTAAATAGTGATATATCATAGTATAGGAGTGTTTTCAAAAAATATACATCATCTTCGATCATAGGTTGGAAACACCTTATGATCGGCAAAAATGATAATACAAAAGTAAAAAATATGAGTCTACACGATCATCCCATCACTGATGGTGATCACGATAAGAAACCACTGCCCGAGCTACCCTGCATAAGAACCTCCTAAAAGGTCCTGGAACTCCAATCACATATCTCTGCAACCTGAGAGGAATGTCATCTATGCTCGTCTCTGGAATATCTAGAGTCAAACGCTCTAGATGATGCTCTAAATCAGTCAAAATCTCCGCTGATTGGCCTGCTGGGGCTGGTGCGGCCGCAACTGGTTGTCTTCTCTCGTAAGGTTGGAGATGGGCTGGTCTTTGTGGACCCACATCTGTATTCAAAAAACTTTTGGTTATTATTTTTCAAAGACGATAAAAAATTTTAAAAAATTAGAATTTAGAAAACGTTGAAAAATGATTGTACCTGACTCATCCCACTGTTCCCCTGCTGCGAGAACCATTTCTCGATCACCGCGGAAATCTATCCCGGCATATGGAAAATTCTCTATCACAAAAAGTTGGCGATCCAGCCAACGAAAATATGAAGGAGGAAATCAGACAATCTCAGTACCCTCGATAGCATGATGAGCCATCAATGCGGACCAACGAACCATCCTCGGTTCTCAAAGTCGACCGACATCAACAGCAATACTCTGTGGAGCTAACATGGGGATCCTCTCTAGAGCAAAAGAAACAACAATGGATCCGTATCCAAAGTTATTCAGTTTCCCATTTTTTGCTCTGGTTAGTTGGCCTTTTACATTAGCCAACATAGCTTCACACCAGTTAAAGATGGTGCCGCGAAAACAGTCCACGGCAATACGCATTTGGGAACCAGTAGCTACATGAAGCGCAGCACTCCCACACAGTTTGGTAACAGTAAAAGCAATAACTTTCAATTCAGGACGGATGATGTGTTTTATGTCAATCCGTTTGTCCCAAGGATTTGCCTGGTCATTGCAGAATTCTAGTTGGAGATTAGCGACAGACTGGCCACCTGGCCTAGTCCCAAACAAAGAAACTTGTTCGCCCCTCTTGGACAAACCAGTCAAGAAATATATATCCTCCAGCTCAATTTCGAGCCGGTGGCCACCCATGAAGAAACACTGGTCCTGCACATTCCATCTGTTCACCAACCATGTCAAGAGTTCTACTTGTGCCTTCATGCCTGAAATGGCCCAAAATTTGTACAAGCCACATGCTCTTAATGCCTGTATTGTGGGCAAATGGAGTATGGCGGCTTCATCCACTTCCTCGTGCTCACGTTCTCGCCAGATCAGCATCTTGTCAATCCTACAATACATAAAAAGGCAAGTTAGAAAAGTCTTATTTGAAATTTTTTGGGAAACAAATGAGAAATTTATGTTTTAAAATCAACCGCGCGGGTACCGCACCTACGCTTTGTACACAGTGCGTAGATCCGCACGCGTGATGTGTGCCGGGTGCGGAACCCACGAATTTTTCCTTATAGGAAAAAGTCGGGGTCCGCAGGTAACGTGTGTCCCACCTGCGGACCCCGCGGGCGAACTTTTAAACTATTTTTTGCCCCAAAAATGCAAACTAAAGCCTAAAAACAAATTTGAAACGAATGAAAAACAAGGTAAAGAGGTCGTGGATTACCTGGGACTGGCGGTTTTCGATTCCAACGGATGAATTTTCCATAATCTTCACAGGAAATTTCTTACCCAAAAGCTTTTTACTTTTCACTCTGGAACTGAACGGTAAAAATGAAATTGAAAAAGTCCTTTTTATAAGTTTTTTCGAATGGATGAATTTTTAATTTATTTATTTTTCACTTTAAAAAGGGTATTTTTGAAAGCATTTTTACTTATATTAAACAGGTATGTGTAATGTTTCAAGTTTTTGTGCAAAAACTGGAATTTTCAGGAGAATTGATCGTTTTTCAACGAAGAGCATACTTTTATCACTTTTTCGGACTCTTTCAAAAAATTTACGAAAAAGCGAAACATTGGAGTCAATTTTGGTTATTTTCAAGACTCGTTAAACTCATGAAAATCCCGAGATCATTTTGCTATTTTTCATTCTCGTAAAACATATAAAAATGCTGAGTTCTTTCCGTCTTTTCCTGCTCGTAAATTAAATTGAAAGTCGGCCATATGAGTACATTTTTATCCCTTTTTCGAACTCATTCAAACTTACAGAAAAAGTGAAACCATGGACTTCTCTTTTAAGCCCTTTTCAGACTCTCTAAACATGAAAAGATTGTCGAGCACTTGATTATTCGAACTCGTTAAAGTAAATGAATGATCGTCCCTTCAGTATAAGTTTACCCCTTTTACGGACTGAAATGGACTATTTACGAAAAAGGTATATGTTGACTAATTACGGTCAATAGAGTTCTCTCTCGCATTATTTTATCCTTTTTCAGGCTTGAGAGACTAAATTTACGAAAAAGTACACCCACGGAGTTTTCTTAAGTTTTTCTTCTGACTCCCTAAAACTGAAAAACACCGAGTTTCTCCTATACTGGACTCGTTAAAACTTAACAGTAAAGGACCTGTTTAATTTTCAACGGGAACGAACCACTCCTTCTTAGGGTTTGAATTTTAAACTAAGTTGGACTCATCCGAAGGATGAGCTTATAACCAAGCAAATGTTATCCTCCTCAAGCTTGTCAAAAATAAAGAGGTACTTGCCAGAAATGGTGGGGGAAAAAGAGAGAAAAATGGGCGTGTTTGTTGTATTTTAAATTTTCGAAAATTCAGTCAACCACTCTTGAACACGACACTTTTTATTCACCTGGGTTGGGAAATCCTTTGCCTAACATTTAATCAAACCACATTGAAAGTCTTCAGCCGGTTTCTGGGTATTAGCTTTGGGTCAATTGTTACCAAGCCATCTGCAGTGTCGTTATGTGTTCAAGAGAACAGTTCAAATAAAACCATTCATCTGCAAAATATCTGTCATCCATTATTGACCATCCCTGAGTCAGTCCTTGCCAATATATTTTCAAAACCTGATCTATGATTTCGTGTTGTGGGCTTGCCTACGACAGATCACTTTCTATCGACATCAGCACATTATCTAGGAAGTTGATCCAGAAATTGTCAGTACCTTGAAATCTGCATGCCTCAATGGCAGGTTTCTCGCCTTCGACGACAGGTTGCATCATTGACCTTCGATCGAATGATTCCATGACATGTTCGACTTCAGTTCATTCATTCACATTTCATGGATTGTACTGGGTACTTTGAGAGCCATTGACATTACTGGTGGTTTCTCTCACACTTCTTAACAGTTTACATCAATGACTGGTAATCAAGTGGTTTCTACCATGTTCGACTTCAACACATTTATTCACATGGATAGAATCGTACTAGTTCGAGATGCGGAAATCAAGACCCTAGATCTAGTTTTCACCATCCAGGCTGTGAGGAATTTTATTATTATACAGTAGACTATTCATTACAGATGGTTGCGCCCATGTTGTGTCTACGCTATTGATGTAATATTAAAATCATTCCTGTATCAGAACGATTTGAGTTAGTTTCTAGTTAGTTTTAATCTGAGTATGGGAATGCCTACCTCAGTGATGACATATATATGTATATATTTTGCATTGAATGTTTTTACAAGTTCCGACTGGGGTGTCCACAGGAAGATCTTTGAAATGAAAAAGTATTGCACTCTTCATATATGACAGACTTCAGCTTCATCTATTCCAGACTTTGCACTTTAGGGGGAAATTTGTTACACTAAAAACTGTTATCCTGGCATTTTGCTATGAGTATGAGCTCATTATTACTCATAATTACTCCTTTTTCAAGTCTAACATATTAGTTCCTCATATCAAGCTTTCAAAATCAGAGAAAAGTTCCTAAAAATCCCCTAAACATTGGTATCGCACTTTCTCTATTCATTGCCTGCGGTCCCGCACCTAAAGTTCAGCTCGCCTGCGGAACCATGCCGCACGTTCTTTGTGTTATGGGTGCGGACCTCTGTAAAACTCAAAAAGGCGAGAAAGTAAATATAAAAAGTTGATTTCAGATGAATTCTAGAATATTCTAGATGGGAATTTTCGGGAATGGATACACTTTGAGAAGGTTCATGCATCCCCCACTTGATGGAGCTAACCCCTTGATGTAAGGAGCTAATCCCTTTGAAAGATGATTCTATCCCTTCATATTTGGAACAGAAAACCTCCTCTTTTCCACTATAAAAAGAGGCCTTGGGTAGCCTCAAAGGGAGTTCAAGCTTTAAGATATTTGAAGTTAAATGCTGTTGAGATTCAGACTTAGTTAACTAAGACTTTCTGTGAGGTTAAATCACTCACTTCTATCCATCTTGGTTCAAAGAGTGCAATGCTTGTCAAAGTAGAAGAGATTCCTGCTTCGGACCCCAAGAGGACCTGCATGACATCAAGGCACAGGTTGTAAAGGTTTTCTTTTATTTGAAGTTAATACAAATATACTCATTTCTCTCATTAAACTGTCTATTCATGGTTTATTTCATAAATTCCTTGATCATTATGATGAGTATGATTTATAATAATGTCTATATAGGTGCTATGTAATCTTTTTGCTTGTTTGTGACTGCAGATTCACGAGGAAAGTTCTTTCAAGTGCACGGGAAGGACTTCAACGAGATCAAGCAAGCGCTGGACATAAAGTAGGCCTTACACCTATATAGCATTTTTATGAATCTTATATGCTTAGAGAGAGATTATAATAATTGGTTGTTTGTTGCTAGTTACTTTTAGTACTAGATAGATCGGTCTTGTCTGCAAGACGGATTAATCTACACAACAATATGCCACTATGATTGCAAATAACTTCACATCATGGAGATTATCCTCTATGTTGGTTGGTTCTTCCCTGTTTCCAATCTTGAAAGATCGTCAAGTACTTCATTCAGTATCCTTGGTGTAACAATGATCTCAAAGTCATATTCCTAGAATAACAGTAACCATATGCAATTATTTCCTCCTAATACATCTTTATTAACCTAATACTTTAGTGTAGAATGATCTGTAAACATTTTAAAGTGTGACACCAGGAAATAATGTCTAAACTTCTACAAAGCATATACCATGGCCAGTCCTTCCCTGTCTGTAATGGTTTAATTATTTTCCTACTTTAGATAAATTTCTGCTTGCAAAAGCTATAGGATGATCAATCTTTCCTGCACCAGGTTGTGCCAGTACCACTCCCAACACTATACAAGAGGCATCCACAGGGACATGGAATTACTTATTCCAATCAGGGAACACTATTATAGGTGAAGCTACCATTTTTTCTTTCAATATATCGAGGTTCTTCTGACATTATTCATTCCACTGAAGAGTTACATCCTTCTCTAAAAATTTCTCCATAGGCCCAGTTATCTGAGCATACCCCTTGATGAACTTCCTGTAATACTCAGTATGTACCAACATAGTGTGAAGTTGTCTTACTGTCTTAGGTGGAGGCAAGTTCACAATGATAGCAATATTAGGAGGGTCCACCATTGTTCCTTGCTTACAGACAACATGTCCAAACAATATATCGAAAGGTACACAAAATATGTAATTCTTTAGGTTCCAAGGGATCTAATGTTGTCTACTTGTGTCAAGCATAAGTCTTAAACTTCCAACATGTTTGCTCAATAATCCAAATATTGTCTAATCATAAAAATATACCTCTAAAAACTTTTGGATGTATTCCTTAAAAGTTGCGACCACCACCCTAGAAAATATAGAAGGGGAATTTTTTAATCCAAGAGGCATTACTGTGTATTTATATGAGCCCCTTTCTGAAGAAAATGTGGTCTTATCTCAATATTCAGGTGCAGTCCTAATCTCATGATAAACTGAGAATCCATATGTAAATGAGTAAGCTTCCTGACCTCCTACATTGTCTAGCACTTCATCTGTGAAAGGGGTAGGGAAGGATCATGTAAAATTCATCATTCACTTTTCTCAGATCAACACAGATCCTAATTTCTCCTTGAGTCTTCTTCTCTTTCAGCACCATAGGACTCACCCATTCTGATTCTTCTACAGGTTCAATAATTCCTGCTGTTATCATCTTATCAAGCTCTACTTTCACTTTCTCATTATACTTCGGGTTCAACATGTAAGGTCTTTGTTTGACCAGCTTCACATTAGGCTTAAGGGGAATATTCATGACACCCATATATCCTATTATACCCTTCATCGCTGAAAACTTGGTCGGAAACAGTTCTTGATATTCATGAAGTAACTCTGTAACTTCATTGACTATCTCCTCGTCCTAGTAGTCTCTTGTTGTTGCAAACTTGGTTTCCTTCTCTAACCCTATGTTTACCTTCTTGGCCTTCAGTGGCTTCGTTGTGTCTGGTATCTCTAGGTCATGTTACTTCGCGATATACTTACAAATCTGCTTTGTTGATGTTGTGAGGATCTTATTCTTTATCTGCAGTAAGGTTATAACACTCCAGTGCATTTTCTATCTACGCAGCCCAATCAGGTTGTTTCCATGTCGGTGGGGTTACATTCTCAAAGATCCTCTTCCTAAGTCTTTGAAGGGCCAAATCTATGTATTAGAAATCATCCTCAAAGCATAATGTTAATATAAAGCCATCATCCATGTCTATCCAGTTCACAGTACCATGTCGAAGCTATGTTTCTAGGTACTAGTTCTTAGGGATTGTCTCTAATGTATGAATGAATCCATGTACCCATTCTTGATGTGGAATCTCATTCCATGTTATAATGCATAGATGGATATCCTTCCTAGGATTAGTTTCACCATTGTATTTTATCTCCATATCTATATCTATCTATCCAAGCCATATCCACATCATTCTTTGACATTCCTGCCAACCTCCTATATTATTCTTGTGTGCATTCCACCATCTAGCAGGGGTAACCTTCAGGTATATATCCAAGGTTGACAACCTTTAATTTTTTGGAATTTGTTTTTCATAATCATTAAGAAAATTATTTACATCACCTAATCCATCATAAGAAGGAATGTTACATACCTCAAATATCATAGAGCGAACTGATTTGGTAATTCTTGCACAATGCCTTGTGGATACTTCATGCAGCCTATTCTGCCAGTTCTCCAACTCTTCTTATGAGTCTAGGGTATAAGAATTATCACTCTCCCAACTCAACTTTCCCTCTACATTAGGGTTAACACAATCATGTTCATTCATTTTCATTTGATAGATATTGTCTATGTCAATTGTGCACTATTCCTCTTCAACTGGTTATGTGTATCTTACTCCTTCTAATAAATCCAAGGGAAAAATTACTCTCATATTGTTTCCTTTAAATGTCATTTGTCTCTTCTTCAGATTAATTATGGCCATATTTTCAAATGCCCATTCAAGCCCAAGAAATTTAGGATAAGGGTTACTTGCATTGACGACCTTTATAACTTCAAAATCAGAAGTAGTGCAAACTCCTTCAATATCTAGTATGACACTTGGTATTCTTCCCATAGGGAAGACATTTTTCTGATTTTCCATACTTAACTGAATCGGTGACCAATGTAGCTTCAACTTACCCATTAATTCCCATGTATGCTTCATCAAGGCATTATAATTAGATCCCAGATCCAAAATATTTTGATCTGTCTCATTCTCTCCTATCTGTGCACTAAGCCTCTTCTCTCTTTTGGTTCTCTTCTGTCGATGCAAATTATTGACTGTGCGCATCTCACTTCGCGGTGTTTCTTTGGATGCAAAAGAATCTATCAAATCCTGAAGCCCTTCTACAATCTTTTTATATCTTAACAATTTCATAAAAGTTTGTAGAAAATACTTTAAAATACCTACTTGATTTGTTGAATCCTAGTCTTGTGTCAGGGCTCGGTTCTATATCGAAGTCGATGACACGTCATAGTTACTTTTCTAATCGGGCTTTGGTTGTACACTAGAGGTTGAAGCTCCATCATCCATAAAAATTCTCTTTTCTTCCATAAATAATTACTTTTCTTTCTGAATATTAAAAACAAGAGATTTCTCAGTAGTCTTTCATGACCATGCAATTTCATATTCTTTTTTTCATCTGCTTTATCACTACTGGTCGCAGCTCCACTTCTAGTGACAATACTAACTCGGGGTTCATCGGTCCTCCTTTTAGTAGTCATCATTTGAATATTTTGTGTCTGTTTTTTATTCATATTTAATTGCATCTTCTCTATAAGTACAGGACATGATTCAATTACAGGGTCAAATGATTTACAATACCTACATGTCATTGTGGGGTTCTAGTAGTCTCTCGCAAAATGACCTGGTTGGTTGTAGTTATAGCAAATGATCTGTTCATGTCCTCGACCAGATCCACCACCTCGACCTCTTCCTTCATAACCTCCTCGACCAGGTCCACCACTGTTTGGTCTCAATCTAGTCTCCTAAACTGAGCTCATTTAATTGTCAACCAGGATTTGTAAACTGCTGAAGTGAAGTGTACTGTATGTACCTAGGTGCTTGTTTCCTAATGCGTTGTGTGTAGTTTTTTGTGATGTTTTTGGTCTTTTATGATGATTTATGATGTTTTTGGTCTTTTGGTTGGTTTTATGTTTACAAGGGAAAATGCCTAGAAAGCTAATGGAAAGGAGCTGGTGATTAAAAACAGAGTTAAGCCTAATTGATGGAATGACAAATGCAATTGGAAACACTGAAGTGGGATCAAATCTAAACTATGACTAAGTAAAGGCAAAGCTTGATAATGACTTTTAAGCAAATGATTCAAAACACAAACTACACTTGAGAAATGATCACTAAGTATGCAAATCCTCTAACTAGTCAATTAAACAACTAACTTACAATGATGCAACATTTTGTCCTTGATTAGAGATTTGAAACATATTTAGAGGAAAACATTGTTATCATCATAAGATCTTCTATTCTATAACTAGTTCCTATCTCTATTCTGCAATTCAATTGAATGTTCACAAAACCTTTACTCAAAAGTTATTGATTTCTTTTCAAAGTAGGCTTTTGAGGGAGGACTCTGTTTATGAAATGATAAGGAAATTGCAGAGGTACTTCAGGCCTTAAAATGATGTTGTCTTCTATTCATATGGTTATAGATCAATTATGGTTTTTAGAACAAAAAGAGGTTTGTGAATAATGAAGGCTGTTTTGTTAATCCTAACAACTGAAGTAATCTATTGTGCAATGGATGACAATTTGAATATGAAGTGCAAGTGCAATGAGTTAATCTAAGAATGAACTTAAGATGCCACTAATCTAGAACAATGCTGAACTACAAGTCATCATCAAACTCAGAACAAAGTAACTGAACATGTTTTAAGTGCAATTAAACTCCGGAGTATTCTAACTATGCTATCATGCATTATTCTATGAAGTTACACAATCTGTTTGTCCATCATTAGTGATATTTTGGAAGAATTCCTTCTTTTGGAAGAGCTAGAACAATCCTGACTGTGTAATTGGATGCAAATGCAAATATAAAGGACTGAAAGCAAATGAAAAACTAAGATATCATATCCATATCCTACTCGTCATTATGATGTCTTGGGCAAGCGTTTAAGAGCAAGAACGGAGATGATACTTAGTACAAACACACAACTAAATCATTCATTATCACGGTCATGTCTTGAACTTCTTAAGAATTTCTTGGAAGAGTTTCTTCTTGTGGAAGAGTGATTAGAACAAGTGTAACTGTGATAGTGAACAACAAAAATTACAACTAAATCCTACAATACTATAGCCATTTTCATTCATCATTATAATCTTTTGGAAGAATTTCTTCTTGTGGAAGAGTTAGAATGAATATAACTACAGTAGCTAATTAAAAACAACTATGAATTCAACTCCTAATCCTACAATACTATAGTCATTTCCTATTCATAATTATAGTCTTTTGGAAGAGCTTCTTCTTGTGGAAGAGTTCGAACGAGTACAACTACAGTAGCTAATTAAAACAACTATTAATTCAAATGCAAAGTGTAAAGGCAACTAGAAGACTTATCTAATTTACGCAAAATAAATCCGTGCAAGAGGCAGGGGCCCTCTACCACCTGACGGAATTCAACTCCAAATTAAATCACGCTTTCAAAACAACACGGTCCGCTCCATTAAAGATGAACTAGTTTGAACATAACACTCTGCGTCTTCAGAAATGTAGCACAGAGTCTAAACAAAATCTAGCATCAAATCTAACATAAAATCTCTAACATAGCTCTCGGTCTCCCAAGTGTTTATAAAGAAAATGCACATAACAATACTTGCAACAATTCAGGAACGCTATCTTTCCTTATCGGAATCACGTTAGGACTCTTGAAGTGGCTACGTGAAGAGGAAAAGACATCTGGACTGAGACAGTCCTAATAGAAGTCTGCTTTCCTAAATGTGTTCCCACGTTCCAAAACCGTACCCAGAATTCGTTTCTTCCTCCATGATGAGCAAAGAACCATGTAGACATGACGTGGATTATGCCCATATGCGGTTTTCCTTGAGAGGCCACCTGGAACATACTCAAACGTGAAGGCAGCTGCAGAATCGCCGGTTAGCTACGGAATGTCTGCATTCTGCAGCTAGTTTCGGTCAAAATGCTTTACAATGGAAAAAATCACAAAACTTAGCAAGTCAGTCATGTAAATTATTCTAAAAGTAATTTTAACTAAATTCATTGATCAATTGGGTCTAGGATAGCAATGGACAAAGGAAAATGAGGTAAAGTGGAATGAAAGAAAGCACAATTTTGAGGCTCAACATACCCCCACTGCTGTCTCCTTGCATGTCCTCATGCAAATTATCCTATGAACTCAGAGGCTTCTGCAAGAACATCTAATCCTCTCCTTCTCCTTTGTCTGGAAGCTAGAGATCTTCTGGGTTTTCTGATAACAAGTTTGAACCTTAGGTTGGTGAGTGCCCTGATTAGCTTTTTGTTCCTTGTCTTCAACTTTTCATTGGTCTTCTCCACTTTGTCTATATGCAGGGATAAGGTTGAGTTCATATCAGTTTTGAGCTTGACTTGATCCTTGAGAATTTCATTCTCATTTTTGATATGTCTATTCAATAATTCCAACTCATACCTATCCCTCCTTAATATATCTATTTCAGACAGTGGAGGACTGGGGGTTCTCTCTCTGCTTTCTAAAGCTCTCCTCTCCAAAGTTTCCACATAGTCATAAATTTCCTGTTGAGCAGGGTCAATTTCAGGGGTTCCTTCATAAAAATCCTCTTCAATATCTTCTTCCATGGATGTTTCCTCGTCTTCTATATCAATCACCCCTGTTTGTTTGATTAGTGTTTTCTTCAGTTTCCCTTTTAGTCTGTGGCTTCTTCTAGGCTGAGAAGATCCTTCTCCTTTCTCCATGGTAGATTTCCTGATTACTTTTTCTTCCTTAAGTTGCCTCTTGATTTGAGTCAACTTTTCTAAAATGATTTCCTCACTGCTCTCTTGGACTGGTTTGTCAATTTCAAATTTTGAGGCCCTCCATTTCCTACTTCTCCTTGTAGGCTGTGGTTCTGGTGAGGGTTCTTTTGGCTCTTCAAAATGATTTCTTATCAAGAAATCGTCCCATGTATCATTTGTTTTAGTTAGATGATGTTCAATCAGAATTTTGACCAAACCATGATGATATAGGTTTGTCTCTAAAAATTGAACCCTTCTCTGAACACAGGAAGTCATCTTCTTCAGAATTTGAAGCAAGAAATATGGTAGGTTTAAGTCTTCCCCCAGAAAATGCATTATCAGTCTAATGTGGTAGACATAAAATGTTCCATATCTACCCTCACATGTAATAAATTTTTGCAGAAGAAGTAGTATGTTTCTCCATTTATTTTTCAATGCAGAACTGGGAATTCCTTTCTTAAATACAGTAACATCCATACCTGGTGATTTTAAAATTTTTTTCCAGGAGTCATTGTGGAATTCTCTATTTTTGAACCATTTCTCTCCAGTTCTGAGCAACCCTGTAGCCTCTGCAATGAAAACTTCAGTGACAGTAAATTTGACATCTCCTACTTCAACTTCGGTTCCTTGAAATGATCTTGCAAATGTTTTAGTGGCTTCCTTGTGGAAGCCATTAAATTTCTCCAAAAATTGAAGCCATCCTATTTGTTGTAACATTTCTTTGCATTGAGGGTAGCCTTCTAAATATTTTGAACCCACTGGTTCAGTCCTTACAATGAAACCCATGATTGCTTCTTTAATGTTCAAATTAATACTCTTCTTCCCACAAAAACAATGACTTTCACCTTCGAATTGAAATGGCTTCAAGTTCTGAATGGAAATGGTTTCAAACTTTGGAATGACATACCTCTGATTGATAGTGACAACAGCTTCAAAACTTCAGGCTGATATGCCTCTGTTGACAATTGAACTTTGGACTGATATATCTCTGTTGACAGTGACAACTAGATTCAACTTCTCCACTGCAATACCTCTGGCTCTTGGTAGCAAATGGTTTCGAATTCAACACTGCAACACCTCTGTCTCCTAGTGACAAAAGACTTCAAACTCATACTGCTACACTTCTGTGTTTATAGTGAAAATGCTCAATCTCTGCCCACAGTGATACTTTGTCTGCCCACGGAATCAAGTGGCTTCAACCTCTCACGCTGTTATACCTCTGAATTTACCTTTTTGCTCTGCTCTGAGTTTACAATGCTCAATGCTATTCAAACTGATATCCTTTGGCTCTGCTCTTGGTGATAAGAATATCTCTGCCTTCGGAATGAAATGCCGGCTACAGAATGGAGTGATGGCAGTGGTCACGGAATGAAGTAGTGGAGTGAGGTGGAGGGAATGAATTAATGATTGAAGAGACGGCGGAGATTTTTACGACGGCAGAGGGAATCATCATTGAATGATTTGGTTAAGAGACGTGAAGAATTCAAATACCTCGACCATTTTAACCGCTTAAATGATATCGGGCATGAAATTTGAAATGGGAGATTTTAATCCAAAGTCTGTGGAGGGTTTATTGGTCTTGATCAATAAAAATAATTAAAACAGCCTTTTCGAACAATCCATAACTAAAACTATGCTAAACTTTTATGAAATGCCATTATAATTTAAACTTGTTACCTCTGCCTTTCATTTGATTTTTGTAGTCTTTGTCTTCTTTGTTCATCTTTGGAAGAGTCTTCATAATTTTATTGATGCTTTTGATTCATGGATACACTGGGTCACTTTGTTGCAATTCTAATGTCTGTTGATTGATGCCTTCAGGGTTTGTAGCTGCGGAAAGACTGTCTGGCTGCAGAAAGGCTGATCAGCTGCAGAATGTCTACTGAGCTGCAGAATGTTCCTGTAGAGCATTTTAATCATAAAAATGGAGTATTTTTGGAATATGGGTGAAATGTTATATGGTATGAATGAAGATGGATGATGGGTTATGATATGTATGAAGTGGATGATGAAATGGAATGGATTCAATTTATGAAATGAAGTGAAAGAACATAAGAACTGTACTGCAATTCATGATATGTTTTATTCACTTACAGCAAGACATCAAATTTTGTATTTTGACATGAAAATGATATGGATGGAAGATGGAATGAGATGAATGAAATGTGGAATGGAGTGAAATGAAATGAGATGGATCATAAGCACTATGGATCTGAACTTATGATTTTTTGTAACAGCTGCTTGTAAAAACAAAAATGGAAAAGTTAGAGTGTCAGAGAGACTCTGATTTTCACCCTATCTTTTCTGTATAAACATGCCAATCAATGATTGGTTTTCATGTTTATACCTTCTTCTTTTTTTTCACAATAGAAATGCTTCAGAAAATTTAATCAAGTTGATGAATAAGAGAGACTCTTCTTCATTAACTTCACATCATTGCTTTCTTGGAACTTCTTGACAAATTCTTCTCTTGAGAGTGGCTTGTGGTATAGCTTCAGTCTATGACCATTCACAAGAAAAGTGACCTCTTCTTCATCTATAGTTTTGATTTTTACTGCCCCATTATCAAAAATTTGAACAATTTCATATGGCCCAAGCCAATGTGTCTGAAATTTCCCTTGAAAATCCTTGAATTTTGAATCAAACAAGAGAGCCCAGTCACCCTCTTTGAATTTCTTCTCCTTGATGTACTTGTCATGCCATCTAGCCCTTTGCTGTGACATGTTTTATTCACTTATAGCAAGACATCAAATTTTGTATTTTGACATGAAAATGAGATGGATGGAAGATGGAATGAGATGAATGAAATGTGGAATGGAGTGAAATATGAATGATGGATGAGATGGAGTATGGATGGATAAGTGAATGGAGTGAAATGAAATAAGATGGATCATAAGCACTATGGATCTGAACTTATGATTTTTTTTTGTAACAGCTGCTTGTAAAAACAAAAATGGGAAAAGTTAGAGTGTCAGAGAGACTCTGATTTTCACCCTATCTTTTCTGTATAAACATGCCAATCAATGATTGGTTTTCATGTTTATACCTTTATTTTTATTTTTATTTTTTTTATTTTTTATTTATTTATTTATTTTTATTTTTTATTTTATTTTATTTTTTTTCACAAGAGAAATGCTTCAGAAAATTTAATCAAGTTGATGAAGAAGAGAGACTCTTCTTCATTAACTTCACATCATTGCTTTCTTGGAACTTCTTGACAAACTCTTCTCTTGAGAGTGGCTTGTGGTATAGCTTCAGTCTATGACCATTCACAAGAAAAGTGACCTCTTCTTCATCTATAGTTCTGATTTTTACCGCCCCATTATCAAAAATTCGAACAATTTCATATGGCCCAAGCCAATGTGTCTGAAATTTCCCTTGAAAATCCTTGAATTTTGAATCAAACAAGAGAGCCCAATCACCCTCTTTAAATTTCTTCTCTTTGATATACTTGTCATGCCATCTAGCCCTTTGCTGTTGGACTAGACTTGTTTTCTGAACTGCATCTTGTCTGATCTCATCCAATTCATTAATTTGCTCCAATCTATGCTTTTGTGCCTCCGTTAAATCAAGTCCTAGCTGAACTGCCATTTTGAAAGTTTGAATCTGGAACTCTATGGGAAACAAAACTTGTTTTCCATAAACAAGCTCATAAGGAGTATGGCCTGTTGTGTTTCTCCATGTAGTTCTATAGGCCCACAAGGCTTCAGGAAGCCTATCTACCCAATCTCTTCTATGTAAATGAACAGTCTTTGTTAGGATTCCTTCAATGACCTTATTAGTAGATTCCACTTGACCATTTGCTTGTGGATGATAAGGAGTTGTTTTTCTATGTCTGATCTTATACTTCTCCATCATTTGCTCCACTAGCCTTGATGTAAATTGAGCTCCTTGATCTGTAACAATTTCCCTTGGGACACCAAAACGAGTAAAAATATCCTCAAAAATAAAATTAACTACAGATGATTCATTAGCAACAAGTAATGGTTTAGCTTCTACCCGTTTAGTAACATAATCAGTGCAAACTAATATATATTTCTTTTTTTTTGATGGAGGACTAATAGGTCCTACAAAATCCAAAGCCCATTTTTCAAAAGGTTCAATGTGTACCTGAGGTTGTAATGGCATCTCACCCGAAGGAGAAGGTTTCCCTACTCTTTGGCAACTGTCACACCTTTTGACATACTCCTTTGCATCTTTAAACAAAGATGGCCAATAATATCCTAAATTAAGGATCTTATAGGCTGTCCTCTTATCTGCAAAGTGTCCGCCACAAGGTTCATCATGACATGCCTTGAGAATTTCAGGCATCTCATCTTCACGTACACACCTTCTAATGATCAAATCTGGACCTGTCTTGTACAACTCATTAGCGACCTATGAATATCTTGCACTATCATTAATGATTTTTCTTTTATCCCTTGCATTCATAATTGAAGGAAATTTTCCTGAAACTAAATAATTAGCAATATCAGCAAACCATGGAGTTTGAGTAGAGATTGCAAAAAGATATTCATCAGGAAATTGATCTTCAACCGAAGTGTCATCTTTGATATTTTGGATTCTAGACAGGAAATCAGCCACAGTGTTTTGTTTTCCAGGCCTATCTAGAATAGTAATGTTGAATTATTGCAATAGTAACAACCATCTTATAACTCTGCCATTAGTGATTGATTTATTCATTAAGTATCTAATTGCAGAATGATCAGTGTGAACAAAAGTTTCATAGCCCGTTATATAGTGTCTAAATTTGTTAATGGCATGAACAACAGCTAAAAACTCTTTTTCAGTTACAGTATAGTTTAACTCTGCAGGAGTCAAATTTTTACTGATATAATAGATGGCATAGGGAATTAAATCTTTCTGTCCTAATACTGCTCCTAGAGCTGTGTCGGAAGCATCTGTCGAGATATGAAAAGGTAACTTCCAGTTAGGTCCCCTTAATATAGGTGCTTCAGAAATTTTGGTTTTCAGGGTTTCAAAAGCTAATTGGCAATCAGAAGTCCACTTAAATTCACAATCTTTGGTGAGTAATTTGAAGAGAGGAGATGCTATTTTGGTGAAGTTTTCTATAAATCTCCGATAATACCCCGTAAATCCTAGAAAACTTCTAACATCTCTTTGACAACTTGGAATGGATAGGTTAGAAATGACTTCAAATTTTGCCTCATCAACTCTAATCCCATCCCCTGAAATGTGGTGCCCTAAAACAATACCTTCAGTAAACATCATAAAACATTTTTCATGACTAAGTGAAAGTTTTGCTTCTTGACATCTTTTTAAGACTTTTTCCAGGTTTTCTAAAGCCTCTTCAAATGTATTCCCATAAACTGTGAAATCATCCATGTACACCTCTACACAGTCATGTATTAGATCCGAAAAAATTCCTAATACTGCCCTTTGGAATGTTGCAGGTGCATTGCATAATCCAAATGGCAATACTCGGTAGGCATAAGTACCCCAAGGACAAGTAAATGTGGTTTTATCTTGGTCTTCAAGTGCTACTTGGATTTGATTGTAACCACTAAACCCATCTAGGAATGAAAAGTACTTTTTGCCAGCTAATGTATCTAATACTTGATCTATGAAAGGTAAGGGAAAATGGTCTTTAAGAGTATCTTTATTCAGTTCTCGGTAGTCAACACACACCCTCCATTTTCCATTTTTCTTAGGCACAATCACCAAAGGAGAAACCCACTGACTATCTGAAATAGGATAGATGAAATTAACATTTAACAATTTTTGCAATTCTTCCTTAACAATTTCCCTAAGATTTGGATTCATCCGTCTTTGAGGTCGTCTGATTGGTTTGCAATTTGCCTCTATATAGATGTGATGAGTACAAGTCTTGGGACTTATCCCTTTCATGTCAGTGTATTCCCATGCATATGCAGAAGAATGTCTCCGTAATACTTTGACTAACTCTTCTTGTTGGGATTTTTCTAGGTTTTTGTTTATGTTCAAGGTTTTGCCTGGAAAAATTTCACTTGTAGAGCTGCCAAATTTGTCCATAGAATGAAGAGACATCTGCCTAGATGACAAGAATTCAATATTGGATCCCTCTTGAAATGATTCATGTTTATGTTCTTGAGAGGATTCAAAGTTTTCTAGAGTATTCAGAATTTGATTATCTTCACTAATTTCTGAAATTGTGAAGAGTGGTTGTAAATATTCTTCATCCTCTATCCATTGAGTGTCATCTAGTTCTGTAATTGTCCTAGCTGGAGGATATAAAGTGAATTTCTTTTTTGAACTACCATCAGAAATATACATATCACCAGACCTACAACTAATAAAAGCATCAGCTGTAGCCAACCAAGGTCTTCCTAGTATAACAGGATGGCCTCCTAGATTATTCTTAGGAGTTAGGATCATGAAATCCACAGGGTACTCCCAAGAATCTAGGGACACTGGAATGTCTTCTATTACCCCATCTGGTTTGATCACAGATCTATCTGTTAATTGTAATAGTGTGGGTGTAAAGAGAAGATTAGGAAGTTTCAGCTTTGTCCATGATTTGTCTACTCATGATATTTATTGCTGCTCCTAAATCAATGAGTGTGTTTTGAATTTCAATTCCATTGATGTGAATTTTGACAACTGGATTTCCTGGGTCAAGATACTTTGGAATAGCAATCTTTCCCATCATAATGTCTACTATTTGTCCAACCAGTTGAATTTTCTTGGTTTCTCTTATTCTTTTTCTTGTTGTCTTCATACTCAACTCCTTTATTGTTTTGGCTAAAATTGGGATTTCCTTGATGGCTTGAAATAATGGAATTTTAATGCAAACATTTCTCAATTCATCTAAGAAATCATAATTAGGCACCATGATCTGTTTTTCTACACCTCTATCAATTTGTAATCTTTCAGGAAAGGGAGGTATAGAAGTAGATGTGGATGGTTGCTCTAATACAGGAGTTGGATTTATTGGATCTTTTTGTTTTAGTTTTTCAATGTGAGGGTCTTGAAAGGATGTGTCTTCCTCAAGGCTTTTATTCACCCGTAGAGAGTCTTCCTCAGAATTATCTTGTTCTTGTATGATCACAGAAGGTTTCCTCTTCTCAAGTATCCTTCCAGACCTAATTTGAACATCACTAAGGTCTAGAGGAGTAATTAAATAAGTTGGAAACTGTTGACCTTCTATCATGTATGTATTCTGAGGGTTTTTATTATTGGGGTTTGGTATGGGTTGAGTTGGAAATTGATTGGATTTTTGAGGGAATGGTAATGGAAGTGGTTGATTTTGATGTGGTTGGTTCGGATGATGTTGTTGAGGATTTTGTTGAAAATTTTGAGGGAAATTTTGTTGAGGATTTTGAGGATAAAAATGTGGATATGGTGGATACTGATAATATGGAGAGTATCTTCCATAGGGACTTTGTGTTCCTTGTGCCCAAGATTGAGATTGATTTTGAAATTGGGGCCAAGGTTGCTGCCAAGAATTCCAAGGTGAAGGTTGATTATACATTTGATCATGGAATCCTTGTGTCTGAGGTCCCTGCCAAGGTCTTCTAGATACAAAGTTAAGAGATTCTGTGGAGTCTGTAGGAGTTTCTTCCTGAAAGACAGCTTTGAGACCAGGAAGAGAAGGACAATTCTTGGTCTCATGTTTTTCAGAACAAATGACACAGGTCTCTACAACTTTTACATCTAAAGGACATTCTCTTAAGGCATGTTTCTTTCTACATTTGGGACAAAAGGTTGCCAAAGTATCAGATTCAGCCTTTTGCTTGTTTTTTATCTTAAGGGTGTCTATTTGTTCACTAAGACTCCCTAAGATGTCAGATTTAAAATCATCAAGCATGTGTCCTATCTCTGATCTACTTACTATCACAGAAGCATATTTACTTGCCCTTGCAAGAGCGGGATCTCTTGGACCTTTGACAGTTTTAGATTTCCCTCTGGAAAGGTTGATACATAACTCAGATATTTTAGGTAATGTAAGTTGTGATATATCCCCTTTTCCCATCATGTTAAGAATATCCAACCATTCATCCCTAATTGTTTTCAACAAAAGAGCTTTTAAGGTGTCTTGATCTAGGTTTTCCATTTTTTCCCTTTTGATGTTGTAATTAAATCTTTCCAACAAATCTTCTAAGTTTTCATCTTCTTTTTGTAACATCTTGAACACTTCTTCCTTATGATTAACCGGCATACAATAATCCAAGTATCTCTCTAGAAATGCGTGTTTCATGTCTTCCCATGTTCTAATAGAACTACCGATTAGACTCATAAACCACTTCAATGCTGCTCCCTTCAAAGTTGAAGGAAATAATTTCAGTTTTTTAGCATCTTGTAGGTAGTCATAGGTCCTACACAGCACTTCAAATTCGAATAAGAAAGTTTCAGGATCTTCAGTTTTAAGTCCATAGAAGTTTGGAAGGACAGAGGGTGAAATGTTTTTCATGGTTGTATTGGTTTCTTCATCAAGTATAGGGAACCCAAAAGAGCTTCCTATTCTACCTCTTCCTCCATTTGCACCTCTACCTCCTTCTCCTCTACCTCTACCTCTTCCTCCAAATAGTGTGTTTTCTCCATTAAAAACTCCTCCTCCTCCTTCTTCTGCCATGGTTGACTCTCCTGTGGTAGTGGAAAGGTTTGTGTCCCCAACAAGAGTTTTTAGATTTTCTTCTATGGCAGGTTCAGTGGTTGAAGTGGAAGGTTTCTCTAATGGAATAGTTGACCTTAGATCTTCTAGAAGTCCAGGATCAAGGGAGGATGGAATATGGGTTTGAGTTGAAGGTGTACTAGTTCTGGATCTAGATGAAACAAGTGGTGTTCTAGAAATCAAACTTCTACCTCTGTTGCTTATAAATATTCCCCTTGAATCTCTCTCCCTACGCATAAAATTGTTTTTGGATGATAAGAAACAAAGGTTACCTAGTTTTCACTTCCCCGGCAACGGCGCCAAAATGTTTGGTCTCAATCTAGTCTCCTAAACTGAGCTCATTTAATTGTCAACCAGGATTTGTAAACTGCTGAAGTGAAGTGTACTGTATGTACCTAGGTGCTTGTTTCCTAATGCGTTGTGTGTAGTGTTTTGTAATGTTTTTGGTCTTTTGTGATGATTTATGATGTTTTTGGTCTTTTGGTGGTTTTATGTTTGCAGGAAAAATGCCTAGAAAGCTAGTGGAAAGAAGCTGGTGATTAAAAACAGAGTGGATCCTAATTGATGGAATGACAAATGGCAAATGCAATTGGAAACACTGAAGCAGAATCAAATCTAAACTATGACAAAGTAAAAGCAAAGCTTGATAATGACTTTTAAGCAAATGATTCAAAACACAAACTAAACTTGAGAAATGATCACTAAGTATGCAAATCCTCTAACTAATCAGTTAAACAACTAACTTACAATGATGCAACATTTTGTCCTTGATTAGAGATTTGAAACATATTTAGAGGAAAAACATTGTTATCATCATAAGATCTTCTATTCTAGAACTAGTTCCTATCTCTATTCTGAAATTTAATTGAATGTCACAAAACCTTTACTCAAGAGTTATTGATTTCTTTCCAAAGTAGTCTTTTGAGGAAGAGCTCTGTTTATAAAATGATGAGGAAATTGCAGAGGTACTTCAGGCCTTAAAATGATGTTGTCTTCTATTCATATGGTTATAGATCAATTATGGATTTTAGAACAAGAATAGGTTTGTGAATAATGAAGGTTGTCTTGTTAATCCTAACAACTGAAGTAATCTATTGTGCAATGGATGACAATTTGAATATGAAGTGCAAGTGCAATGAGTTAATCTAAGAATGAACTTAAGATGCCACTAATCTAGAACAATGTTGAACTATAAGTCATTATCAAACCCAAAATAAACTAACTGAATCATGAATTAAGTGCAATGAAACTCTGGAGCATCCTAACTATGCTATCATGCATTATTCTATGAAGTTACACAATCTGTTTGTCCATCATTAGTGATATTTTGGAAGAATTCCTTCTTTTGGAAGAGCTAGAACAATCCTGACTGTGTAATTGGATGCAAATGCAAATATAAAGGACTGAAAGCAACTGAAAAACTAAGATATCATATCCATATCCTACTCGTCATTATGATGTCTTGGGCAAGCGTTTAAGAGCAAGAACAGAGATGATACTTAGTACAAACACACAACTAAATCATTCATTATCACGGTCATGTCTTGAACTTCTTAAGAATTTCTTGGAAGAGTTTCTTCTTGTGGAAGAGTGATTAGAACAAGTGTAACTGTGATAGTGAACAACAAAAACTACAACTAAATCCTACAATACTATAGCCATTCATCATTCATCATTATAATCTTTTGGAAGAATTTCTTCTTGTGGAAGAGTTAGAATGAATATAACTACAGTAGCTAATTAAAACAACTATGAATTCAACTCCTAATCCTACAATACTATAGTCATTTCCCATTCATCATTATAGTCTTTTGGAAGAGCTTCTTCTTGTGGAAGAGTTAGAATGAGTACAACTACAGTAGCTAATTAAAACAACTATTAATTCAAATGCAAAACGTAAAGGTAGCTAGAAGACTTATCTAATTTACGCAAAATAAATCCGTGCAAGAGGCAGGGGCCCTCTACCACCTGACGGAATTCAACTCCAAATTAAATCAACGCCTTCACAATAACACTGTCTGCTTCATTAAAGATGAAAGAACTTGAACATAACACTCTGCGTCTTCAGAAATGTAGCACAGAGTCTAAACAAAATCTAGCATCAAATCTAACATAAAATCTAACATAGCTCTCGGTCTCCCAAGTGTTTATAAAGAAAATGCACATAACAAGACTTGCAACAATTCAGGAACACTGTCTTTCCTTATCGGAATCACGTTAGGACTCTTGAAGTGGCTGCGTGAAGAGGAAAAAGACATCTGGACTGAGACAGTCCTAATAGAAGTCTGCTTTCCTAAATGTGTTCCCACGTTCCAAAACCGTACCTAGAATTCGTTTCTTCCTCCATGATGAGCAACGAACCATGTAGACATGACGTGGATTATGCCCATATGCGGTTTTTCTTGAGAGGCCACCTGGAACATACTCAAATGTGAAGATAGCTGCAGAATCGCCGGTTAGCTACGGAATGTCTGCATTCTGCAGCTAGTTCCGGTCAAAATGCTTTACAATGGAAAAAATCACAAAACTTAGCAAGTCAGTCATGTAAATCATTCTAGAAGTAATTTTAACTATATTCATTGATCAATTGGGTCTAAGATAGCAATGGACAAGGGAAAATGAGGAAAAATGAGGTGAAGGAAAGCACAATTTTGAGGCTCAACATACCCCCACTGCTGTCTCTTTGCATGTCCTCATGAAAATTATCCTATGAACTCAGAGGCTTCTGCAAGGACATCTAATCCTCTCCTTCTCCTTTGTCTGGAAGCTAGAGATCTTCTGGGTTTTCTGATAACAAGTTTTAACCTTAGGTTGGTGAGTGCCCTGATTAGCTTTTTGTTCCTTGTCTTCAACTTCTCATTGGTCTTCTCCACTTTGTCTATATGCAGGGATAAGGTTGAGTTCATATCAGTTTTGAGCTTGATTTGATCCTTGAGAATTTCATTTTCGTTTTTGATGTGTCTATTCAGCAATTCCAACTCATACCTATCCCTTCTTAATATATCTATTTCAGACAGTGGAGGACTGGGGGTTCTCTCTCTACTTTCTGAAGCTCTCCTCTCCAAAGTTTCCACATAGTCATAAATTTCCTGTTGAGCAGGGTCAATTTCAGGGGTTCCTTCATAAAAATCCTCTTCAATATCTTCTTCCATGGATGTTTCCTCGTCTTCTATATCAATCACCCCTGTTTGTTTGATTAACGTTTTCTTCAGTTTTCCTTTTAGTCTGTGGCTTCTTCTAGGCTGAGAAGATCTGTCTCCTTTCTCCATGGTAGATTTCCTGATTACCTTTTCTTCCTTAAGTTGCCTCTTGATTTGAGTCAACTTTTCTAAAATGATTTCCTCACTGCTCTCTTGGACTGGTTTGTCAATTTCAACTTTTGAGGCCCTCCATTTCCTACTTCTCCTTGTAGGCTGTGGTTCTGGTGAGGGTTCTTTTGGCTCTTCAAAATGATTTCTTATCAAGAAATCGTCCCATGTATCATTTGTTTTAGTTAGATGATGTTCAATCAGAATTTTGACCAAACCATGATGATATAGGTTTGTCTCTAAAAATTGAACCCTTCTCTGAACACAGGAAGTCATCTTCTTCAGAATTTGAAGCAAGAAATATGGTAGGTTTAAGTCTTCCCCCAGAAAATGCATTATCAGTCTAATGTGGTAGACATAAAATGTTCCATATCTACCCTCACATGTAATAAATTTTTGCAGAAGAAGTAGTATGTTTCTCCATTTGTTTTTCAAGGCAGAACTGGGAATACAGTAACATCCATACCTGGTGATTTTAAAATTTGTTTCCAGGAGTCATTGTGGAATTCTCTATTTTTGAACCATCTCTCTCCAGTTCTGAGCAACCCTGTAGCCTCTGCAATGAAAACTTCAGTGACAGTAAATTTGACATCTCCCACCTCAACTTCGGTTCCTTGAAATGATCTTGCAAATTTTTTAGTGACTTCCTTGTGGAAGCCATTAAATTTCTCCAAAAATTGAAGCCATCCTATTTGTTGTAACATTTCTTTGCATTGAGGGTAGCCTTCTAAATATTTTGAACCCACTGGTTCAGTCCTTACAATGAAACCCATGATTGCTTCTTTAATGTTCAAATTAACACTCTTCTTCCCACAAAAACAATGACTTTCACCTTCGAATTGAAATGGCTTCAAGTTCTGAATGGAAATGGTTTCAAACTTTGGAATGGCATACCTCTGATTGATAGTGGCAACAACTTCAAAACTTCGGGCTGATATGCCTCTGTTGACAATTGAACTTTGGACTGATATATCTCTGTTTGACAGTGACAACTAGCTTCAACTTCTCCACTGCAATAAAAGCAAAGCTTGATAATGAAATTAAATTTAAACTATGACTAAGTAAAAGAAAAGCTTGATAATGACTTTTAAGCAAATGATTCAAAACACAAACTAAACTTGAGAAATGATCACTAAGTATGCAAATCCTCTAACTAATCAGTTAAACAACTAACTTACAATGATGCAACATTTTGTCCTTGATTAGAGATTTGAAACATATTTAGAGGAAAACATTGTTATCATCATAAGATCTTCTATTCTAGAACTAGTTCCTATCTTTATTCTGCAATTCAATTGAATGTCACAAAACCTTTACTCAAAAGTTATTGATTTCTTTTCAAAGTAGGCTTTTTGAGGAAGAGCTCTGTTTATAAAATGATGAGGAAATTGCAGAGGTACTTCAGGCCTTAAAATGATGTTGTCTTCTGTTCATATGGTTATAGATCAATTATGGATTTTAGAACAAGAAGAGGTTTGTGAATAATGAAGGCTGTCTTGTTAATCCTAACAACTGAAGTAATCTATTGTGCAATGGATGACAATTTGAATATGAAGTGCAAGTGCAATGAGTTAATCTAAGAATGAACTTAAGATGCCACTAATCTAGAACAATGCTGAACTATAAGTCATCATCAAACTCGAAACAAAGTAACTGATCATGAGTTAAGTGCAATTAAACTCCGGAGTATCCTAACTATGCTATCATGCATTATTCTATGAAGTTTCACAATCTGTTTGTCCATCATTAGTGATATTTTGGAAGAGTTCCTTCTTTTGGAAGAGGTATTAGAGCAATTCTGACTGTGTAATTGAATGCAAATGCAAGCAAAAAGATATGGGTTTGAGTTGAAGGTGTACTAGCTCTGGATCTAGATGAAACAAGTGGTGTTCTAGAAATCAAACTTCTGCCTCTGCTGCTTATAAATATTCCCCTTGAATCTCTCTCCCTACGCATAAAATTGTTTTTGGATGATAAGAAACAAAGGTTACCTAGTTTTCACTTCCCCGGCAACGGCGCCAAAATGTTTGGTCTCAATCTAGTCTCCTAAACTGAGCTCATTTAATTGTCAAACGGAATTTGTAAACTGCTGAAGTGAAGTGTACTGTATGTACCTAGGTGCTTGTTTCCTAATGCGTTGTGTGTAGTGTTTTGTGATGTTTTTGGTATTTTGGTGGTTTTATGTTTGCAGGAAAAATGCCTAGAAAGCTAGTGGAAAGAAGCTGGTAATTAAAAACAGAGTTAAGCCTCATTGATGGAATGACAAATGGCAAATGAAATTGGGAACACTGAAGCAAAATTAAATCTAAACTATGACTAAATAAAAGCAAAGCTTGATAATGACTTAAATGATTCAAAACACAAACTAAATTTGAGAAATGATCACTAAGTATGCAAATCCTCTAACTAAACAGTGAAACAACTAACTTACAATGGTGCAATATTTTGTCCTTGATTAGAGATTTGAAACATATTTAGAGGAAAAACATTGTTATCATCATAAGATCTTCTATTCTAGAACTAGTTCCTATCTCTATTCTGCAATTTAATTGAATGTCACAAAACCTTTACTCAAGAGTTTATTGATTTCTTTCCAAAGTATTCTTTTGAGGAAGAGCTCTGTTTGTAAAATGATAAGGAAATTGCAGAGGTACTTCAGGCCTTAAAATGGTGTTGTCTTCTGTTCATGTAGTTTAAGGATCATTTGTAGATTTTAGAACAAGAAGAGGTTTGTGAATAATGAAGGCTGTCTTGTTAATCCTAACAACTGAAGTAATCTATTGTGCAATGGATGACAATTTTAATATGAAATGCAAGTGCAATGAGTTAATCTAAGGATGAACTTAAGATTCCACTAATCTAGAACAATGCTGAACTATAAGTCATCATCAAACTTGAAACAAAGTAACTGAACATGAGTTAAGTGCAATTAAACTCTGGAGCATTCTAACTAAGCTACCATGCATTATTCTATGAAATTACACAATCTTTATGTCCATCATTATTGATATTTTGGAAGAGTTCCTTCTTTTGGAAGAGTTAGAACAATTCTGACTGTGTAATTGGATGCAAATGAAAATATAAAGGACTGAAAGCAAATGAAAAACTAAGATATCATATCCATATCCTACTACTCATTATGATATCTTGGGCAAGTGTTTAAGAGTAAGAACAGAGATGATACTTAGTACAAACACACAACTAAATCATTCATTATCACGGTCATGTCTTGAACTTCTTAAGAATTTCTTGGAAGAGTTTCTTCTTGTGGAAGAGTGATTAGAACAAGTGTAACTGTGATAGTGAACAACAAAAACTACAACTAAATCCTACAATACTATAGCTATTCATCATTCATCATTATAATCTTTTGGAAGAGTGTCTTCTTGTGGAAGAGTTAGAATGAATATAACTACAGTAGCTAATTAAAAACAACTATGAATTCAACTTCTAATCCTACAATACTATAGTCATTTTCCATTCATCATTATAGTCTTTTGGAAGAGTGTCTTCTTGTGGAAGAGTTAGAATGAGTACGACTACAGTAGCTAATTAAAACAACTATTAATTCAAATGCAAAACGTAAAGGCAGCTAGGAAACTTATCTAATTTACGCAAAATAAATCCGTGCAAGAGGCAGGGGCCCTCTACCACTTGACGGAATTCAACTCCAAATTAAATCACGCTTCAAAACAACATGGTCTACTCCATTAAAAATGAAATAGTTTGAACATAACACTCTGCGTCTTCAGAAATGTATCACAGAGTCTAAACAAAATCTAGCATCAAATCTAACATAAAATCTCCAACATAGCTCTCGGTCTCCCAAGTGTTTATAAAGCAAAATGCACATAACAATAATTGCAACAATTCAGGAACACTGTCTTTCCTTATTGGAATCACGTTAGGACTCTTTGAAGTGGCTGCGTGAAGAGGAAAAGACATCTGGACTGAGACAGTCCTAATAGAAGTCTTCCTTCCTAAATGTGTTTCCACGTTCAAAACCATACCCAGAATTCGTTTCTTCCTCCATGATGAGCAACGAACCATGTAGACATGACGTGGATCATGCCCATATGCAGTTTTTCTCAAGAGGCCACCTGGAACATACTCAAACGTGAAGGCAACTGCAGAATCGCCGGTTAGCTACGGAATGTCTGCATTCTGCAGCTAGTTCCGGTCAAAATTCTTTACAATGGCAAAAATCACAAAATTTAGCAAGTCAGTCATGTAAATCATTCTAGAAGTAATTTTAACTATATTCACTGATCAATTGGGTCTAGGATAGCAATGGACAAAGGAAAATGAGGTAAAATGAGGTGAAAGAAAGCACAATTTTGAGGCTCAACAATGTTTGGCATGGGAATTGGAATGAAGGTCCTTACATGTCCTTTGGGACTCCATAAAAATTATCAATAGGTTTAATTGTGTCCAGATATTTCATAACTATACACTTCTTATTCTAGAGGAAATTCGATTATCAAAACAATATTTCAATTATTTAACTTGCTTCTGCATCTACACAGAACATAATAGTGATACAGACCTTCTCTCTAGGGAGGGTTCTTGGGAATTGTTGGGCATATGGTAGGTTAGTGAACATATAGAGGGGCGGATACAGACTTATCTACATAAGCCTTTCATTGACATATAAACTCATGTGTTATGTTTTAATATGGTTTTCTCCACGTGAACAATTTTTGATTTATCATGTTAGTCTACCATAAATGAATCATATGTATAAAATTAATTTTCCTATATCATATACTTATATGACTGACCACTCCTGAAGATTTTGATTAGAGACTTTTGAGGAGGAGGTTAATTTTTCTGATTCTCCCATAGATCTATGGGTTGGCTCTTCTTTTTTGGAAATTTTTCGTTCTTGTTGTTTACCTTTTAGAACAAGAGAAGAAACGCTCTTTTCATGTGCATATGTAACTTTTATATCTTTTAATAAAAGGCTGTGATTTTTCTGGAGACAAAAAGAATGAACAAAAGTTTTAATTTCTATAACATTTAAAAAAAATTAAAAGTTTTAAATAAAAAGTAATATAATGAACAAAAAGAATAATCATTTTGACTTATTGTTTTACTATAGATTTTACACTCTATACAACTTATTACCTGCAGCGGTTTTGTTTTAAACTTTGGAGCTCATTAAACATGCATACATATGGCGTGATCAACAACGTTATTATAAACAAAACCCATATAACCCAAAATAATCTGTTTGCACGGAACCTCTTACCAAAGGGTCCCACGACAAGCCTGACCAATCACTGGCGATCACAGATTGCACAACTTGTAGTTTAGCTTTAACACTTAAACTTTAATCCTTGCTAATTGTGAAACTCCGTTGAGCCAACACATGTCCTCCTCTTTTTTGCATCGCAAATAAATTTTTTTACTTTGCGATGTCGTAACGCTTATCTCCTAAATCTTGCAAATAGTGAAGTCGCTTCCCGTCGCTACGATTGCCACCTCTGGTTTAGTCATCGATCCAACTATCCTCATTGTCTTTCAACTCCTCAATTTGCATTGCTAATTAAATATTTAACTTGTGACTCTTTAACATTAAACCCAGTTCTGTTGGATGTCTACTAGTTTTCAACTGTGTTGAGATCACTCTCGTTGATCAGGTGCAAATCTACGACCCTCGTCATGCCTGCAATATAATTGTCCTCCTGTTGTATAACCTAATATATATGAGATTCAACATATTTTTAAACCAATAGTTTTGAATAGAGAGCCAAATCAATACAAAACACTTGAAAATTAATAATAAAGGAAATTACAGAGCCAAGCCCTTGATCAGTTGGTTATTACAATTGTTTATGCTCTCTCAACTCTCTCCTCTCGCATACCTATTTCACACTTGTTCACTCTTTTCCACACTCTGCTCTCTTTCCACACCTATCTCATATATATATATATATATATATATATATATATATATATATATATATATATATATATATATATATATATATCCGCGTCCTTCTCACCTAAAATATATTTTCGTTGAACCACTCCTAACAAAAAAATTATACCCTATTCTTAAGCTCTTATCCTACTTGGCTCAATATCCTCATAGGTAGAAACCAATTTCTACTTTTACTCCTAATTAATTTAGCAAACCCAAACAAACTAACTTCTTTCATTTAAAAATAAGTAAAATATTAATGACCAATGTTTTTCCACCTCATGTTAGCCACAACATGTGAACATAGAATCACATTGTTGGCTAAGTCCGGATGCTCCTACATCATCAGAGAACTGATCATCCACTGCTAGTGGGTCATCTGACTTTGGAATTCTCGATAGGAAATCTGCAACTATGTTCTCCTTTCCTGGATGGTCCTTGAAAGTTATATCAAACCCCTGTAAAAGCAACAACTAACGAGTCACTCTTCCATTTGTAATAGGTTTATTGGCTAAATATCTAATGGCAGAGTGATCGGTATACATGAATACTTGGTAGCCAGTTATATAACGTCTAAATTTATTAATAGCATTAATGACAGCCAAATATTCCTTTTCCATCACTATATAGTTTAATTCGGCAGGAGTGATATTCTTGCTAATATAGTAAATAGCGTAGGGCTCCTTGTCCTCTTCTTGACTGAGAACTACCCCTATCATTGTATCGGATGCATCTAAGGAAATGTGAAAAGGAAGCTCCCAATTGGGGCCACGTAAGACTAGGGAAGTTGAGACAAGTTTCTTCATATCTGAAAAAGCAGTGTCACATTTGTCAGACCAATGGAACTCAACATTTCCAGTTAATCCATACAAGGGTGCAACAATTTGTGAGAAATTATTTATAAACCTACAGTAGTACCCTACATATCCAAGGAAAGTACCTACCTTTGTCTGAGTACAACGTGTGACTAATAAAATAATTACCTATACCTTTGTCGGATCTACCTGTATTCTAGTTGTAGAGATGTAGTGTCCTAGGATCACTCCTTTGGTCATCATCATGTGACACTTTTCATTTCTCAAACATAATCAGGTAGCAATGCATCGTTCCAATTCTTGTTCTAGTGTTTGCAGTTACTTATCAAAGTCATCTCCATATGGAGTAAAGTCGTCCATGTAAACCTCGAGCCCCTCATTTATTAAATCATAAAAATGTTGAGTATGGCCCTTTGAAATGTTGTTGGGGCATTGCATAGTCCGAATGGTAATACCCTATAGGAAAATGTACCCCAGGGGTAGGTAAAGGTCATTTTATCTTGGTCTTCAAGGGCTATCTAGATTTGATTGTAACTAGTGAAACCCTCAATAAAAGAGAAGAATCGCTTTCCTGCCAATGTATCAAGGACCTGATCAGTAAAAGGGAGGGGGAAGTGGTCTTTCTATGTTTATTTATTCAATTTTTTGTAATCCACACAGATTCACCACTTCCATTCTTTTTAGGAAAAAATACTAGAGGAGAGACCCATTTGCTGTCTGAAATAGGATAAATGAAGTTTACATCTAGCAGCTTTTCTAATTCATCTTTTACAACGTCTTTCATATGCGGGTTTAACCTCCACTGAGGCTGCCGAATAGGATGAGCATCCCTTTCAATCTAAATGTGATCTGTGCATAGTTGAGGATCTATACCCTTCATGTCTGGGTAGTCCCAAGAAAAGGCTCCCTTATATTTTTGTAAAATTTTAACGAGCTTTTGCTGCTTGTTACTATCCAGACTGCCATTGATATTTAAAACTTTTCCTAGTTCAATTTCAATTGGCATGCTATTGTGAACAACAGTCATGGGTATGTGTTGATCATCAATGTCTACTAAGGGGTCCTCTGGTGCTTCGTTATAAAGAACTACTTTTAACATTTAACACTTTAAATTTTCTGAAGTAGATGGTTGGTTCATGAAGTTATTGATTACATTGTCTTTAGTTTGACCTTTGAATTCAAGTGCTTCAACTATTGTGATTGTGAACAAATGTTTTGTTCCCGATATGTATGTGGCTGCTTGTGAATATTTACAATGGAAGGACTTGGTTTGCCCGGGGGGTATATTTACAATGGAAGGACTTGGTTTGCCCGGGGGGTATATGGAAATATTATTTATGGCATCTCCTATAGAAATGGTCAAGTTGCCTATTCGATAGCCTATGTAAGCATCGACCGTTGCTAACCAAGGTCATCCCAATATCAAGGGATGCCCATCTAACCTCCTTTTTGGGTTAATAACTAAAAATTATGTCGGGTACGCCCATGAGTCAACAGAAACTAGGATGTCCTGTAATATACCTTTTGGTTTAATAACAGATCTATCAGGAAGTAAGGTGGATGTGGGTTCCAAGGTTGTTATACCTAACTTCTCGCAGGTTTCTATAGTTAAGATGTTGATGGCTGCCCCCAAATCAACTAATGGGTTTGAAAAAGAGTGGACAGAGATTTGTACTGTGACTATGGGGTTTCCTAGATCCTCATATTTTATTGGTGTTTCTATACCCAAGAGTAAGTCTGACACTACTCCCACTACATGAATAGTTGGTACAGTATTTTCTTTCCTCACCTATTTTTTTCCACACAGTTCTTTAATTGTTTTAGCATAGATAGGAATGTCTTGTATAGCCTGTCGGAGAGGAATTTTAATGCAAATTTTTTTTAATTCCCCCAAGAGATCAAAATATGAAGAGACTATTGGTTTAGGTAGTGTTAATCTCTTAGGGAATGGAGGGGAGGAAATAATAAGGTTTTCAGGGTCTTTCTAGTCAACTGTGTCCCTCCCCTGGTCTATCTTTGTTTATTTCACAATTTCTTGTTTAGGTACTATTGGAATTTCAGACTCAAGTTGTGGCAGGGCCGTATCTTCTTCAGGTGAAATAACACAGACTTATCGCGACCTAAGTTCATTGCATTGCTTGTGTTCAGTTTTGGGGTTTGGGTTCTCAACAATTTGGATTAGTTGAACCTGTCTGTTATTGGGATTAGGATTGGGTTGCGTTGGCAGTTGAGGACTCATAATAGATTGAGGATTGTGTTGGACTGGGTATGGAGCCGGTAATGTGGGTTGATTCTGAGGCCCTGTTACCATAGGTAAATTGGTCATCCCCAGGGGTCCCTGCCAGTTTTGAGACCAATTTGTATTATGTGAAGTGGAGGCAAGCCACTGGAACTGATATGGATTGCTTTGCCAGTAAGTGGAAGAAAAAGGAAAACTTCACCAACTATTATCTAAAGGGGATCGTGTTGGCCAAGGAGGCATGGAAAATGATCGGGATGGCCAAGAAGAGAAAGGTGATTGGCCACGCCATGTTGTTCCAGGGTTTTGTTGATTAAATTGTGGAGGAGAAAAGAACTAAGATGTGTCTTGTGGCATACCTGGTCATGCTTGCCACTACCGGCATTGATTTATTAGATACACTATTTATGTTTCTTCTTCTACCTCTTTAAAAACCTCTTTCAACCCTGGGAGTGAAGGGAAATGGTCAGTGGTGTGGTCCTTCGTACAAATAGCACATGTCTGGACCATGTCTAATGGACACTCCTGCTGGTTGTGCTTCTTCCAATAGCGTGGCAAAAAACAACCAAGTTTTGTTCTGCTAAAACTTTATTCTGCTTGGCTTGTAGGACATCTAGCTGTGTTGTGAGGATGCCTAAGATATCGGTTTTAAAATCTTCTAAAATATTTCCGAATTCTTCTCTAGTCATGATGCCACCTAACTGTTTATAATTCCTCATAACTGAATCCCGTCTGGTTGGTCTACTTCGCGTACTACCTCGAGAGCACCTGATACACAATGAAATAATGTCATCATATTCCTCTTGATAGATGTCCCCTTTTCCCATTATATTAAGTGTCTCTACCCATTCTTATTTCATTCCTTTAATCATTGTTGCTTTCAAAATATCTTTAGACATTGCAGTATATCGATATCTTTGCAAATTATACTGAAATCATTCAACATATTCTTCTAATGTCTCATCGTATTTTGCAAACATATTAAAGATTTCATCTTTTACTTCTCGAGTCCGGCAGTAATCTTGATTATTTCCACATTAACATCATGTTGTTACATTTTCTCAAAGCTTATGTATTATTTTTTAGATGCTTCAGGTGAGTACTTCACTCATGTTCGAGAGCTATAAACTTAACAAATGATAGGAGAAGTGCTTGACCAGTTTCTATTTAAAATAGTGGAGAGAAATTAATTGTTGAAGAATTAGCTTTCTTAGTCTTTCTTTTTTTAATTATTTTAATAAAATAGATTTAAATCAACCATTATTAAAAATTATATTTATTTTAATATTAAGTTTTAAAATAAAGAAATTAGATTTTTTTTCTTTATTTTGTTGGTCTTTCTTTTCTTTTTTTAATTACTTTAATAAAATAGATTTAAATCAACAATTATTAAAAATTGTATTTTAATATTAAGTTTTAAAATAAAAAAATAAAAAATAAAATAGTTTAAAGAATTTTTAAATTTTTAATTTGCAATTATGTACTATTCAATTTTTTAAATCAAATTAATAATGTATTTAAAAATTCAATTTAAATAACAAAAATCACAATCTTACTCCAAATTATATTACATATGTCAATTTATTACAAAAATCTTGTAAAATCCTATCCATTGAATTATTCAAAAGATTATTACTGTCACTGCAACACATATATATTGATATGAAACATATGCTATGACAATCCATTCCTAAGTTGAAATGAATTAATCTTTTAAAACTTTGTGATGATTTTTAGACTCCTTTTAAAATTTTGTGATAATTTTTAGGAGTCTAATTTCGAGTAGAAATTTTTTAGATTCACAAGTTTGAATTGAAAACTCTCCACAATCTAAGATTTTCAAGAAGCTAAATCCATATAAAAGCTAACTTTAAATATAAAATTTGACAAAAAAATTCCAGCAGATCCTTGCCAAAAATATCCAAAAGCCCAGCATGTTTAGAAGAACCCTAATTAGAAATAAGCATCATTCTATTTACATCTTTCTACCTGCTGATACAACAAATGTCAAATACATTTAATTACCATTCGGGAATTATAGATAAATCATTGCCTTTCAATTTGTCCACTGTTTTCAGTCTGGTGAAGCCATGACTTGTGACCACGATTCTTAAATAGGTTCGTCATCGTCGTGTAATCGTACCAGGCAACATTGTTTTCTCAGCTCTTCTACTATTGCTGTGCCCTCCAATCGCTCACTTATGACAATGGATCGAATCTGCTTGCATGCCAATGCTATTATTCCCAAACCACGACCTTGGATCCCTGCACAATGATAAATTTCCAGCGATCGTAACTTACTGCAAGATGCAAGATTGGCCAATCCATCATCTGTGATCCTTGTCGATACTAAGGTTAAATGACACAACTTGCTGCAGCTGGTAGCAAGAAAGCCAAGTCCCTCGTCTGTCACAAAATTGCAATTGGTGACATCTAGATATTCTAATTCCCTGAAATTTGTGAGGATCTTTAAAGTACTAATATTTGTGCACCAAACCAGGCTCAAATGCCTGAGCATTTTCGCACCACTTGCTATACTAGCCAAGCTTAAATCATCTACTGCTGTAAAACTGAGATCCAGAATTTGCAGTTTACTACAGAGACCGATTGCAGAAAACCCCTTTGAAGTTTGTACGAAGCACCCACTAAGATTGATTCTTTCAAGCTTGCTGTTGGAAAGAAGTAGAGTCTCCAATTCTACATCTGTGACCAAGGAGGCTGACCTGAGTGACAACTCCTTCAATTCCATCCCATTGAAATTTAACAGAGCCAGACATTTCCCATCACTGTGGAAGCCATCCAGTGCAAGTGATGTTAGAGCCTTGCAATCCATTATATGAAGCAAGGCAGACTCTGTCAATAGCTTAGCTACCAAACAAAGCTTCTCAAGCTTTCTACAGTTCTGTATAATCATGAGTAGAGCAGCATCATTTAAAGGAGAGGACCAGCTGAAATACACAAACTCCTTCAGATTTTTGTTTGCTGCAACAATGGTTGCTAATGAATAATCAGAACAGGCTTGTTGATCCCCATATGTATGAATAGACAGAGCAATCAAAGTTGACAACCCTGACAGCTCTCTCAGGTTCCCCTTTAGGAACCTCAAAGACAAAATCTGCAAATATAGACAGTGGGTTGCCAGAGACCTGAGGGCCAAGGTGATATCGATGGAATAAGTGCCAGGGACGTAGTCTCCAAAATCTAGAGAGAATTTCAGAAGCTTTGGACAATTCTTCCCTATCTTGGACAAACCAGAGGGGCTGAATCCAAAGAAACCCGTTAAACTCAACTCTTGGATATTCTTGCAATTTCTCAATGAGTCGAGGGCACCATCAGACAAATTCATGCAATCCTGAAGATTGATAGACCTAAGCCTCTTACAAATTCTAGTGATGGCCTCGATCCCAGAATCCATTAAATTGGGTATTGAAGATAAGGAAATCTCCTGGAGCATAGTATAATTTTGCACAAATCCCACAAGCCCTTGATCTGAAATGCATACCTGAGGCTGCTCAGAGCTCCCTAAGGATAATATCAGTAGGCTTTTAAGGGATTCAGAGATCAACTGGAGATCTGAGTCCTGCGATTGGTCACAGCATTCATGGAGTTGCAAGTGCTTAACATGTTTGAAGCGGGGAAGGAGAGAAGGGAGGAGAGCAGTCGACCTGACACTGAGTTTGTGGACAGCCCATTCAATTGTGTGGTTCCAGGCTTTGCAGACCATGGACGTCGAGTACTGATCCTGCGGCTCCGACAGCTGTGTTAAGATGAGGGACAACAAGCCGCTGTTTCCCATGACAAATTCCATGCTATTCTTCATTGTTAATGTTGTTCTGTGAAAGAAGAAATTTACAGAAAATAATGGTGGTCAGGACAACTGCAAACTACTGGCAGAAACATTCTGAATTTATGTAAAACAGAACTTCCCCTCCCTCCACCGCTCAGGTCAACGATTCTTCATTTAAACCTATCATGCCTTCGATCGTGGGAATCTCTGTCGTTGACTTTGAATAATTCAGCCATTGCAGTCCCCGTGAAACACCGGTCTCAAAAAACACACGTTTCAAGATCATTTGTGTGGGACTTGGGAATAGCGTGAAGACGTGGGATTTAAATATCAATTATGGACACATAAAACAGTGAACGATAACCAATATGAATTGTGTGGGACATGGGATTTAAATGTCAATTATGGACACATAAAACAGTGAACGATAACTAAATATTTACTCGGGCTATTGACCCATTGACCCATTAATGGTAGTTGTATATGTCTACTGTTATTGTTTTATGAGTGGGGTTGTATAGGTTCATTGTTACTGTGTTATCCACTCATTAATGTGTTTTGGGAATGGGCATATACATTATTAAATTTAAGTAAGTATATTATCAAGAGGTAATATAACTTTTATTCCATAGGGAATGGGCATATAACTTTTATTCCATAGTTAAATTTACTAACCTAAATTATTATATATTAAATATTAATAAATATTCTATAATAAATATTAATAAAATATTTGATATTATATAAAAAAATATAATTAATTAGTATGAGTTGTTTTTTTATTTTTATATAATTTATCAAATAATTTAAACTTGTGAAATTGTGCACTTTAAATTATCACTAAAAACCTTATATTTTAAATTAGACAAAGTATATAGTTTTTGTTTTTGTTTTGTTTTGTTTTGTTTTTTTTTTCTCTGAATTGGACTAATTTTATTAAGCAAAAATATGGTACAAGATGATGATACAATCAAGAGAGACAGTAAACCGGCAGCCGGAAATGATAGGACTATCAACCTCGGTTCCGGAGAAGAAGTGAAGCAAGGAAGGAGCTACAACATATGACTGGAAAGAAAAAAAGATTGATTTCTACCCAGAATGGGCAGAAGCCTCAACACAAAGCTTTTTCCCTTTCCTTTTTTTGACTTCAACCCATCCATCCTGGGGTGTATGAGCAACAACAACTTGAAGACTGGAGTTCTCCAAAGGGGGGCCCTCCTTTTCTGATTTAGAGGAGGAGGTCATGTGGACGTGTTTCTGGGTGATGGCTATATCGGAGGTATGTGCCAGTCCATCGGCGAAAGGAACCACTGATTAAGGGGCTTGATCCAATTTTGCATCAATATCTTCATCTTCAGAGCTAGAGGATTCAGAATCCATGACTGGAGGTGGAGAGCATGGAGCCCATCGTTTGGACTTGGTCTTGGAGAGGTTATCCTTTTTCTTTTTTGCCAGGAGAGAAGGGTAGGAGGTCTGCAGATGTCCTGTTTGGTGGCAATGGCGGCAGCGGAATGCAGTATTTTCGTAATCCAGTGTCTGGGTCCAAACAAAGTCGTTTATCTTGAGATTGATTTGGTCTAGAAGTCCCTTGCTTAAATCTAACTCCACACATATTCTGGCATATGTGTAGAGACCTTTATTTTCCCTCCAATAATCTCCCATGATGAAACTGCCCAAGGTGTTGCCTATAGCTTTGTAGACCACAACATGCCATAAGTGGGCAGGTAAGTTTGGAAGTCTGATCCATACAGGTGTCCTGGTAATGACTGCAGTTGCCGGATCAAAATCTGGGAACCAAGGAGTTAAGAAGAGCCCTGCAGTTCCCATGAACCAAGGGCCTTCTTCTAAAGCCTTTTCATAATGCTTACTGTCATCAAATAGAATAATGAACTATCCTTTTGAACAGAAACTGACCTTACAATGATGAGTCCAGTTTGCATGGATCCAATCATAAAGATCCTAAGATCGCGGCCACAGTCCATTGAATCTGCAAATGATGGCTCTTTTTGCAAATTCTTGAAGTTGATCTGCAAGACCTGCATGGGTGATTTCGACAGAGGGAACTTCCTCTGTTTTGTCAACCAAAAAAGGCTTGGGTTTAAGGGCTTCTAGGGGTTTGGGGTTCTCAGAGTGTACTGCATCTTTGTAAGAGAAAGGAGGAGGAGAGGACGAGTGTCCTGCTGCACCCCCTCTCAAACGAAGGGTTAACACCAAAGAGCTGTTTTTTTTAATGCTGTAAGTAGAGAGGGGAAGAAGGTCTTCAAGTTGTTTACCTTGAAAGAGAAGTCTCTGAAGGCCTGAAGGGATCCCAATCCGTCATTCTAGATCCAGTTTGAGATCCAGCACCAAATCTGAAGAACTGACCCATTGCAGGATGGTTTTTCCTGTAGGTTGAGAGATTTGGATCTGAAAGGAGTCAAAGAGGTTCCTAGACACAGTGCCAAAACCTCTTGTGCTTTCGAGAGCAAGTCTGCCATGGCGTTGATGGGGAGGATATTTCTCCTGCAAAAAGAGACGGTCACTTATAGACAGAGACAGATCTGAGATAGAGGATTGGGAAGCAGAGTGATTAAAAAGCCAATCGTTCTTCTCCTGCCTGTAAACCCGTTCTTTGCAACCTGCGTGCAAGGGGGAGAGAGGGTTTGTCGATTCGTGTTTGCTCATAGGCCCTAGATCGTGATAAATGCTGAGATTACCAGCATAAAGAGCTGCAGAGGGGTGAAAGGGACCCTTGAGAAGCTGAAACTGCCGTTGTTTTTCTGAAAGTTGCGGCTGCCTCTGTAGATCAACATAACAAGGACTGAGCGGAGCATATGGCGTAGGGACGAGGTCATTCGAGGCAAAGGAAAAAGGAGTTGGTCTCCCAATCTGTTACGGCGCGAGAGCTGTAGAAGAAAGAGCCGCCGTCAGTGAAAGAGATAAAACCCTAGTCTCCACTTCGTCCTCTGGTTGATATCTCTCAGACAAAGTATATAGATACTTTTCCTGGTAGGTATTTATATTTGAGCACATTAAAAAAAAAATTTAAATAAATAAAAAAAATTCTAAGTTATATATATATATATATAATTTTATGATGATGATGGTGGTTAACCTTCACTGAGACCAATCTTTGGTCTATTGGACCTAAAGAAAAGAGTTATTTACTTTGATTTAAGATTTTATTCCTATGCTCAAAAAACTTGGAAAGAAGCCTCTCTAGTTCACTATTATTTTGACATCTTAAAAGTTAGGAAAGTCAGTATAGTTCATAAATATTTATAAATTCATTAAATAATTTAAAATTAAATTTTATAATAAATTATAAATTTATTTATGGATTATTTCATTTTATTTATAATAATTTAAATAATTAATATAAATAATTAAAATAACTTATTAATTCAAATGATAAACTAAATCAAATTAAATATTATATATTCATTATTAAATATTAAATTCTTATATAGTATTACAATTAAAATTGCTTATTAATTTAAATAATAAATTTAATAAAATAAAATATTAGGTGGTGGTGGTGATGGTGGTGGTCCACTAAAACCAATCATAATATATTACTATATAATCTTAATATTAAATATATTAAGATTAGAATTTGAAAATATATTTATATATTAAATTAAAATTAACATGTATGTTAATTTTGTAATTATATTTTCTTTAATTTTGTTTTTACACATTTCAATTTAAATCGAATGTATATTTTTTTACATAGTGGTTTTTATTTTTTAACCTTTTTCATGAAATTTAAACTTATAATTTTACTAGAATTAAATTTTAGGCAAATTAACTGATCTACTTTTCAATAATGATAATATGCATATTAAATTTTCAAGATAGCCAAAATATTTAATTAAAAATAATTTTACTGACAAATACCCTATTCAAAACCTTTCTTACTTTTATCCTTTTTTTTGGGATGTCTTTCAACTATTAAATATTGTTGAGTTTATGTAAACATAATAAATGCACATGTTGCTTCGTGAAAACCCGCACGTGTAAATATTTGTATCATCCAAATTGTTTGTCTGCGGGATATTCGTCTCCCAAGCTGAGTCACGAAAATGTCCAAGTGGACAACACAAGTTGGTCGACAAAAGTCAAAGTAAATATATTTGTGGAATATCACTAACCGCTTCGGAATAAATTTGAATACTCAACACAAAGTCTTATCCAACAGCAACATATGATTTGGACGTTCATTACCTCATTACAGTTCATTTAAAACTAAGGTTTAATAGTTGAAAAAAATAAAATAAATTTTAATTTTTTTTTATCGAAAAGATAATGCTCCATTACCATCCTTATATGTCACTTAGTAGTGACACAATAGGAATATAGCAATCAATTTACTATTTCATTGTTATTAGTTTACTTTTTTACCTATATCATATATATAATTATTTTAATAGATATCGTTATATTATAAAGCAGTTAAGAGATTTTAGAAATTTTTATTACAAATATTATATTATGTTTATGATTTAATAAAAAATAATGTTGTTTGCTTCTATCATTTAATAACAAATTATGATTCAATTTAATAAGTTATTTGTATTCATAAATGAGGTTTTTGTATTATTTATATTATTAAAATGTATTTTAGTTATATATTCAACTTTCAATTTTAAGATTTAAATATTGTTATCTTTGTTACTATAATGGTCTATTTTGCCAGCATCAATTTTAATGGCATCAATGAGGTTGTTTATTTAAGAATAGGGTTTCAAAATTTTAATTTAATTATCAATAATTATCATGTAGATAGTAGTTAGTTAACTTTCACTAAATATTATGGAATATTCTTAGAAGTGTACATAAATTAAAGCATGACATTTCTCTACAAAGTAGTTATGTACTTTTAATTAATTGATTAATTTAAAAAATTGTTATATGAATTAAATTATGATTTTTTGAGTATGTGGTGTTAATAAGCCATGGTATTGGAACAAAGCTTATTATTATTATCAATTTAAAATCAAGTTATATTTTAATTAGTTTTATGATGAATTTTTATTTATTTATTTTAGCAAAGTGAAAAGTATTATGAAATAAGTATTTTAATATTTACTAGAAATGAAATGATGATATAACATCCATGGATAGTATTTTTATAGTAGTTACTATCAATAGCATATGAGACCATACACTTCCTAAGCTAGCTTTAAATTCCAGCCAAAACCACCTAAGGCTTAAACGAGGTTGGTATAAAGACATCAGGCCCTGGTTAAACCATCGGGAGATCGATGAGAATGTTACATTGCAAAACATCAATAACATTAAAAAAATTGTTACTTCTAAGTTCAAAGAAAAAATGTAGTGTGAGAAAGATTTAGCAGCTAAAAGAAAATTAAGGTACTATAAGGAGGTCATCAATCCCATCTTAGAATATCAAAGTATCTCTCTGTTTTAACTAGCTCAAAGAAGAAAATTAATATAGTCAAGATTAGAACGAACTCTCATGAGCTCCATAGTGAAACAAGTCGTTGGACAGTTCCTAAAACACCATGGATGGAAAGGATCTGAATATGAACATCGAGGATGAAAATCACTTCCTCTTAGAGTGCCCCGCGTATAACCACATTAGAGCTCAATTTCATATTTTTTGTTGTAATACTGACCTTCCTAGGCTTTTAAGATGTCAAAATTATAGTGAGCTCAGGAGACTTCTCTCCAAGCTTTTTGAACATAAGAATAAAATCTTAAATCAAATTAAATAACTCTCTTCTTTAGGTCAGATAGACCAAAGATTAGTCTCAGTAGATGTTAACTATCATCATCATTATCATCAAATTAAAATTTACTTTTAAAAATATTATGTCATATTTATTTATTTAATTAAACTAATTAAATTAATATAAACAAATATTATATAAAATAAATTATAATTAAAAAATAATAATATAACAGCCAATTTATCTGGTACAATTCATTTAAAACTATGGTTTAACACCTAAAAAATAAAATAATTTTTTTTGGACAAGATAATCCTCCACCACCATCCCTCTAAAACTATGGTTTAACCTTTCAAAAAAAATAATTTTTTTTATGGACAAGATAATCCTCCACCACCATCCGTCTAAAACTATGGCTTAACATCTCAAAAAATATATATATATTTTTTTAATGGACAAGATAATCCTCCACCACCATCCCTATATGTCACTTAGTTGAGATATAATACGAATATAGCAATCAATGTACTATTTATTTGTTGTTAGTTTACCTTTTAGCTATATCGAATTTCAAGTTAACCATATATATAATTTTAATAGGCATGTTTATGTTATAAAGATGGTAAGATATTTTAGAATTTTTTATTATAAATATTATATCTATGATTATGATTTAATAAAAAATAATACTGTTGGTTTTCATTATTTAATGAAAAGTTGTGATTAAATTTATTAAGTTACTTATTTTTATAAATGAGGTTTTGTGATTACATACATTATTAAAATGTATCTTATCTATATATTCAAATTTTAATCTTAACATTTTAATGCTAAAATGTACCTTATCCATATCCTCAAATTCCAATCCTAACATTTTAATGCTTGCTAACTTTGTTACCACACTGGTCTATCTTGCCTGCATCAACATCAACAGGGTTGTCTATTTAAGAATAAGGTTTCAGAGTTTTAATTTAACTATCAATAATTATTATGTGGATAGTAATGATTCAACCTCCATTAAATATTTTAGAATATTCTTAGTAGTGTACAAAAATCAAAGGATAACATTTCTCTACAAAGTAGATATGTCCTATTAATTAATTGATTAATTTAAAAATATTTCATATGAAGTGAATTATGGTTTTTTGGACATGTGATATTAATAAACCATGTTATTGACATATGGTATTAGAACAAGTGTTATTATTATTATTATTATTATTATTATTATTATTAATTTAAAATCAAGTTATATTTTAACTAGTCATTTTAATTTTTTTAGCAATGTGAGACTTATTATGAAGAAAGTATTTCAATATTTACTATGGATGAAGAGATGTTGATATAACATCCATTGATAGTATAACCAAGTCTATTTATGGGGAGAGAGGGGCATTCTATTGTAAGAAGGGGACATGCAAGTTTGTAAGTTTGTCCGTTCGTCCAAAAAATAAAAATAGAAAAAATTAATGCCTACCTAAAAAAAGGAAAATAACCATATAGATAAAAATATACAATACAATTATCTCATGCTTTTAATTATTCTTTTATTATATAAGTTGAATTTGACTAGATGTAAATTTATCTTCAACATATTTTTTCTATCACATTAAAATTCCAAGTTGGGTAAAATTTTAAACATCTTTACTCTTTACTAAAGCCAATTTCATTTCCTAAATCAATGTAAAAGGCTAATTCAACACAAAAAATGGAAAATATTGCTCCAAAATCTTATTTTTTGTAAGTCAAAGTTCTATTCATTCATCAAAAAAGAAGTACATCAGTTTCAAAATGCAGTTAGTCTCACTGTGTCTAGGTTTGTTGACAACTATGATCATCATATGATAGAGAAGCAAAAGAACAACTAGAGATAAAGTCCACAACTTAGGAGGCCAAAAGCACTAGAAAACATGTAAAAAATGTAAAACACTTGTAACCATACTCAGTCATCTGAAGTAATAGAAGCAGGATTGTTCGAAGCAATACCTGGAGGAGGAGGAGGATGAAAGGAGTATTGTACATCCTCTTCAAAGTGTGTCATCCATGACTCTAGCTTCTCGACCTTCTCTAATAGTGAATTATGACCGCGCCATAGCATCACGACCTGTTACCATACATGACACTAGAAGTAATGAATCTTTTTCAATGTAGAAATTAGCCCTAGATGTTCTTTTTGTCGAACCCTCTCAGAGGTTTCCAGACGGTCTAGTATAGACTGGATCAAATCCTGACAACTATCTAGAAAACATTGGCATTCCACCATTTCTCCATGCCCAAGTTGTCTTAATTTCCCTCGAATACCTTTTCCCCTTCGACGTGTCCCCCCACCCCTCTTTGGAGTCTGCAGGGTGCTCCCCCCATGACCAGCCAATGAACCACCATGACCACCATGATCCCAAGAAGTAGCCTAACATGCCCTTCCAGTGGTGTGACCACCTTGGCCAGAGCTTTGAGATGCCTTTGCCACCATTACCACCTGCAAGTGAGACCCTTGACCACCCTTCTTGACTGAAATTTTCTTAGTCGGGGGGAGGGAACGAGAATTGTGTGGCTCCGGATGCATCATAAAAAGGCCATCTGAACCAGGAAAAGGAGGAATGAATAGACAATTACTAATCTTCACCTAAATTATCACTGCATTGAAAATCCCCAACCACACCGGAAAAGTGTTAACCCGTTTGACTAGGGATGCTACTAAACAACAAGAACCCAGTCCATCGGTGAAAAAATTAACCATAAATTTGCAGACCCCAACCCCTCTCAAACAAAACAATAAGCCCTGCAAGCATACACCCCAACACCATGAAATAAATTTACAAAAGCATAACCCTAGGGGAGAGTCGTTCAAAAGATGAAACCTACTACCCTAAAGACATAGATGAGACCAAAAGCTTTGATACCGAACCACCCACAAAAAAAATTGCAGGGCAACCTAATTACTATGCACCGAACCCTTATCCCACTCACAGAAGCCAAAGACCACATGCAAGAAAATAAAGAAAACCAATTGAGTAATCTTTGATCTTGGGGAAGGGGAATCTTGTTAGAGCTACTGTCCCGTTCATCCCTTCCGTCGTAGATCAAAATTCTCTTTCATTGCATTTCATTTTTAGGTGTCTCACATTCAATTCGATCATCCGCATTCCATCAGAGACATCCGATCTTCTCGACTTGAAAGCTGTCTTGTCGCTCATGCCCCTCGTGTCGTGTGTACTCGTCGGCTCAGGTCTGTTCATCAAAAGTCCATCAAAATCATTTTCGCCAGGTCAATGGCAGTTAATGTTTGGTCTTTTGGTGGGCGAAAGAGTCATTTACAGTTTCTCATTAGGTCTAGGGTGTCGCAATTTTTTGTCTTCAAAGTGTCCAATAATTCCAGAGAAAGCCAGTAGGGAGGATCAAAATAAGTTTTCATCTCAAGAAAATTTCATCACATTAGAATGTAAGATCTGCAGCTTTTCTTCAAAAACTCTGTTTTTTTGAAGAAAATCGCCATTTTGTTCTTTGCAATAAATTTCCATGTATATTTTCCAAGTTTTTTTAGTTGTCAAAATCTTCAGTGCAGCCACAGTTCGCACGTTGCCAAGTTTCGTACATCAGCTCATCCCGCAAAAAAATAGACAAGAGTTTCGTCATTTGCATCAAAAAGTCAAAATGGAAACAAAACAAAGCAGTTTGTATTAAAAGTGAGAAAAGTGCCAAAGCTAAAAACATAAGAAAGTGGGTTTTTGCAAAACAAAAATCAAATCCATGACTATAAGAGATATTTTCGCCATTCAAATGTCATTTGTATGCAAGAAGTTGTTAAAAGACTCAAGGAAATTGTGGAGGAACGAAATCGTGAGTTTGAAGCCGAAATCGTGATATTGGAGCAAGTTCATGCGGCCGTACGGGAGAAAGGTCGCCAGCGCATTGGTATGTCGCAACACTACATGAAATGTTTCTATAGTGTCAATTTGCTCTTGCGCGCGATTGCACAAGGCACGCACGTGCGCCTTACAAAAGCCTCCAAGAAGAATTTTGCCACTACTTCATCAAATTTCCAAAACTGACTCAACTATTTTTGCTCCGAGTAAGTCTCGATTAACCTTGCCATTGTTATTAGACTGGTGTTTAGTATGGTTTTGAAGGAAAGAATATGAAAGTTTGGAGGTTGAAATTGTAAACCCTATCATTTGGTGAAAACTCGCTCCTAGGGTTTGAATTTGGGTGTTAAAACTTAACGTTGGTGCCAAAACACTCCCATTACATTCCCACCAGTGGCTTTTTTTCCCCCTCACTCGTCACAATATCATTAGTATCCCTTCCCTATTCCCTTATAAAACCACTTATTTCTAAAAAATCCTATTATCCCTCGTCCCTAAGTTACTTTATTCCTTATCATTCCCTATTTCCCCATATCATTTTGTAAAAAATCCCCAAACCCCACCTTCCTAAAACATAGTCAAGTGAGAAATCTGTTTTCACGAAAGTATAAGCTTCACTTGATTGAGACATATTTTTTCCCACCAGCTCTATACCCACTTGTCCCTATTTATCACTGACTCCTTTCCTACTTGGCAATATTTTGGCAATTGGAGGCAATAAACATCAAGTCTTCATTTCTCATTTCTCAACCAACCAAACATACACTTGTCATACACATTACAACACCATGACTGGACACAGATTCATCATATGAGCAAACGGTGATTCTACCAGCTGCAGCTTCATGTACCAAGAAGGCCTCGTAAAGGAGGAAAAACATGTGAGAGAAGAGCCCACCTCATTGACTCGCTCACGAGCCTGCCCACTTGCCATGGTGTGTTTCAAGAGCTAATTATGTTATCGGTCACTCTGTGAGAGGGTTGCTTAGATTCAACATCATCGGGGAGTTAGTCTTGGGTTGTTTGTTTTTACATTTGCATGATGGTTAAGTTACACTCGCTGTTGTAAATTTCACCTTGACACATTAAACCATTTCTTAGGCAACGAAGAATACCGAATGTGGAGGTGAGGAGTGGAACAAAAGATAGTAGGTGGATAGAGTACATTACTGATGCCATACCATCAAGCATCCGGATATGTGAGGCAACTCAACAGGGAGTATTCCCATTCCGCTCTTGAAGGAATCTTATGCACCATCGATGATAGTCTCATTATTAGGTACTTTAGTTGTGAGGGTCGGTTCTCACGCCTTTATGCATACCACATCGAGTTGTTGATGCATTTCACGAGAGTGAGGATGATGAACATTCCATATTTTATGTGCCGAAACACAGAGAGGATGACTACTCGCGTGCGTAAGAAGACTCCAGTAGCAGCAGTACAACAACATTTTATCATTATGCGTTCATCAAGATCATTGTCATACATCGACTTGAGTTGGTGGCATTGCATGGGGAAGATTTCATTTCTCGTGAGTTCTTCATGCGCCCCTCGCGCCTCCTCCGAGAGATTGTTCATGATGCGGTGAGCCTTCATCGGTTTGAAGGTCCCGAGACAGAGCTCCATCACTTCGTGTGCCGCATGTTGTTACTTATCGTAGAGAAGCATGAGAGGCATTATTTGCAACGACCGATCGGTACTATCTCCACCCGGGGTGGAAGGGGTCTACGTTGTGCGTCGTCTATGAAGCACATGTACGGGCTACGGGACAAAGGAAAGAGGCCTATGCGGGAAGGAAGGCCCTTCAGGAGGTCGGGATACTAATTTTACATTGATTGATGTGGATTTGAGCTCTCAGCTCAAAACCGAGAGAGATCATTCAGAGCGTAAAAACCGAGATCGGCACATTGACAGGCAAGTTGCGTAGAGGGCTCAATGGATCATTAACTATCTAGAGCAATAGAATAAGAAATTGGAGGATCATAAGACGATCATGGAGTTGCAAAACATCCACGAAAACGCGGCAAGCCGTTTGCCTGCGAAGAAGCCCATCGCGAGATGACACCTATTGAGCGGGAGATTGAGGCCGATAGAGAGACGTGGCTTGAGAGGGGTCAACATGCATCTTGAGAAGCCAGCGGAGAAGGAAAACAAAGAGAAGAACATGCTCCGACACATGAAGAACCACTATTGGGCATGCACACATGTTTGCAAAGCGAAGATCGAAGATGTTGAAAGCGCAGGCTAAGGAGGGCATGCAAGGCCGCAAAGGGCATGATAGGCTCCAAATCTTGGCCCAAAGCTTCTTTTGGGCCGAGCATAGCGCTTGATGAGGGACCTTTGCACCCAGATTTCAAGGAATTTGGAGAAAATTTTGTCATTTTTTGAATTTTTTGGTCACTAAAACGGGTTTTTTTTCCCGACGTGTAGCGCCACCTTGGCGCTTACGATTGGGAGGTCCTCCGGAGGAAAAATTGATATTTACTGGATTTTTTATGAAAATTTATGCATGCTCAGAATGGCCTAATAATTTCATCAAGTTCCGGGGTTGCCTAAAGGGTCAAAAACACTTTGAAAATGGCCTTTCTACCACTTTTTGCACACATAGGAACTAGTCTTGGGGAGATTGAACTTTGGAGGGGCAAAAAAGGACACCAAATCCAGAAAATTCCACTTGGGTTGGAAAGTAGACTGGTAGGGCTTTCCAACAAGCTCCCATCATGAGCTCAATTTGACTTTGGGAGACGGCTCTCAAAAACAACTCCAAAATTTTGCTACGTGATAGAGATTTTGGGCGCGACGCATAAAGGATTTTTTGCCTATTTTTCACTCCACATGACTTCGAGAATTTCACCTAGTTTTGGCCGGTTTACTTTTTTCATGTAACTATTGATCTAATTTGATGTAATTTCATGTCATCATGATGTAATTTTGGCACATTTTTACTTGTTCTAGAAGATTCATTCACCAAAAGGTGAAAATGTGAGTGAATGGATCAGCTTCCTGAAGCATATAGAGGCAACTTGTTTCATGGCCTATTTTCTAGTTCCTAGTTTAGATATGGTTGAAACAGCTTCCTAGAATGATGAGATCAACCCATAGAGGCATGGGAATGGGTTGAGGCTATGGTTTCATATTATGTATTTGCTCGGACATTTTCGGGTTGGACACTTGGGATTGCATAGCACTTTTCATCGTACATTCATTCCCGCAATTTTGGAAAAGGAGTAAACCCGAGTGTGTTTGACGCCTCTTTGGGATCCTTGTGCTCTGTTTTTTGATGGTGTTTTTTCTCCATGTGTTTGTAAGTTCACTGATTTTTTATGTGTACGCAATTCCATTCTCCTTTCTTCTTAAATTAAGCTATCAGTGTTAAAGGTAGAATTCGGTGGCTTGCTTACTCACCTTTAGTTTTGTTTTAATTTTACATGTTTTCATCTATTTGAGGAGTGACTATTGAGACCGTCTCTTCCCTCTTCAACTCCCCACCAGATCTGTTCCATCCAGTGTTCAATCATTCTAAAGAAGTCAAAGTACTAGCCTTCCCATAAACGCCCCAATCGTAACCTCTCTGCAAAAACTAGGCCTTATCCTCGCACCCAAAAGCCCTCGCCTTTTCCCTTTTTTTCCAACAAAAAGCCCCAAAATCAAAATCAAACTCCTTTATTTATATACCTAGCCTAAAATTAGCTTCTCATTTCCCGTCCATCTCAAGCCCCTATGTAGATTACTTTCAGCTGAGATTGACCCGAGAGAGCCCTCTCACTCGTTCGGTAGGGCTAGCTACTGCATCGTGAAAGCATGGTTTGATGTTACCACTCGAACTCCTCGCTCCCGGCTTCACTTGACTCGAGGTAGATTTAGGCAATAACATAGTGGTGATGATACCGGGGAAGAACATGGTTTGCTTGTTGGTGTTATTTGTTTCATAAGCTATAGACGTGAGCTCTCGGTTATGCCTCGGTAGCCTTCGAGTAAATTCTTTTGCCTTTGCATTAGTGGAAGTAGATAAACGCTGCTTCAGTCAATCTCCGGTCTAGCTTGTGAACGTGACACTTGACTTGTAAATTACCCTAGTATATCAAATCGTTCTGGACTTTTGGGTGATGAGTCTAGAATTTGATAGGCTGAACAAGTTGGTTTTGTCCCTTTGATTTTTGAAATTAATCCAACACACTGGCTTCCAGAAGACATACAAGAGCAAATCCGGATCCCGATCCACCTCTAGTGTATGAGAATCCTAATCTAATTTCAATAATCCTTCGTCGAGAAAGTCCCGTGATCCCTTTGTTTAAATCTCATTCATGCCCTACTATATTTGAATTCCTTGAAGATATTGAGTTTGATGATCAATTTGAGTTGTCGTTGTTTGAAACTAAATCTGAAAGTGCTATTGGTTCTACTGTCATAAATCCCGAGTTTATCAAGTATCTTGAGATTGAACAAGCTAATATATCCATTGATAGTTACATATTGAACATTCAAAACTCAATTGTGGCAACAAATATTCCTGAGTTTATCGAATCTGCTTCTGAAACTCTTGGTCCATCAGTAGTTACTTCTGATTCACAAGTTCATACCCAGCCTCCTTTCATTCCTACTATTCCCGTGCAACCATCTAATTCTGATCAACAATCTGCAGTAGTTTCTCCTCCATCCCCACCACATACACCCCGTACATCTACTGCTCCTACTCCTCCTGTTTCTCCAAGACAGGTTATAAACCCACCAAGAGCAATGGCCGCTAGATTTGTAACCCTTGTCCTACCTCCAAACTTGGATGCTATGCCCGCTGATTATCAAAGTAAGATCCCATTGTTTGATGGTACTCCTCAGAGTGTTCCTGCTCAGAAGCATATTGATAGAATGGCAGACTTCTTTGATCCCCATGAAATTGATGAAGAAAATGTGACTATGAGATTGTTTGTGCAAACTTTTGGTGGTGAAGTACGTAAGTGTTTCAGAGCTTTGCAACCTAGAAGTATTTCTACATTGGCCAAGCTTCAGAGACAGTTTTTGGATCGGTGGGAAATAAATAAAGATCCTCTTCAAATCACTTCTGAATATACTAAGATCAAGCGCAATGCTGGTGAGTCCGTCCAAGACTATATTATTAGATTTAATGCGGTTTATAATGCAATTCCTGATGATTTGAGGCCATCTAAGAAGTCATCTTTGCTTAAATTTCTGGATGGTTTTGACCCAGACATGGCCTATTCATTACAGGAAAGAGATCCGCCCACTTTGGAGGATATGCAGAAAATTGCGGTGAGTGTGGAAGCGAATTTTAATGACAAGAGAGCTAGATTGAAAGCAGAGAAAAAAGTCATGATAAAGGAAGAAGCTTCTACTTCAAATCAACTACTTTGCAAAGTGGAAAAGATGTTTGAAAGAATGACACTTGATAAGCCCGAAACGCAGATCAGGAATCCCAACTTCCGTGGACAGCAGCAACCTCAATTCAGGATCAAACAATGAGAGCAGCGAGAACAAGAACCACCAGCCCAACAGCAGGTAAAAACTCCTTTACAACAAAATTTCGTTGGTCCCGAATCAGATGATGAAGACAATGTAATTGGAGAAGAAAATCACTTTTTTACACATGATGACATGCCAACCTTTATCACTGAAGATGAGGAGTATGCAGAAAGTCCAGCTGAACAAAGCGATGAGGATTTTATCTTGGAAAATGAGACAGCTCTTGAAGAAGAGTCAGATGAGTATCAGAGAGGTTATATGAATGCTTTGTCCGCCCAGAAGAAACAATATTTACTCAGAAACAGAGATGTGCCTATCAATCCAATCCAAAAGAGAAAGGAAGTTTCAGCACCAAGGAATGATGCACCCATTGCACAAAAGAAGGGGAAAGATGTAGCTGATCCTACTACAAGTAAGTCTCCATCAGAAAATGAAAGATCAAATCAGCCAATTGTATCGAGAGATAAATCTGAAAAGAAAGATGCTCCAGCCAAAGAGGTAGAAAAGACTTTAGGTTTTAACTTAGAGAGTGAGATTGCTAAGTTGAAAGTTTCCATTCCTTTGACTGAGTTAATGAGAAATAGCAGCTACAAGGGTCAAGTATCGAAAATTTTGAATTTCGATCCAATGTCTGATATGCTGAATGTGGAAGATGATCAACCTGAGTTGATATTTGGACAAGCATTGGATGGTGAGTCTCCCGATAGTGATGTGCCGCCTTTTTATATCAGCCTTAGATTGCATGATTTTGTGTTACATAATGCCATGTTTGATTCTGGAGCTTCTCACAATCTCATGTCGAAGGCGATTATGGAGAAATTGGGATTGGACATCACTCGGAAGTATCATGATCTGTATTCTTTTGATTCCAGCAGAGTAAGATGCATTGGGCTTATTAATGATTTGGTGGTAAGTTTAGATTAGATTCTGGCGAAGAATGTTTTGATGGATGTGGTTGTGGCAGACATTCCTCCTAGATTTGGCATGCTTCTTTCCAGATCTCGGGGAGAAAAATTGAAGGGAACATTGCATCTTGATTTCTCCTATGCTACCATTCATGTGTTCGGTCAGATGAGAAAACTATATCGGGAACAAAAGATGAAGTATATGATCACCAGCAAGGAGAAACTGGTAAATCATCCAATTAATTATGTACATACAGATTTAGAGTATTTTGTTTTGTATTCAGATAGTTTCAATGATGTAGATAGTCAGTGAGTTGAAGTAGAGGACATTCCAGAGATTACAGAAAATTTCAGAGAAGTTTTGATGAAAGAGAGACAAGAACTTGAGAGTTTCGCTGAGCAATCAGCCTCCCAAAAGCAGCAGAAAGTTGAAGGATAGCAAGTAGAAATAACAGAGCAAATGAAATTTCAGCACTTGGAGGAAGATGAAGAAGGTTTATGGACTATGGATTTCGATGGTGCCGGAATCGGTATTTGGGTACGTAGTCCTTTTTCCGCCCCAAACAAGGTAACTAGTAATGTGAGAGTTTGTTCATACAAATTAGCATTTGATTGTTCGAATAATGAGGCAAAATACGAAGCTTTGATCGCTGGTCTGAAGATACTTAGGAAGTTGAATGCTAAGAGAATTGCAGTCTATGGCGACTCCGAGTTGGTAATTAAGCAAGTGAAGGGTGAGTATCAAGCTAAGCATCCTCGGATGTGGGCTTATCGAAATTCTGTTCTTGATATCTTGAAGTTTTTTTCAGACTATAATTTGACTTGTATCCCTCGCATTCAGAATGGTATTGCAGATGCTCTTGCTAAGGCAGCTAGTAATTTGAATATCCCAATGAACTCAAGTAACAAGTTCGAGATTCATGTGAAACATCGTCCAACTGTCCCGGATAATCAAAGGTTTTGGCAAGTATTCCAAGATGATGATGAGATTGATGAATTTCTGCAGAACAAAGGTAAGTTCAAAGATACTTCGATTGACATGGAACATGATGATGGTGAGGTTGATGTGCAAATAAATCAGATGGAAGTGTTGCAACTGAAAGATAGGGTTTGATACCTTTAGAAGAGCTCTTTGATCAAGATGACGTAGCTATAAAGCCAACCTTGCGGCCAACTGAAAAGGGAGTTGAAGACGTGAACATTGGAACAACTGAAAATCCAAATATGGTGAAGTTATCCAAATCATTGCCACCGGAGGTAAAAGAAAAATATGTGAGTTTGTTGTCTTCTTTTGCTGATGCTTTTGCTTGGGACTATTCAGATTTAAAGACGTATGATACCAATATAATTCAGCACACCATTCCTATTAAGCCAAATCAGAAGCCCTTCAGGCAGAAGTTGAGAAGGATAAATATGAAGTTGCTGCCCTCGATTGAAAAGGAGGTGAATCGATTATACAAGTCTGGTATCATTGTTCCTATAAGATTTTCAGATTGGATATCCAATTTGGTGCCCATTCGCAAAAAGACAGGTGAGATTCGTTTGTGCATTGATTTTCGGAATTTGAACAAGGTTTCTTTGAAAGACAATTATCCATTGCCCAAAATGGATCACATATTGCAGCGAGTAGTTGGAGCATCTCGTATGTCACTACTCGATGGTTATTCCGGGTATAACCAAATTCTGGTCCATGAGGATGATAGAGACAAAACTACATTCACCACTCCGTGGGGGACTTTCCATTACGCTAAAATGCCTTTCGGTTTGAAGAATGCTGGTGCGACATTTCAACGTTCAATGGATATGGCGTTTGCGAATGAGAAAGATGTTTTCCTAGTTGTGTATCTTGATGATTTGACGGTCTTTTCCAATTCTGATGAAGAGCACCTTTACCATTTGAAGTTTTTTTTTCAGCGATGTAGAAAGTATGGTGTGTCACTCAATCTGAAGAAGAGTTTGTTTGCCATGGATGAGGGCAAACTCCTTGGTCACATTATCTCAAAATATGGCATCCGTATTGACCCAGCACGAGTTGAAGCTATTCAGAAAATTGATCTTCTCCGGAATAAGAAGGAGATTCAGTCTTTCAATGGTAAGATGAATTTTTTACGCCGCTTTGTGCCTAACCTTGCTGAACATCTAAGAGAGATTACCGACATTCTTAAGAAGGATAGCGTAGTAAAGTGGTCTGAAGAGGTGGTAAAATATTTCAATCTAGTGAAATTGGTTCTTTCTTTAGCTCCTGTTTTGATCAGCCCGGATTACACTCAGGATTTTATTTTGTTTTCATTTGCTTTGGAGCATACTATGGCAGCAGTATTAATGCAAAAAAGAGATGGACATGAAAAACCAATTGCTTTTTTCAGCCGTACCATAAGAGATGCAACCCTGAAATATAACATAATTGAGAAGCAAGCTCTTGCTCTTGTGAAGGCATTAAAATATTTTCGAGTATATATTCTGCATTCTCATATTATTGCTTATGTTCCTAACGCTGTTGTGAAGGATGTTTTGGTGCAAACAGATCCGGAAGGGAGACGGGGTAGATGGATTGCAGCCTTGTTGGAGTATGATGTGGAGATAAAGCCTACAAAGCTTATCAAAGGACAAGGGCTGGAAAAGTTAATGGCTGAATCAAATTTGCATGCTTTGGAAATCAATCTTATCACTGCTATGTCTGAAGATAATGAGGAAAGTTCACCAGTTCTGGTATCATAAATTTTTGTGACATCTCCTTGGTATTCAAATATTGTATATGTGCTTCAAAATTTGTCACCCCCACCCGGCATGGCTTGAAACAAAAGTAGAACTCTGAAGTTGAAGGCTACTAAGTTTTGTGTTCTGAATAATTCACTTTATTGGAAAGATGCTGGTGGTGTTTTGTTGAATTGTTTGGTGGAAGAAGAAGCAAAGCGGGTTATGGAGGATTTTCACAAGGGAGATTGTGGCGGTCACCTGTTTTGGAAAACAACAGCCAATAAGATTTTAAGAGCGGGATATTATTGGCCGAAATTTTTTGCTGATGTGTATAAGACTGTCAAAAGCTACCATGAGTGTCATATTTTTGAATGAAGACAGAAATTACAGCCTTTACCACTTAAGCCCATTGAGGTGAGTGCTCCTTTTCAGCAGCGGGGTTTGGATTTCATTGGCGAAATTCATCCCGCATCTTCAGGTCAGCATAGATGGATACTAACAGCGACAGATTATTTCACGAAGTGGATTGAAGCAATCCCCACCAGGCAAGCTACGGATTCGGTAATAATTTCTTTCCTTGAGAATAACATTTTGTCTCGTTTTGGTTGCCCGAATAAATTGATCACTGATAACGCAACAACTTTCAAATAAAAAAGGATGAGTGAGTTTTGTGACAAGTATAAAATCATTTTGGGGCATTCAACCACCTATCATCCGCAAGGCAATGGATTGGCGGAGTCTTCAAACAAATATTTGGTCAACATCATTAAAAAGTTGCTAGAAATAAACAAGAAGAGTTGGCATAAGAAGTTGGTCAATGCACTTTGGGCAGATCAGGCGAGTCAGAAGAAATCCATTGGTATGTCCCCCTTTGAGTTAGTTTATGGAGTTGATACAATGTTTCCTACCTCTCTTGCAGTTCCGGTGGTCAAACTTCTACAGGAAGCTGGAAGTGAAGAAGATCATATGCAAAGAAGAATAAATCAAATGATCCATTTGCAGCAGATGAGGGAAGAATTTTTTCAAAACACATTCAAGCTGCAGGAGAGAATCAAGAAAATTTATGACAGAAAAGCAAAGGCGGAAAAATTTCAACTGGAAGAAGTGGTGTTGAAATGGGATGCCAGAAATGAGGATAAAGGTAAGCACGGTAAGTTCGAAAATCTCTGGAAAGGGCCCTTTAAAATTGCTGCATATCAAGGTCAGAACGCTTTTCTTCTGAAGGAGATGAACGGGGAAGATTGTCCAGGAGGGCCGGTCAATGGTCGGTTGCTCAAGCGGTACCATCTCTAAGATTTTTTCTGCTGATTACATTGTCATTGTACATATCATTTATTTCAATTTCATTGCAAGTGTGCACTATGATCTTTTCTTTAGTTTGGGGCCCGAAGTTAAGGCTATAATTCTGAAGATGGATTGCAGTTTTGGTTTGAGTTTGTCAAGTCGATTTTGTTTAGTCATTTTAGTTTCAAAGTTGAGTCATTTTGAGTCAGATTCTCAGTCAATAAATCAGTCAACAGTCTTGTGTTGGTTTGTCAAAATAATGGACTCCATAGCCCAATGGACAAAGGCACTGCCTACTCTCCCAGAAATTTGTAGTTCTTGGAACCTCCCAGGAGCTACCATCCCCATTGGAGCCAATGTTAGAGTCGGTCTGTTCATCCCTCCGTCAGAGATCAAAATTCTCTTTCATTGCATTTCATTTTTAGGTGTCTCATTCAGTTCGATCATCTGCGTTCCATTAGGAGCATCAGTTTTCTGACGGAAGGGTCTTGTCGCTCATGTCCCTCGTGTCATGTACCTGTTGGCTCAGGTCTGTTCATCAAAGTCCATCAAAATCATTTTACAGTCAGTGGTAGTCAATTTTTGGTCTTTTGGTGGGAAAAGAGTCATTTCAGTCATTAGGTCTAGGGTGTCGCAAATTTTTGTCTTCAAAATGTCCAATAATGCCAGCAGGCTAGAGGGAGGATCAAAATAAGTTTTTATCTCAAGAAATTTCATCGTTATAATGTAAGATCTTGACTTTTCTTCAAAACTCTGTTTTGAAGAAAAATCGTCGTTTTGTCCTTTGTAATAAATGCCATGTACATTTTCCAAGTTTTCCAGTTGTCAAAATCTTCAAGCGCATCCCTGGTCACCTTTGCCGAAACATGCTAGTCATCCCTACAAAAAATAGGCAAGAGTTTCATCATTTCAGTTAAAAAATTAAGTGGAAACAAGAAAAACAGAGTTTGTATTAAAAATGTGAAAGTGCCAAAATTGAAAAATTACAAAGGTGGGTTTGTAAAAAGCAAAAATCAAGTTCTTCACTATATAAGGTAATTCCATTGTTTTTACAACCCATTTGCACGCCAAAGACATCATAGAAGTCGAGTTCAAATGTGGAGGAAAAAAATCGTGGTTTGAAGCCGGGACTGTGCATTGTAGTTGTGCACGCGACGCATTGGGAGAAGGCGCGACGCACAAGGAGGTCGCGGCGCACAGGGCCTCCTGCCACTGTGTATTTTTAAATGTACACGGCGCACTGGGTGTGCACGCGGTGCACAGAGCCTCCAAGCAGAATTTTTCCACTACTTCATCAAATTTCCAAAACTACTCAACTATTTTTGCTCCGAGTAAGTCTGATTAACCTTGCCATTGTTATTAGCTGGTGTTTAGTATGGTTTGAAGGAAAGAATATGAAATTTTGGAGGTTGAAATGGTAAACCCTATCATTTGGTGAAAAAATGCTCCTAGGGTTTGAGTTTGTTTGTTAAAGTTTGATTTTGTGCCAAGTATTGCAAATCCCATTCTCCATCTGTGGTTTCCTTCCCCATCACTGTCATATGATCATACAGTTCCTCCCCTTTTCTCCTATGTCCCAAAGCCAATCATATCACTTGTTCCATTTATCCCTATCCCTAAACCCTACCATTTCCCATTTCATTTACAAAATTCCTAAATCCCAATCCCCAGATTCCTAAACACAGTCAAGTGACTGTTATTGCATTCTAACTTCACTTGACTGAACCACATTTTTACCACTGTACTATTTCCCACAATTCTATACCCACTTTCCATATTTATCACAGTCCTTTCCTACTTGGCAATATTTTGGCAATTGGAGGTAGTAAACATCAAATCTTCATTTCTCATTTTCAACTAATCAAACATACACTTGTCATACACATTGCAACATCATGACGGACACAGATTCATCATATGAGCAAGACAGTGATTCTACCACAGAGCTTCATGTACCGAGAAGGCCTCATAAAGGAGGCAAACATGTGAGAGAGGAGCCCACCTCATTGACTCAGTTACAAGCCTGCCCACTTGCTATGGCGTGTTTCTGAGAGAAGTCATGTTATCAGTACTGTGAGAGGGTTTCTCAGATTCAACATCATTAGGAGTTAGCCCGATTGTTTGTTTTACATTTGTGAGATGGTTAGGTTACACTCGCTGGTGTAAATTTCACCTTGACACCGGAAATCATTTCTCAGGCAACAGGAATACCGAATGTAGGTGAGGAGTGGAACAAAAGACAATAGGTGGATAGAGTTCATTACGAGCCATACATCAGGCCTAGCTATGTGAGGAATCTCAACAGGGTATTCCCATTCTGGTTTCTGAAGGAATCCTATGCGCCATTGATGAGACTCATTATCAGATACTTCAGTTGTGAGGGCCGGTTCTCACGCCTCTATGCATACCACATCAGACTATTGATGCATTTCACGAGAGTAAGGATGATGAAAATTCCATATTTTATGTGCCGAAACATAGAGAGGATGACTACTCTTGTGCAGAAGAAGACTCCAGAGCAGCAATACAACAACATTTATCATTATGCGCTCATCAAGATGATTGTAGTACATTAGCTTGGATTACAGGGCATTGCATGGGAAGATTTCATTTCCTGTGAGTTCTTCACAGTCCCTCAGCCTCCTCCAGAGATTGTTCATGATGCAGGTGAGCCTTCACATCACTTTGAAGGTCCCGAGAGAGAGCCTATCGGTGTGCTAGTATTTTTTACTTATTAGAGAGGCACAAGATCATTATTTGCAGCAGCCCGACGAGTACTATCTCCACCCGGGGTGGAAGGGGTCTCGTTGCCATCGTCATCAGCACAGGTACAGGTACAGGATAGAGGAAAGACGCTTATGCAGGAGGAAGGCCCTTCAGGAGGTTAGGATACTGATTTCATGTTGATTGACGTGGATTTGAGCTCTCCAAGCTCAAAATTGAGAGAGATCATTCAGGAGAAGAAAGCTAAGATCAGCACATTGACTGACAAGTTGCAGAGAGTTCAGTGGGTCATAAAATATCTAGAGCAGTGGAATAAGCAGTTGGAGGATCAGCAGATGATCATGGAGTTGCAAAACATCCATGAGAATCGACAAGCTGCTCGAAGAAGCCCATCCTAGATGACACCTATTGAGCGGGAGATCGAGGCTGATAGAGAGACATGGCTGGAGAGAGTCAACATGCATCCTAAGAAGCCATTGGAGAAGGAAAAAAAAGAGAAGAACATGCTCTGACACATGAAGAACCACTATTGGGCATGCACACATGTTCTCAAAGCGAGAATCAAGATCCTGAAAGCGAGGCTAAGGAGGGCACTGAGACGGCGCAAAAGGCATGATAGGCTCCAAATATTGGTCGAATCCTCTTTGGATGAGCATAGTACGTGATGAGGGACCTTCAGTCCAAATTTCAAGGAATTTGGAGAAATTTTTTTCATTTTTGAATTTTTTGGTCACAAAATAGGTTTTTCTGCCCGACGCGTAGCGCCACCTTGCGCGCGCTTATGATTGGCAGCTCTTCAGAGGGAAAAATTTGCATTTCTAGATTTTTTATGAAAATTTATGCATGCTCAAAAATGGCCTAATAATTTCATCAAGTTCTGGGTTGCCTAAAAGGTCAAAAACACCTTGAAAATGGCCTTTCTGCCACTTTTTGCACACACAGGAACCAGTCTTGGGAGATTGAACTTTTGGAGGGGAAAATGGACACCAAATCTAGAAATTCCACTTGGGTTGGAAATTATATAGGCAGGGATTTCCAACGAGCTATCATGAGCTCAATTTGGAATTCACGAAGGGCCTCAAAAACAGCTCCAAAGTTGTGCTATGCATAGAGATTTTGGGCGCGACGCATAGAGGATTTTGGCCTATTTTTCACTCCACATCTCAAAATTTCGCCTAGTTTTGGCCAGTTTCACTTTTTCATGTAAATTTTGATCTACCTTGATGTAATTTCATAACCATGATGTAATTTTGGCACATTTTTACTTGTTATAGAAGATTCATTCACCAAAAGGTGAAATGTGAGTGAATGGATCAGTTTCCTAGCATATAGAGGCAAGTTGTTTCATGGCCTATTTTCTAGTTCCTAGTTTAGATATGGTTGAAACAACTCCTAGAATGATGAGCTTGACCCCTAGGGGCATGGGAATGGGTTAGGATTTTCTATATTATGTATTTTATCAGACATTTTCAGGGTTGGACATTTGGGATTGCTCAGCACTTCATTGTACATTCATTCTGCAATTTTGGCAAAGGAATAGACCAGGGTTTGCAGCCCTCTTTGGGATCCTTGTGGCTCTGTGTTTTGATGGTGTTTTCCTCTATGTATCTGTAAGTTCACTGATGTTTATGTGTACCATTTTCATTCTCCTTTCTTCTTAAACTGAACAAAAAAGTTATAAAGGTAGAATTCATTTGTTTGCTTTGCTCTGCCTTCATTTTTGTTTAGTTTTTCATGTTTTCATCTGTTTGAGGAGGACTCTTGAGACCCTCTTGCCCTCTTCAGCTCCTCACCGGTCTGATCCATCCATTCACTCAATCTAAAGCATCAAAACTATTGCCTTCCTTGCCCCAATCAGTATCTTCCTATCGTTATTATCACATTTTTTGGTCATCTAACCCTTCATCATTAGATGGACCCAAGTACACCATGTAAGACCAGTTTTACCCCAAGTAAAACTACTTTCACTATGTTAATTAGGAAACCCCAAAAGGAATAATTAATTAAACCATAATTTAATTATTATTCCCAGTTATGTTTAACCCAAAAACAAAGAAATTAATGAGATAAACCCATAGTTATCTTATTATTTTCTAGGAATAATTATTTAAATAATATTCCTTGTTAAATATGACCAAATCAATCACTATTAATCAAATAAATCATTATTTATTTGATTATATCCTAACCACTTCCTTAAAAGGATAAATAAATCATTTATTTATTTATTCCTCACTAATCAAGGGATTTGACCCAAGTCAAAGTCCCTTTCCCTCCAACAAATAATAATAAAATATACCATAGAGGTGGATCTAGATTTGATTAACATTATTTTAATCATGCACCAAGATCTAGAATGACCCAATATTTTGTTATAAATAGGAGGGTTTTCCCCATCATTCTTCACCTTTTGTTGCCTACTAGATCACTCCGGATCTATACACTTGGTCTCATTCCTACCATTTTTGCTCCCATTGAGCTCTATCTTCTACATTGGGTTTTCTACATCTACAAGAGAGAGAAAGCTTAGATCTGAAGTGCTGAGGACTACAAAGAACCCATCCCATTGAGGAGATCTCGATACACCTTCTTGTTTCCTCCCAGGTGCCCTGTAATATAAAAATTCATTCAAAAATCGTGTTCTTGTCTTGTCTGTTGGATGCATGGAGCAAACTCTTTACTTTACTGCTTAATGTCTTTCCATTTATAGATCCGTTTGTTGCAGCATTTTAACTACTAATCACATATCTGAAGATGTTTGGCAGCCTCTATTGTTGTTAGGGCTATTAGTTATGCGTAGCTAAAGTGGTTCTTTTTCGTACACTTCGACGAAGAATTCATACTAACAAGTACTCGCAAAAACTAGGCCTAATCCTACGTACTAAAACTCGCTTTCCCTTTGATCCAACAAAAATCCCCCAAAAATCAAACTCAATTTCCTTTTACTTATATACCTAGCCTAAAATTAGCTTTTATTTCTGTTACCATCTCAAGCCCTATTGATTACTTTTCGCTGAGATTAACCTGAGAGAGCCCTCTCTCTCTCCGTTCGGTAGGGATAGCTACCGTACCGAGCGTGGTTTGATGTTAGCCCGAACTCGCCTTCCTTCACTCGAGGTAGGTTTAGGGTAACAACAA